>JAPFBL010000131.1:0-600000 GCA_026182355.1 Hermatobates lingyangjiaoensis | reverse complement strand
CGAAAAGAAAACTTGAAATGAGTCAATTCTAAGCAATGTACAGACAACACCTTTCTTTTATTTATATAGATATAGTTGTGCTACTGTCAACAGTGACCACGCAAGCCACTGGGCTACTCTGGTTCCATACCTTACTTTATTACCAGTGTTTATATTACTCAAATATTAAATTAAAAAAAAAATGTTTTTGTTCTATTATACTTGGTATTCCAAAATGCCATTAGAAATTATAAAACAGTAGAAAATACCATTATTAGTACAGTGTTAAACAAATGCCTCTGTATACACTACATTAGCTGTCTGTCCTTCAGGTTCATGGAAGAACAAACAGTGGGAACCTCTGGTTCTTGAGCAAGTAAACTACAGTTGACCATGTGAGAAAAAGTTGGTCTCGCTAACTTGAATTAATGCGTTAGATAAAGTTTCCCTTTGCAGCTTAGTTAACCTCAATGCGAAATAGACTCTACAAAGGATTTTGCAATCACTTCAACGGAAACAAATAATGGCTCGGAATCAATGGTATGCGTGGTATACACACAGACTCCCCAATACCACAACTAGTCATTATGTTCGCCTCTATGGCAATATCTGTGCAGAGCACAAACTCAGAGTCGTGTCCCGTTGCACAGTTTTGGGGCTCTCACGTTTCGTAACATGAAATTTGTTACTGCCACTAAATTGCAGCATGATTGGTGCTCCTACTTTAAGTGTTTACTCATGAGCATGCAGTCCAGGAGAAATAAATTCAGAGTCAAGAAATTCAGTTAGATAATGAACTGCTTCCTCATCACTAATCCAATCTTTTTACTGACTTGTAAGTTCTTTCCTCGGTATGATATAGCGTAAGAACTTGTTTGTTGATTTTTCCTACCTGTTCATATTAAGGGTTGCGAATTGCTCGTTTAGAAAACTATTTATTCTTAATAGATAGTGCATCCTCAACTCTGGGAAACACCTTTTCAATGATGTCAAATAAGCAATATATTCATAAGCTCCAATGAAATTAAAATTAACTAACAATACCTACTTGCCACACCTGTGTATTTTCAAAAGAAACTGCTCTGTGAAGTTAGGAAAATACAGCTTAAAGCCGCATAACTTCGCTTCTGTACTGAATTATCAATCTATTTAGATCCCATAGTTTTAAGTTAGGCGTACACAAATCCAGTGTCAAAATTTCAAGTTCGCTATGTCTTATGGTGACTCAGTTTACTTATGCCAAACGTTTTTGCTTTAAACGTCCATAACTTTACTTCTACGTTGAATTTCTGATCAATCCAGAGCTTATATTTTAAGTTAGACCTACATAAATCTACTGTCAAAGTTTCAGCTTGATATGTCTTATGGTGGCTGAGTTTACTTGTGACAAAACTTTGCGGACAAACCGACAGAAATTTTTCTAAGGGTGGATTCGGTTTCTCCAATGTATGAAACGTAAAGAAAAGTTGAAATGAGTCAGTTTTAAGCAATGTACAGACAAAATCATTATTTTATTTATATAGATTATAATTGAGCTTCTAATCATATTGTATATTTTAATAAATAAATGTGCATTCACAATGATAGTTGTCTTCATTTCCTCATTTATTAATTTTTTTAAACAAAACATAAAACAACTGCAGGTAATAAAATAACATGAAATGCTTAAAATATTTAGTCAGATTAGAATAATTAGAAAAAATATTATCCAAAAAGTCCACATTTTTCTTTCTAACTCGAGTTGCCTAATATGTGGCTAAGTCTGTTAAAATTATTTCTTTTCATAATTTTTCACAATGTGATCTATAGATAAACATTACCGATGGGTGTGATACTATCGGCTGTATCACAACAGTGCAGAGCACCAGTGCGAATATGCAGTAGAAACCCATAAAAAATAACTGTTTCTTCTTGTTTTCTTCTTAATTCTTCTCTATTATTATTTTTGATTTATAATTTATTATTTATAATTCCTCATTTTCTTCAGTTTCACTTATTATTTCTCGGCTCTTTACTTATCTTTACTTGAAGTTTAGTGTAGGCCATTCCTGATTTTTCATTTGTAATTCATTCCTCATTCCTTGTAATTCATTTAATGCAAGAAGGAAAAATTAATTTCTGGTGAAAGCTCTTTGTTTGGTTGGAATGGTATTTGGAAGAACCATTCAATTAGAAATTTTATAGTAGATAACAAAGCTTTCGGCGACAAATTTTTAGTTTTCTTTTCTTATCATTTTTTTGCTAATGGTATAATAGTTTTCCTTATTCAGCTACGTTGTTGACGTTGGAAATTTCTTATGTCACAGTTTGGACTACAAGTAGTTTTTCCTTCATAATACGAGGGTGGTTTGATAAGTCCGTGACTTTTTGAATAAAACAAATTTTTTTCGGCAAAGAAACATTTTATTTTTCTACATAGTCACCTTTTATCTCATACAGTTAGTCCAGCGTTTTTTTAATTTTTTTATTTCCTCCAAATAATACGTTTTCTCAAAGCTTTCAAAATATGCGTTTTGTTTCGGTAATGACTTGTTCATTCGACTCAAATCTCTTACCGGCCAGCCATTTCTTTAGGTTTGGAAACAGAAAATAGTCGCAGAGGGCTAAATCAGGAGAATATGCTGGATGGGGTAGCAGTTCGTATCCCAAGTTCGTGGATTTTGGCTATCGTGACTAGACAAGTGTGCACACGTGCATTGTCTTCATGGAACAACACTTTCTTCTTTGCCAAATGCGGCAGTTTTTGCTTCAAATCAACGTCGAATCTGTTCAAAAGTTTTGAATAATATTCGCCGGTGATCATTTTATCTTTCTCGATGTAATCGATGTGAATTACACCACGTGCATCCCAAAAAACTGTGGCCATGACATTGTTTGCTGACAGACTCTCTTTGACTTTCTTTGGTCCACGTTCGCCACCCACAGCAACCCACTCTTTCAATTGCTCCTTGGTCTCTGGCGCGTTGTGATGGATCCATGTGTCGTCCACAGTAACAAAACGGCGCAAAAATTCGTCCGGATTACGGCTGAACATCGCTAAACACTCTTGAAGTAGTCACATGATTGCGCTTATGTCAATTGTGAGATCGCGGCACCCATCTCGCAGAGAGTTTTCATGTCCAAATTTCGTGTAAAATATGTGTACCCTTCAGTGATCCTACAGCATGAGCCACTCTTGCACTTTCCCTCGATCATCATATCTTTCATGATTTATTGACGATTTCCGGCGTGATCATTCTTTTGTCGACCTGAACGTTCGGCGTCACTAGTACTGATACGACACAACTGAACTCTGTAACCACTTAACCATTGAATGATGGTGCCGAGTCTCGTAGTATATCAAGTCTTTCCTTAGATTCAGTGATCCATGTTTTACGTCAAAAGTAATTTCAAAACGGCGCACGAAATCATTTGTTCCGGATTATCGGTGAAACGCTAATACACGAGTGTCTGCTTTGAATGACTGGTCAACACGATTGCGCGTGTAGCTCGCTCATAAGTGTGAGCATAGTCGTCACTAATAGATTACAGATGATGGCAGCATTGTTGCATTTGGAAGTAACTGCGCAGGAAATTCAAAAAGTCACTGACCTTATCAATCCGCTCTCTTAATATCTGAAATATTGAAAATTAATTAGTTTTCTTTGATGGTTATAGAGCAGGCGTTAATTTTTCCGGTTATTCCTACACACATTTGCCATATTAGGCTAGTTTAGTTACCTTTTTCATAATGTGGTCTATAGATAACACATTACCGATGCGTGTGATACTATCAGTTGTATCACAATAGTGCAGAGCAGCAGAGCAAAAACGTAGTAGAAACCCAAGTTCTAGTAAAGACTCTCTTACAGCACAACATTCGATTTGCGGTCTTGACCAAGGTACTATTACATGCCTTTTCTATGTTGGTCATTCGACAAAAGAGGGTTTAGGTGTGTTATACTTTTGATAGACTTCTCTCAACAGTTTTATTAAAAATGACCTTACCACTCACTCCCTTGTTCTTGAGGAAGATATATGTACTCCGCTATAGAGGAGTTTCGTGTGCAAAAATGTGTGCTGTTGTTATTGTACTTCTTAGTTACAAATGACGTACTAGATACTCTTAATAACCATGCTTGCGATACGCAAATGGTCTTGTTATTATAAAAAGAGGAATGCCTAGTTGTTCTGTTATCAGGGTGTGTAGCATTCTCTAAATGTTGTTGAAATTTTGATAAGGTATAAAATAACAATACTTCTACAACATATATTCATTATGTTTCTACATGCGAAAAAAACACAACCACTAGGCATTCCTTATTTCATAATAACAATTTGCATATTCTTGCAAATCGCAACCATGGTTGTTAAGAGTATCTATTACGTCATTTATAAATAATGACCACAATAACGATATCAAACCTTTCTAAAGAACTTTACATTGTGTTTGATACTTCTTTAATATCAGAACAAACGAATTGAGAATAAATCTGTTGACTCACAAACATCTCAGTGTATACAACATGTTAAATGATTTTGCCTTTGCGTTTGACACCTGTATGTAACATACATAGAGTAATTCGGACACAAGTGGAGTTTACTAGGAGGACTGATAATGAGATAAGGGAATAAGATTCATCATTTAATCACTTGCAACATAAAGCCTCTTGCTAATTATTTAATTATCCAAAAAGAGAATGTACAAATGAGTACTAATTAGATATATTATTTCTTTATTATATTGAAACAATAGTCAAAGAAATTTAGAATAGCTGTTAATATTCCATAAACATTTAGCTAATGGACTGATGTTTCAATCATCACTAGACTAGACTTTACTAGATTTTAGACATCTAGACTTTCTTTTTAGACATCACTAGACTTTATGAAGTCTACCGCAATCTGCTTTCTCTAAATATACTCATGATATTCATAGTAACCGTACCGTAACAGATTAATGTAACAGTGTAAGCAAAGAACTCGTAAAATCAAGTAAAACAAGTAAGAAGCCAGCATAAACTACAAAAAGTTAAGGAGTCTTTCAAATTAGGGGTACGCTTAAATTCGTTTAGCGTGTGCTTGAATGCGACTTGAAAAACAATTTTATAGTATACAATTATAGGGTTATATCGGTATGTAATAATTACGAGGCCATGAACGACAACTGATAAGTGTGAGTCAAGTGTCGTGATTAATGGCTACAATGCCAAGTTTGTGAGAGTGATAACTATAAACATTATGGAATGTCATGGACACTATACAGGTATGGTATTGAAATTACACTGGTTAAATTCTGTGTACTGTCTTACATGAGAGACAATACTGCCAGACCGTGTGGTAAAAGAGAAGCTTAGATATATACTTGAGAAACATATAGAGGAGAATACGGCATTTGAATCTAATAATACATCAGGAATAATAGAAAGCACAATATATCGCAGACAGAAAGAAAGGAGAACCCCGATTACAGCGTACTGTTAGCCCCAACTCGCTCAGTATACAAAGCTATTGTAAACAAAGCAGTCATATCTTCTGAACCAACAATGTCTATTAATACACCTTTCCAAATACAATAATGGAGGACTAGTCTGGATTCAATATAAATTAAATAGTGTATAACTTAGACCAGAAGTAACCAATGACTGATTGATAAAAGCATGGTTGACTGTTGATAGAAGTTGAGCTATGGAGATGAGCAATAGTAAACATTTCCTTGTTTGTTATGTATTCTTTGTAGATACGATACGGTAAACATATAAACTAAGCTAAACCGTTGTAGCAACCTATAATAATAACAATATCATTGTAACAATATTAGCAACACATAACCATCTACTATGATTCTCACATCTTTACTTTATGGACAGTCTTCGCAAATAAATCATCAGACAAACTCCTAGTACTACTAATGTCACTTAAGTGTTTCTGAGAAAAAGCAGTCTATATCTTCTGAACCAGACATAGTCTAATTTAATACATCCTTTTCAATACAATAATGGAGGACTAGTCTGGATTCAATATAAATTAAATAGTGTAGAACTTAGGCCAGAAGTAACCAATGACTGATTGATAGAAGCATGGTTGACTGTTGATAGAAGTTGAGCTATGGAGATGAGCAATAGTAAACATTTCCTTTTTTGTTATGTATTCTTTGTAGATACGATACGGTAAACATATAAACTAAGCTAAACCGTTGTAGCAACCTACACATAACCATCCACTATGATTCTGACATCTTTACTTTATGGACAATCTTCGCAAATAAATCATCAGACAAACTCCTGATAGTACTACTAATGTCACCTTAAGTGTTTCTGAGGAAACACATCTTTATCTTTTCGGATCCAGGACTACATTGAGTCTCAACTTATACTATTTTTTTTCTATTTTCTTTTACTATAAACAATTTATAGTAAAAATGAAAAAAATTATCTCAAATTTAAACGGATTTACAAGTTTTGAGGTCCATAAAGTCCATTTTTGACTTTTTTCATTCATGTCAATATGTGTATATGGCTGGGTATGTATACTAATATTTTTTTCAGACATAAAGGCTACACCGTTTGATGGATCAAATTCATGGTTCACCCAAAAATTGCTGCAATAATTAGGATATAACCATTGTATCTAAGAGATATTCTAGCATGAAACATTTTTTTTGTCAAAATGTGATTTTATATAATTTTTTCTTATTGTAAACTACTAATTTGATAAGGAAATTATTAGGATATTTTGGTTGATACTGACAACAGCATTTTCAAAAAAAAAAAATAGATTTTGATAATAACCTAAAAGGATAAGTTCTGTAATATGATATGTAAATTCTGCCTTATGATTGATTCTAAACCTGTGTAAACATACTATTTGAAAGACCATAATCAAATTGCACCCAAAACTAGCATTTTCTTAAGAAATGAGTTTGCCATAATAGTGGTACAAAATGGATCATTATACTATGATATTTTATAAATTCAGAGAATTTTATATTTTACAAGACTTGCTTCCAATCACTAGTAATATATAAATATATCAAGCAGGAAACTATCAAATGTAATACAGCAATCTAACAAAAGTATAATTAGTGTAAGTAAAGAATCTATCACAACTGAAATTGTGACTGATAAAGGCTGTCCTCAGGAAGGTGCGCTATCGATCCTATTGAACAAACAATACTTCACTATCACTGAAACAATCTTCTGAGCCTTTTTCTACCACATAACCCGGCTATCTGAGGGATACAGCTAAATGATTGAAGAACTAAGCAGATAAAGCTTTGCCAGGACAACCTAACTTAGTCTTAACAACTCTATCCTACTGAATTATACTTGAAGGAAGAAAAAACGAATAACCCTACAAAAATGAAAAAAATAGAATGTCTAATTGAATGTACTTTTTTAACTAGAGTCAACAAATGATGTAGACTCTGTTTAAAAGAGATGAAAACCATTAAAATCATTCTGTTTATGAGGCAAACACCTTTTAATTTTTAACAATTTATATAAAACCATACTTAAAGTCCATTGAAGTCAGAGATGATTTTCAAGAAAAATAATAAAACATATTAAAGAACTTAACAACTTAAATTTATTTTAGAAACTATATAAAGAAGCAAAAAATGACCAATATGGCTGTTATTCGTGCCAAATAAAAATAATGGCCTGTTAGATCGTTCTACATCAATTATTTTAAGTTCGTTGACACTGATAAAACAAGCATATCCAAAATAAAACGAATGAAGTCCTTAATATTTATAATTGTTGAGGTTGATATTACGTATAACACAAATAATGAATACGTAAGATACCAATATAATAAACCCAAAACTCAACGGATTTTGACGAAATTTATATTATATTTTCTTACAGTCAAGGTCGGTGTGAGATATCCTAGAACTTTAACTTTGCTAAAATATAGAATAATAAATAATTAGAATATAGAGGTATGGAAAATTTTACAGATTTCATGTTTTGAGGCCCTCAAAGTATATCTTTGACTTTTTGCATATTTCTTTGTGTGCGTGTGTGTGTGTGTGTGTGTGTGTGTGTGTGTGTGTGTGTGTGTGTGTGTGTGTGTGTGTGTGTGTGTGTGTGTGTGTGTGTGTGTGTGTTATTGGTTTGTGTGTGGCTTGTTTGTACTTGTCTGTGTGTGTGTGGTTTGTATTTGCATGTTTGTGAGTTCGCTACAGGCCATACGCTTTGATAAATAAAATTCATCTTTTTCAAAAATTAAGCGCTGTAGTACAGATATGGCTCTTGTTTTTAGAAAATATTTTATCACATGAAAGTTTTATTTCAAAGTGTGAAATTAGACATTTCCCTTCGCATAAACTACAAACCCTAGAGTGATGAAATTTTATATTGCTATGAATCTATCAATGGTATTACCTTAAAAAATGACACATTTCTTCAATAACCAATAGAGCCAGTTTTACAACGTAGTATAAAAATTTGGCACATATTGATTTTAACTACTTACCATATAGGTAAGAATGGATATTATTAAAATGGTATGTTGAAAAACCAAAATGTTTAAACATATTTGTTTCAGAATAACTTTAATCGTAATTCTTGTTTTACGGTTTAAATATATTAATGTTACATAAATGATAGCGATAGTCAGAAGGTTATAAGGAAATGGTTGCATACTTTTAGTAAAAATCACGTGAAAGTGAAGGTCCGTTGAAGTACTTTTTATGATTTCCAAAAATATTTTTTAACCCAAAACAGCTAAAATGTAGAAAACTGCATTCGGTTTGGAATCTACATTAAATCTTATGCAGTGAAAATGTATTGAAGAAATTTTCATTTCAAGAAAAGGTAACATACCATATATCTGAAAACTGAAAATTCAACGCTTAGTTATGAGTAACCTGCTGCACCTGTCTGTTTTGTTTATATTAACTTAAAAAGTTTTTTTTCAAAATGACTTCAAAAATAAGGCTTGTTTTAGTGTTTAATATAAGAAACATGAAGATAGTTTAAAGAGTAATTTAACTTTTTAACACTAAAACGTTTTCCTGCACTTTAAAATTTTCAAAATCTACAGGCATCCAAAGAACACAGTAAATGATGTTTGTCTAGGAAGAACGTAAAGCCAATATACATATTGATCTCTTTAGGTTAAATAATTTTCATTATTGTCATAATTTTTTGATAATGTTAAAGCATTGAGAAAGTAGTTTTTTGTCTTTATAACAACAAGGCTGGTTATTTTATTCTACTTCTGCAGTGATTAAAGAAGCATAAAATTTCATATTAAGTATTAATACAAAAATTTAATGATCTTTAAATATCTAAAGAGTAATATTTCATTAAAAAATGTCAAATTCTATCTAATGATATGACAAGTGTTAGATAAATAAGAATCTTGATAAGGGAAAGCATGTCAATCATGACGACCGATCAACAGAATCAGATCCAAAAATGTTACTTATCAAAATATGAAAACCTTTAATGCTTTAAACAAATATTTTGGGCTGCTTTCGAATATAAAAGGAGCTTGTGTGTATATATGTTCTAATGCATTGAGTCAATCCTGGCATGTAGATGGATTCACCCAGAAACTATGGAACAGATTACAATAATCCAAATGAAGAATAAATACTGTAAATATTGGATTTAACACTGATATTGCAACTACTATTCGCTATCCTCCGAGAGGTTACTATTGCACCAGTTGTGGCGTTTAGTTTTGCATAGCTTACTGAGTAATCCAAATAATCAAAGTATTGATACCCAAGATTACGTAATTGCGCTTGTTTTTTAAGATGTTAGTTGCATTAATAACAGTCCTTGTACTTTTCTGCTTAAGAAGAAAAATAGGTCATGAAGGCTGTTTTTGTAAAAATATTAAACTAGAACTCTAGGAGATGCCCAAATACCTTGGAGTATTTTTAGATGATAGACCAAACTAGAAGAATCATACACCATACTGAGACTGGTTCAAAGTTTGAGAGAGACCATCAATTAGTCTCGGGTTTATTTTGAACCATTGAATATCTCTTCCGTAGTTCATAAGCACTTTGTAGGTTAGCCTTAGTGTCTATTAATAGAGTATATGTGTGATAAGAGAACACATAATGAAATGAAAGTTTTAATTGTTTTTTCATTTATTTCGTATAATAACATTTTTCTGTAAGAATGTGACTGCCAACAATAGACAAGATGTTACATTAACCATACTGTAGAATTTCAAGCTCATTGGTTACACTCATTTATATGGGAACGAATTGGCAAGATCTTCATTCTTCTAAAGACATTTGAATTGACTGCATCTTCGGGAGCAGCAGACTACTGGAAGTAGGCACTGAAACAGAATTACAAACCATTAATTCAGATTGAATTATCTCACAGATTATCATTTACTGTAGTTACCAATTTTTAACCTATTTCATGGAATATCATAAATGAATGCAAACTGAAATTGCCCTTAATAAATATTTCATCATTTTTAAATAGCATATGAATATTGCACTTTGTTTATTAATTATAAACGAAAAGTAATTTTAATATGTTGAGGAGTTAATATAAAAAAAAGAATAATTTAACAAACAGTCACAAATGATGTTAACTGACTGATTCGTCGATATGTAAATAAATATGGATATTAACTGCCAGTGCACGTACATTATGGCAAAAGTACATTCATTATTATTCTAATGTATATAGTATTCCTAACAAAGACTTAAACATCTCTCAATTCCAAAACAATTAGAAATTGTTTCTATAGCAAATTATGTTTTGCTATAGATCCTATAGCAAACATTTGTATGAATCCTAAAGATATTCAACTATGGAATACACTAAGCTATTTAAACATTAATTTCTATTTAAAGGTTAAAGTAATTCCGAATTAGGGAAAAGTTTAGGTCTGATTGTACCTTCTATCACAATAACAAAAGAAATGTTATGTAAGAGATTTTCAAGGCAATGCATAACTCTTCTGCGATGATAATTCTGCGTATATTCTAATTTTTAATCTACGTTCAAGACTTCGCCCCCACTCGCTCCATGCGTTGATAATCCGTTAACCTTCAAAACTCCAGAAAGGACTAAGAATATTTATTTTCATGCAATTACAATGAAGGATCTAATTTTAGACTGCTGTAATTAGTTCCAGAATTTCATCTTATTACAGTACTCTATAATATAATATAATAATATATATTGATATATTTTGAGGTTTTTGAGGGTTTTTGGTTTAAATAATAAAAAAACTTCTTTGCCAACGTTTTAACAGATATTATGTCTTCTTCAGGGCTAAAACATTGATACATTCTGCACTATTATTACAATTAATGAGTTTTTGTTTGATATTATGTACACTAATGATGAACTATAACAATAAAGCTGCATAATAGCAAAACAATAGACCTAATTCACTGTAATAATAGTACTAAATGTATCAATGTTTTAGCCCTGAAGAAGACATAATATCTTTTAAAACGTTGGCAAAGAAGTATTTTTAATATTTAGACCAGAAACCCTAAAAATCTCAAAACATATGAATACGGTTGGTCGAGAAAAGAACAACATGATGAATAGATAGATAGATATATAGTCATAATCAAAGGCAACCAAAGATTCTTTAAAACAAAAACATATAATTTAAATCATAAAAAAAATTAAATAAATTAACTGGCTACGCAAACAAAAATGACAAACTTTCAAACATTTTAAAAAAATTGTTTTGAAAAATTTAAAATACATTTATTCTTTTTGCACATACTACAGTTGAAAAATCCATTTAAAAAGAGTACTACACACATAAAATATAAAAACAATTACGACCTTAAAAACTCATTTTAGTATTAAATTTCAGCTTTTTTGTTAGCTTCTTATGATTTTAATGTTTTTCTATTTTCTATTTTTACACCTTCAAAATGCTGCCCCTTAGCAGATACCACCCGGGGCGGACTGCCCCCTCCTTGCTAAGCCACTGGTTTAAAATTCTTTAACATAAATCTTGTTTATAATCCAAAGCATATAAATATAACACGACGTTCATAGAAAATGTAGAAACCCATTTTATTTCAAATATTTATAAGTATTCTACTAAACAGTATATTTTATAATACTATTATATAAATTAACTTTAAATTTTAATTTATTGTTGTTGGTGTTTTGTTTCTTTAATGGTTGTTACGTAAGAATAATTTATCAATTTTCATTACCAAAGCTCCAGGGGCTCTACAGAAAATGCCTTGAGCGCTATCTGACTCTGTAGTAGTTTCATCGCCAGCAGCTTCTGTTGCAGTACTATCATCTGCAGCAGTTGTAGCTTCAGTAGCAGCATCTGTTGTTCCCTCTTCAGCTGAGGTTGTTTGGCCCCAAGCTAAGCACAATAAAGTTAGGCCAATGCAAATGACAAGAGCGGACTTCATGTTTGCAAACTGATACAGTAACGTACCTACCTAGCTAGATACTTCTATATATATATATATCTGAACAAATGTGCCGTATCTAACACTTAGGCCAAATTGGTACGATTATTGTCATAATAACCGGTTGTAATGTCTTTGGACCTTGATATGGTTTTAAAAGGATACCTACAAGGAAAGAACTAATTCATCAAGTATAATAGCTACTGTTGTCATTTATTGCGTAGACATGTTTTCCTCCTAGTAATTTTTCTTCATATAATTTCTATTGAAATTATAACATATATGCATTGAATACTAATATATCTTTTAGTGATTTAAACATTTTGAGGTCATATTTGCCTTTTTTGTTGTTGATACCAGTGTAAGTAGTAATTAATAATTAATATAATTGTTTGTTGACACGTACTGGCTAAAGGATTTGAGAGATCATATTGATAGTAGCCCAAACAAAGCATGAACAGTGAGGTTTCATGATGAATCCTGAGAATGAGGGAGAATGGAAATTTTTGAATTAATATACAAACGATGTCAAATAATGACAACTAATACGAATGTGTAATGCAGAATAGATATATGAGCATTACTCATAATGAAATCGTGAAGACGTTACTAGTTGAAATTAAACCAAGAATAATTCCTGAAGCAAGATGTAATTTTTGTGATATCCGGTCACAGTGAAAGTACATTATAGCACATTTTGTGAATTCAGAAGAATATTCCTAAAAGCTACAATAATTGAACAAAATATTAAAATTTCAGTTATGCTAGCTGTTTTTGATTAGGACAATATAGTAAATCTTTCAAAACTTTCAGGCTGCTGGAGGATGGAATAAGGGCCTTATAGGAGGGTTGTACCCTTGGTCCAATCTATTTATGATTTTCTCAGTAAACCCTTCCCCTCCGCTATTGTAACGGTATAATTACTCTCAGCTCACCTACTGGTACAGAGTCGTAACAGAGATTTATCAATAAACACTTTTAGATGGCAGAACAGTCGATACATACAGTTCAGTCTAGTGATTCATGGATCTAGTTGAAATCTACTATTTATGACTGGTTCAGGTAAATGAGAGTGAATGGAAAAAACCATGAATAGATGCATATTTTAAATTTATTTAAAAAGTATAATAAATATCTCAGTATAAATATTAATAAGGAAACTTACACTTGTAAAATCTTAAGTAAATTTTTGTAACTGAACACACAATACATGCAGAGTCGGAAGAAACTATAAAAACACATTTTAGAATAATTTAATGTAATTAGCCAAATGAACATGAACACGCCTTATACTAAGTAGTATTAAAATCTACGATAAGTTGCTAGCAGTGTTTTAATTTGCTTAACTACTCATTTGCTCTTCAATGGCCACTTTCTTGGCCAATCAGCAGGTTTAAGAATACCTTCAAAAATGTGCTCAAAAACTGCTATAAAGTTTTGATAGATTCGTAGAATTTACTTATGGTAGAATTTACCACAGGGAATTTGTCTATGATGTATTTGCCGCGGGGAATTTACCGCATAGGATTCTCTGTTCGCATATATTCTCTGTTCGATTCATATAAACATGTACGATATTTATCGTATATAAGACTACAAATTAGTGATATACATGTCTTATAAGTGTGCTATTATATAGAAATATAGTATAGAATATGTTTTTTGCAAGACTTTGTTTAGATTATCATATCTTGATTCTTACCATACAAGTGTAAATTTTGAAAATTTGTTACTACAAATCAATGTTTTTCAATTTGGTCCCTAGCACTGTAGCCACTGAATTATGTTGTAGGGTAGAATTGAACAGCATTGAAATTAGTAGAGTGGTAAGACATTACCACTTGGGATTGCAGGAAATGTTGACCAGAGTTCATGTAGACTACAAGTTGATCTAAATAAAATTCCAGTTTACATAGCAATTAACGCCTTTTCAGAAATTGAAAGAAAGACGATTGCATCAAAGTCAATATTATTTGGTTCCAGAATTAGTTTAAGGATCAATACCATGTGTGAACGAATTTATGAAATGAATAAAATCTCATAATATCAACCGTTTTTAGAACAACAAAAATATAACTTCAGTAGCTAGACGTCTCTACAATAAGTAATAATAGGGCATTGCTGCTTTGACATATTTACAAACATTGCTGTTTTATAACTATTCGAATTCAAAGGTACACCAATTACATGTCCGAAATTCTAACGCAACATATGGAAATACTTTACGATAGATTACAACAAAGAACTTGTAAGTCGTATAAAAGCGAGTCCACATTTATCTGCTATACAGTTTTTGTACAAAGACATAATCTCTGTGTCAAAAGGCTCAGTCAGAGAATGTTACGGAATTTTACCTTGGTTAACTGAGTGCTAAAAAAGAAAATTCTCTTGATTTAAAAACAAAACTATTCAGTCAGTTATGAGAAAAACAAGAAACACTTTCAAAGGCTTCTTTGCTAACTTAAACTTCCTAGTTGTCACAAGATTAGTCTGTATGATAGAATTGTTTATACGACTCATACAATTGTTTTTAAGAGAAATGAGATGATATTTTTGTATTTATAAATGAAAAACATGGATCATGGAAATATAAGGAACCAAATTCAACATAATTAAAAACAAATAACAGAATATACTTCTAAAAGTTGTAAGTTTGCCTACAAAAAAACTAGACGGAGAGAATATAGCCAATTTCCAAACATGTAGGCACACAAAGTTTAGTGTTTTATTTATATTGGTACTTAAGTTTGGTGTTCACCTTTGTAATCACACAGAAATGACTTTCATTCTAATTTAAAGACTTGGTTGAGGTGTTTATTTCAGGTTAAGTACAATCTTAACTCCTGTTTGCAGCAGCAAAAACGAAACGGAAGTATAACAGAATTAAAATAGCAAACAAAGAGCATTTGAAATGATATTTGACAATTAAAGATTGAGTATTTTATGGTTTGAAGTCTTGGCAACTATTGAAGAAATTCAACTTCTTCCGTTTTTCTTATTATTATACGTTGTCAAAACTAGCTTCATTACTCGTAACCAAATTTTATCAACGATGGGAAGTCAATTTGATGTTTCACTCAAATGTGCCTTCAAACTCATCTCAGTAAAATTTCACTGACATTAAAAAACTAGTTCACTCTTAACAAAATTATCTATTGGAATAATAATTCATTTATGTTCTGTTATTTGAAAAATTTTTACACTCTATTTTTATGCAGTTATGTAAGTTTTGTGAAAGTTTAGTGGGCAGAAGGTTAAAAAAATTGGGAAACGCAACTTTAAACTGTAGTTATTATAGCTTAATGACTGTTGTACAACGATAAAACTCATTATAGTGATCTTAACAAAACTTATACAATTTTGGTTAGATGTATGCTTTTTAATGTCCTGTACCAATCAGAAGTGTTGGTTTGGATTTCTTTCTCTTTCCCTTTGACTGTATGTGTGTGTGTTTACCATATAGAAATGGCCAAAATGACATCCAGTTTAAATCGGTTAGGTTTCATTTTTTTGGAAACATTTCTGGTTAAACATTAATTAAGTAATCATAAAAGTTGAGCTCATATATAGTAAAAACATTTTAATTGAAATATGTATTATAAAAACATATGCAACTAAAAGAAAATAGTAATATTAACTGCTTTTGAAAAAAATTACTTCAAAGAAAATAATATAGAACTTACGGTCAATAACTAATGTTATAACATTTGTTCATAACACCTCTACAATTTCTCAAAATCTCAAAAAAATAGTATATATGTAAAATTCGTGATTGTCATTTTATTAATATTTTGACATTGACACATGAGTGGTTCAAACGTCCTTTTCTTCCAGTTTTAACTCTGATAATGGTACACTAGTTTGTACTCTATTTGACTGGTCAAATTAATAGTTACAGTTCAAACTCCCACACTAATACGCTTTCAACTTTTTTTCTTTTTTTAGTTAGAAAATTTGACTTATTTTGTATTTATAATTTATTCGAGTTAACAAGACATCTTACTATTATTAGCAGTAATTGCAAAAAATTATTTTTTTTAATTATGTTCATAACCTTCCATTTTTAGACAGACTTTTATCTAGCTGTAATAATTATGTACCTTTATATTTTAATTTAACCTTTATCATTTAATTCTAATGAGTTATAGTTCATCTGTAATATAGCTTAGAATCTCTAAAATACAAAATCAACAAATCACATATAGCATTGATACAACCAAAAAAATATACCTTTAATGTATTATTTGTTATTCATAAATATATAATTATCAAAGGGTTGGTTCCATATTTCTTACACAATTATTATTGGTTTAGCTGAGAGGTTTCCATTGAAAATTTTGTCAAATTTCTATAAGCCCTTTGAATAATCTTGATGACAATTGACAAAAATATTGTTTCTGATATAGGAAATAACCCTGTTATTTTTGGGTTGAATTTAAACGTAGAATTAGTTCCATTGTACTGAAGTATACACCTGTCAATGTTACATAGAAAACTCTGTGTAGGAGCAAAAGTTGTGCATTTATCTAGTTATAGAAAGGATTTAAGATGCCTCTACATTAATAAGCCCAGTAAAGCCACAATATGAACGAACAAATGTTCATAGCCTGTGCGTGCACAAGTAAGATATTTGACACCATCGACTGTCTGTTCCAGAGGACTGCTGAAATGCTAGGCCTTGCTAACGGCACACTTGCCTTCCAGCCATTGGCATTTACCTCACTTATGTGACAAACACATTACAACCTACTCTACCTCATCAGCTATTCTTCAGTCATGTGAGCTAGCTGGACCAACTGTGATGTGCTCGCGTCTCTGGGCCTCCGAAAATAATCGACCAGAACAGAAGATGGATCTTCAGAAATACTATTATAAAATGTACCTAAAATATTTTAGGTTTATCCCAATATTATTTCTATTAATATTAAGTCCACACTATAACATTGTATTTACTCCTAGAATAATATTTTTCTTTTGTATCTCAGTAGTAATTCACATGTTATATGTAGTTGTATGCGCGTTATACCTAGTTTATATGTGCGGTTAGAAATAAACTCCCTCATACAAGGGTTGCTGTTGTGAAAAAAATAGAATAACTATTGTCAGTGCACAATTTTCTTCTTTAATGTTTAAGGATACAAACAATTTAGAAAATTAAATTTACATAATAAGATATAATTAATATTAAGTTGAGTTCTCTTGAATTATCTGATAAGTGGATTAATGTTAATTTCTATTTTGACATAAAGTACGATACAAAAATCCCATATATTTCAATTACTCCAAAGTAATGGATGTTTCACCTCATCTAAGATGTTTAAACAAATTCATTAAATTTTATTTCGATTTTTTATAACTGTTCAACTTGTATTGAGTTTGCATAACCAAAAGTAGTTTACTTTACCCAGAAAGGTCGAAATTTGTGTCAGTGTTAAAATATACTTTTTTCTTAACTCATGACCTAATGGAGTCAACAAACACAGTGAGGATGAATCAAATTTAAATAAATCTACATTTCAAACATATAACACTATTTTCCAGCGTAGATTAGTTACAACCAATTAGGAATAATGATTTTATATGCGTAGCATTAGTCTTGTTTCAACTAGACCACAGTAACACGACTAAGTCACTCATGAAAATAAAACAACAAGATCCCTGCGTACATGAAAATAAAACAACAATATCCCTGCGTACATGAAAATAAAACAACAAGATCCCTGCGTACATGAAAATGGCGACTCATTAACCTTCTAGGCAGGTAGATATTTTTTAATATTGCATAGGTGACTCTACATATGAGGTATATTGAAGATGTTACTTTTTGTAGAAGCAGAGAGAACAGCATTTCAAAGATCACCAACACCTTCTGACTTCACCTAGACTACTCCATGGTAGATAGAACAAACCTTTAATTTTCTTACCAAATAACACATCAGATATCAGATTCAGACGATCAGTGTAGTTTCAATATACATATATCATGTATCAATGATCAAACCACAATAAGAAATGGGAAAACAAGACTAAGATCTTTCAACCGTAACAAGCGGTCTTCGACAGTGTCAAAAACCCAACTGAGTTTTCCCATTTCTTATTGTGGTTTGATCATTGATTGTTGTTTCGCGTGTTTATGTGAAATCTTTTTATATCATATATAATGAGTCGTTGTCTGCCTCCGGAGCGACTCGTTTCTATCTTCCTGATAACGAGGACATCAAAATATAGTAGTGAGTTTCTGTTTGATTTCTGAGTATTCTTTGTGCCAATATAGTAATATATGATATATATATATATTTGTGTATGATGGCAGCAAATCCTCACGTAAACATGTTTCATTGAAATACACAGCAGCCTCTGCGTTAACGACTTGAAAACTGGTCTGCTCCAATTTACGAATAACCTTGCGGTGGGTTGGTGTTAAAAGCCATATCAATTGTCAAAGGGACATCTTACTTTGACATGAGCAGATGTAAAAAAAAAAGTCACAACTTCCAGACGAAAGGCAAAATTTTATAATATGATACATAATACAATTTAAAAACAAACAACAATTACAATGAGTTAAAAACAAATGCAAAGAATAAAAACAATTACATTGACAAAAAACAAGTACTTACAAAAGTTAAAATGCGCAGTAAAAGCTTTCCACTTCCACACAAGTCATCATCGACTTGTTCCATATCATTAACCCGATGATGAAATGGATGTAGAAGTCGAAAGATTGTTCGTGCGCATTTTAACTTTTGTAAGTACTTGTTTTTTGTCAATGTAATTGTTTTTATTCTCCGCATTTGTTTTTAACTCATTGTAATTGTTGTTTGTTTTTAAATTGTATTATGTATCATATTATAAAATTTTGCCTTTCGTCTGGAAGTTGTGACTTTTTTTTTACATCTGCTCATGTCAAAGTAAGATGTCTCTTTGACAATTGATATGGCTTTTAACACCATCCCACCGCAAGGTTATTCGTAAATTGGAGCAGACCAGCTTTAAAGTCGTTAACGCAGAGGCTGCTGTGTATTTCAATGAAACATATATATATATATATATATATATATATATATGATTTGTTGCGATGTTGACCAATGGGAGAAGAGTTACAGGTCCATGCGTAAGGTCCCAGTTGCCCGCTGCTCAGCAAAAAGCCTTTGCGTTCTGCCAATAGATCATTGCGTTTCGCAACAAATCATATTCCTTTCCCCGGACAACTCATAGAAAACTATATATATATATATATATATATGATCAAAACACCATATGAAATGGGAAAACGAGACAAAAATCTTTGAACCATAACAAGCGGTCTTTGTCAGATCAAATCTTTTATCATTGATTGTTATTTCACGTGTTTATGTGAAATCTTTACATATATATATATATATATATATATATATATATTTATATATAATGAATGATCAAATGACCGCTTGTTACGGTTGAAAGATCTTAGTCTTGTTTTCCCATTTCTTATTGTGGTTTGATCATTGATTGTTGTTTCACGTGTTTATGTGAAATCTTTTTATATATATATATAGATATAAAACTAAAGTTTATCAGGACTCGGTTAGTTCTTCAGGTTCAAATTAAACTCTCATTGCCAACGTTGATTTTTGAATGATTGAATTCTTTCTTATATTTCCTCTGACGAAGACCGCTTGTTATGGTTGAAAGATCTTTCTCTTTTTTCCCCACTTCATATTGTGGTTTCATCATTGATTTTTATTCATGTGTTTATTCGAAATCTAGTTATATATACATAAGCAAAATTTGGAATAATTTCTTCTTTGAAACGTACGGTATGAAATAACGCATCAGACTTCTCCATAACAATTTGAACTTCTTCATCACATTTTTCATACATTGGAATGTACTTTTACTTTCTATGCTGATATTCGACATCCTCAGACTGAACATATGTCATCATTGAAACATTACTGGCGGTTTGGTGTAGATATTTGAAAACATATATAGAGGGTAAAGGTGGGTATGGTGGTTCATTCCTAATTCACTTATCTGTTAGACAAGGATGAATCAAAGGATTGCCTTTATCATTTACCTGACTAAGTAGACTTACTCTGTTTACAAATAGTTTGCAGAGTCTATTGCTGTTTTCAATTTGTATATTTATTCCTGGTTTTCCTGCTGTGTAATGATGGCTTCCATTATCTTTTAACTTCTTCCATAAATCTTTTAGGTATGTTGAAGTGTAATTTTGGTATGCGGTTCCTAGTATTTTAAAATTACATGCATTAATATATATTAAATTTAAACTAAAATAAGTAAGAAATTAAATGTTTGTTTGGCTTGAAAAAACATTATTTAAAAAAATTTAAATAAGTATACATCAACGTATATCTAGCTACAATAAGAAATTCATTGGTCTAAACTAACTCCAAAATTAGGAGTGATTGTTAGAGTGACACCATTAGTGTTTATTTGTTTGTTTCCATCACAGACATTTTAAGTTGTTGCTTTTCGCTGATCTAAGAGCTAATTTATTACTAATTATGTGTAGCTAATTTTAGTAATGGGAATTGTCACGTAGTAAAGCGGGAGCCCAAAGTGTTACCTAACTCATGCATATTAGACTTGACATTTTTTACGAGCACCTGCCGTTGTAAACAGTTTTGGGACCGACGGCTTTACATCATCTCCCAGAGACGGCTTGCACGAGATTTCTAATCTGTTATATAAAAAAATCTAGGTTTACGGCTAATATTCCAACTTGTGATCTTCATGACTAATTACCTGCCAGCCTGACCCCTCAAACCATGAAAGCAACTATTTGCAATACAGTGTATTGTAACATATTTCTAGATGAGAATCTACTTTTAACAGGAATCTGATTAAATAATTGAACACGGAGTTAGTCACTAAAACAGGATTTTAAAAATTATCTTGTGTGGCTATGCTAGACAGGGTGTACAGGTCATATCAGGTAAAAGAAATCAACTATTGTTATATTGTGGGGAAGAAATATGAGGACAGTATTAACAACGAACAATCATGACAGTTTAAAAGTCCACTTCTAACACTTCAAAGATTTTTTAAAGAATTATACTTTTTGGAAAGAAATATACAAAGAAAAAAATGTAGTGCATAATGTTTCATAAAGTGAGCTCAGATAAAAAGGTGAATTTATGTATTAAACCAGATGCAATATAAATAATGATTATTTCTGATACTTAATAAAACACAATTACCATCATATATGAAATAATATATTTATTTTTTATCTGTGTATAGGATACATTTTGCCAAAATATCTTTACGTTTTACAGAAATGTTTGAGGTTTGCAGGGGTTAGTACATCATGAGTTGATTAGGAGCTGCTGGGGACTGCATTCAGACGAGTCGTCATCACTTTAGGTGCATCTCAAGAAATAGCAAAGTCCAGAACAGCAGGTTACACTTAGTAAGCACTGTAACAGACAATGCATATTAGAATTTTTAACGAACATTGACCATTTTATTTATTGAAAATCACGAATATTTTATGAATTTATTTAAATGTATCATGGATTCATCGTAATTACATAACAATGTGTATATCAATCGCTTTTCTCTGGCATTTTGATATTTGGCTATTATGATTACAAGTTGTAATAAGTATCATCGACATCCATAGATAATACCTTTGTTATAATTGTTTACTGTTGTAAATACTCCAGTGGTTGTACAGCAGTTCATAGACAATGCAGAATGATGCACACATCTGTATATAGAGCAGAAGTAAATAAACCCATATAAGGCCAGAGAAGATAACGACCAGTGAAATGTAATATACTGTTACTGAGGATGATAAAGACATGATGACTTTTAATTCATACTGATTACAACCACACAAGAAAGTATTATATATTCTAATATTTAATTAGAAACCGAAAGTTTTATTACATTTCTATGAATATGCTATCTATAATTTAATTTTTAAAGTCTTTTGTTCTATGTATAATATTCAAGGTACTTTTTATAAGTAAGTTATTGGATACATTACGAATGATCCGTTGATCCTGCATGCCCGAGGAGAAGCGCCCTCTGTAGTCACCGATGAAGTTGACTCTTCAGCGACAGTTGTAGACTCAGTAGGATCAGCATCTGATGTTGTTTGAGCCAACGCTAAACAGACTAAGGTTAAGCAAAGGCAAATAACAAGCAAGGATTTCATGTTTGCAACTTGAAGCTAAATCTTGCTATGTAGCTCTTGGCAGACAGATCTTCTTATATAGTCGACAAATGTACTGTATCTAACATTCAGTCAAATTGCGGACAATTAGCTCTAATAGTAATAGATCGTGTTATAAATAAACTTTGATATAACTTAGGATAAGGCACACAAGGAAAGTCATTACAATGGATATGTTTATGAACTGTCTGCCCACAAAATGACTGGTCCTTGAAGACGCATAAGGATGTTGGCATCGTTTTCCTCAATTTGTACTTTTTCAATAATTTATAACAGATTAGGAATTTCCATTCTTTTTTTAAAAAAAATTACGAATTGAAATTAACGAATTATATGTGATAACCTCTAGCCGGGACAGTAAGCATACGTAAACAAAAAAATATTAATTTTATAATTTTTCGGCTTAAAATATTGGTGCACTTATTATATTATATATGATTTGTAGATACACGTAGTAAATCAAAAGAGAGATTCAATTTATTACCATTAACCTATTAAATAAAATTTATAAAATTCTTACTAATAGATAAATGTTTACACTTATGTTTAAAAACTTTAATAAAGCCAGAATTTATTGTTAAATGCAAAATTTTAGAAACAAAATACAGCCTATCTATTACTATAAATTAATTTCAAGATCTCTGTTTCACCAATGAAATGAACTCAACTGAGTGAAACATCACCACATCTTTGAGTAACCAAAATTAATGAAAAATTCTCTGTAAGAATACGTGCACCTCAGTAAATGTTCAATGTAAAAAATAGTTAACTTCAATTTAGTTTTTTATGTTTATTTAATATTTAAGGGTTTGAGTTTCAACACAGAGAAAAGCATTCCAAAGTCAAATTTAGTACAATAACATCAACAATGGATATTTTTACTTTACTATAAGTAAAGTATAGTGATCGTGAAAAAATTCGATCTCGAGATTTTGACGGAATTACATGTTTTGAGGTCCCAGAAGTCGTTTTATGACGTTTTTACGATGATGTCTGTGTGTGTGTGTGGGTGGTGGGTGTGGTGTGGAGTGTGTTAGCATTGCTTGTTACCACGCTACGGTCTAGAATCTTTGATGGATCAAGTTGATATTTTACACAAAAATGGGCCTCATAAAGACGAAGATCCCTATTGTTTGGGAAGAATTATGCATGATGGGAAAGTCACTTTTTTTGCCAAAAACCGTTTTTTTTTAAAACATTTATTTCTCCTAAACTGATAACCCTAGAGTTTTGAAATTTTGACATTATCTTTGAGGTTTCAAATGCAACAAAGAAAAAATATATTCAGAATTTTAAAACAACAGGAATTTTTTTTTTTCAATAAAATGTAAAAATTTTGACTTATAATTCAATCTCAAACCTTGTGAGAGCGATACAAGCCATACTGTTTGACGGACAAGAATGAAACTATGCCTATAAATAGAACATTATATGGAGAATGAGTTGAGATATTTTTTTTCATAATTACATTTGCTAAAGGGGCGTTACAGTACGATTTGTGTTTTCAGAAAATGTTTTTTTGACGCTAAACGACTCGTTAAAAAATAATGAAAATTTGACCAAAAATGGAGCATAAAATTAGCAATTCATATAAAAAAAATCATGAAGTTTCAATTACGGGAAAGAGCAATAGCGATATAAAAACCGTTTGTTTATCCTAGACTATGAGAACACCTGCTATACTTGTCAAATTTTTTATATTTTTTTACATTGTTTACATTGACTTAGAAATTTTTTGAGCGAATCCACTGAGATAAAATTGATATTTATGAAGGAACAATTTAAATTGTTTATTGACTTATGAGATGTATGAGGAATAATATTGTGCAGGAAAATGGTAACACTCACTCAGTAAAAATTTGTATATATGTTATTTGACAAAAGAGGAAGGAAAATGATCTTATTCAATACTAAGAAGCCACAAAATTCAAAGTATAATAATTCCGTAAAAAACCAAAAATGTAAAAGATAATTTAAAATTAATATCTTTCGTTTAGAGATTAATAAATGTAATTATCGTACATCTTTAATTATAAATCATCTTAAAACAACATTTCTTCGCTGTTTATGATGTTTTTCAGAGAAAAATAGGGTATTTTCCTGTTTTAAATTTTTTTTTTTTTTTTTTTTTTTTACATAGTCAAAACAATGCAAATGTACATTACCAGTGACAATGATGAGGGAAATATATACATTACACATGGAGGCAGGAGGGAAGAAATAATTCAGTAATTATACTTCCTGGCGTGAGAAATATGTTATGAAACTTAGATTAAATTTACAAGTCACTAGAGTAATTCACACTAATAAGTCTCTTGGCCAGTTTCTCTTCAGGCGCCTTTGGGGATTTCCTGGAATATTTGTTGAGGAGATGTTTTGGACTAAGGGATTGTTATTGCTACAAAGATTTTTATGGAAGGCTTTGTATCGAGATATTGCTACTTGATGAACTGTTGAAATCCTGAGGTCTGAATAGATTGTTTGATTTGGTATGTAAAAGGACAATGAAGAATTTTTCTAAGAATTTTTGACTGAAGAGCTTGTATCCTCTGGGCATTGCTAGATTTTGTTGCTCCCCATATTTCAATTCCGTAAGTCCAAATAGGCATAATCATAGATTTATATAGTAATAGTTTATTGACAGTAGTTAATTTTGAACGATTATCAAGTAAGTGAATTAAAAGTCTATATCGTCTGTTTAGTTCTGTTCTTTTCATTTTGGTATGGGGAGCCCAAGTAAGACGTCTGTCAAGGTGCAGTCCTAAGTATTTGGTGGTTGTAGCTTGAGGGATCGGAATATGGTTAAAGGAAGACTGGAGAACACGCATCTGGCCGCAACGTAATGTTACGTGAACACTTTTCTGTTCGTTAATGCGTATTCTCCAACACTTCAGCCATGACTCTATAACGTTTAAGTGTTGCTGGATATAGTAGGATGCTAGCTCAGGACTGTCATTTGTGCAAAGGATTGCCTTGTCGTCAGCAAATGTGGCTAAGACTGTATGGGGAGATTCTGGAATGTCGGAGGTGTATATGGAGTATAGCACTGGTCCAAGTATGCTTCCTTGCGGAACTCCTGCCTTAATATGAATAACTGGAGAAAGACAAGAGCCTTCTATTACTTGGCTAAAGCGGTGGTTGAGGTAGGACTGCATTATAAGGTAGTAAGTATGTGGGAGTATTTTTTTGAGCTTCCAAAGCAACCCAGCATGCCAAATCCTGTCAAAGGCTTCCGCCTCATCAAGAAAGACAGCTGAGCAGTATTGTTTCTTCTCAAGAGTAGAGGAAATGACATCAACTATACGGTGGCATTGTTGAATTGTAGAGTGTTGAGATCGAAACCCGAATTGGTGAGAGGGGATTAAATTTTTCGATTCTAAAATGGGACGAAGTCTTCGAAGAAATAATTTTTCAAAGATTTTGGCCATGGTTGGTAGTAAACTAATTGGGCGGTACGACGTACATAGTTGTGGAGACTTATGGGGCTTTGGGATCATGCGAATAATAGAAAATTTCCACAGAATGGGGAAATAGGTTGTTCGTAAGATAGAGTTGTATATATATGTAAGGAAAATTATGACCTTACGGGGAAGTTGTTTGATTATTTCGTTTGTTATAAGGTCATAACCGGGAGATTTTTTTGATGGTAGTTTTTTAATTATAAAAGAGACTTCATTTGGGGAGAATGACTTGGGTGGAAGAGAGAGCTGTAAAGGGGCTACAAGTTCATCAGTTACTTTTGCTGTAGTATCAGGGTCTTCTATATTTGAATTGGGAATGAAAAGGGTTTCAAGGTGTTTGGAGAAGACTGTGGCCTTCTCATAGTCGCTTTTTGCCCAGGTATCGTCGCCAGTAAGGATCGGAGTACTAATTTTTTTATGGGACAGTATTCGTCTAGTGGCAGTCCATAGTGACTTGTCTTCGGGTTTCAGTGCTTCAGTATATTTTTGGAAAAGACAATTTCGATATTGCTTCAAGTCTCGAGTTAGTTGGTTTTGTAATCTGTTAAATGTTTGTTTGTCAGATGGGTATCGACTTCTCTGCCATTTGGCTCTTGCTCGTCGTTTAGCTTGGATTAATTCCCTGAGGTATGTTGGTAGGTATGTAGTGTGCTTTTTTGGTCTGGATGGGACTTTAGCATTATTTATACAAGCATGTATATCCTGAGTTAATTTACTAATTGCGTCATCTATTTCACGTGATGTCTTGAGGCGTACTTTAAGGTCAGTCTGTCGTTCAATTTCGGCTCTAAATTTTTCCCAGTCAATATGTCCGTTGAGTAGAGTTTGATTATTAATAATTTTCATAGGATGAATAGATAATGATAGAAGTACGGGTGAATGGTCAGAGGAAAGGTCTGGGAGAGTTGTGATGTAAGGGTTTAGTTTTGAGATGGGTGAAGTGACAAATATATCAAGCAGGTCAGGTTTTTTGACTGTGGAAGAAGGCCAATATGTAGGAGTTCCAGGACTTAGGACAGTATAAGATGAGTTGAGAAGAGATTTACGGAGAATAGAACCCGAGGTGTGGTTACTCGACATCCCCATGACTGGTGTTTACAATTGAAATCCCCTCCACAAATAAATTTAGGTGAAAGGTGTTGAAAGATATTTGAAAGGTCACTTTGGGTTATACGTTTGTTTGGAGGGCAATATATTGAAGAGACATTGTAGTTGTATGGATGGGACTCAAGGCAGATTGTGCATACTTGCATGGCAGGTGTGGATACAGAAGGTAGGATGTGGTGTTTGAGAGACCTCCGTACAAGCACAGCTACTCCACCATGGGCAGTGTTATCAGGATGGTCAGTGCGATATGTGATGTAGTCAGTTAGTTTAAAATATGACCTGGACGTAAAGTGGGTTTCTGTCAGTAGTGCAATGTCAATTTTCTTGTCATGTAGTACAATGTCGAGTTCTTGTCTGTGTTGAGTAAGTCCGTTGGCATTCCAGAGGAGGATAGTTAAAGATTGCTTAGTTGGGGAGGTGTTCATTTGGTAGCAACAGCAGGAACAAGACTGGTTATGACTGTGGTGAGAAGGGAGATAAGTGGAGTGATAGTTGACTTTAGTTCATTTAAAAAGGATGTAAGAAGGACTGTGAAATCGGAGGAAGGTGTGGGAGGAGGAATGAAGGTAGGCATTTTGTGAGGTACTTGCTGTGGTTCAGATGATGTGGCTCCTGCTGCAACGACATTAGCATAGCTAACGTTCTTGACGACTGGGTTCGTAGAAATACCAGTAGTTCTTGTCTTTTGACTCTCAGTTGAGTCAACATTTCGCCTCAGCTTCTTCTGTATGTTTTTGTGGATTTCACATCCTCTGTAACTTGCAGGATGACAGCCTTCACAAAGGGCACACTTCGCCGGCTCATCTCTTGACTTCATACAATCCTCTGTTTATGCTGACCTGCGCATTTCACACAACGAGGTGCTAGATTACAATAAGTTTTGGTGTGACCATAACGCTGGCACCTTTTGCACTGAGGTATTTCTTTTCGTTTATATGGCTCTTCCACAATAACTTTGGTATGGAACAAGGAAGTCATTTCAAAGATATCTTTATTATTATGGCTTGGTTCTAGATCTACAAAAAAGAGAGACATAGGCTGCTTCGTCACATTGTGAAGAACATTAGTAATATTTCGTACATTATGTCCTAAGTCTTTTAGTTCATCGTGGATTGTCTGTATTGGAGTGGAGTGGTGAATATTTCTTATTACTACTCTAAACGCTTTGTCTTGTTTAAGCTGGTACGTGTGAAAGGGGATGTTTAGCATTCTAAAATGACAGTTGATTTTGCGGTATCCCTCTGCTTCTTTTGGATATATTGCAACATCACTTGCTCTTGATTTACAAGCGAAATTACCTTTACCGACCAGTTCAGTAAGAGTTCTTATAAGATCTGGGAAATTTGTCACCGATTTTAAATATATGGGAGGTGGGGGTGGAAGTCTTGAAGTAGATTCTTCTTTTGACATTTCCGTTGACAGAACAGAAAACTTGTTAGGAGATAAGAATGATGGAACAGACACATTTGAATCAAGGTTAGCACCGCTCGTGGATGGTACACTAACCTTGGGAAGTTGTTTGGCACTCAAATTTAGATCTGATTGTAAAGCAACAGCCACTTTTTTATTTTTTGGTGGGGAATGTGTCTGTGAACGACTACGTCTCTTTTTCATGTTATACTAGTAATTAAGCACAACTGAATTGAATTACCTTTGACAGGGCTCTCCGAAGATTAATTTAAACAGGTCTTGTTGAATGAATTTTGTTGAGACAATAAGCCAAAGGAATAAAACTTCTTTACAAGTATATGTTTGAAGGCAGCACAGCAGGTAGGCAGAGCAGGCACAGATGTCAATAGAGCAAAAAGTCGCCTTTCTCGCATCCGCTACCGATGGTAATAATGTGCTTATAAAACAGACACTTTTATGTCGGAAAGACTAACTCACAAATCTTAAGATTTAAAACCGAATAAATTAAAGACGTTTTATCACGGAGCAATGTTTTTTGGTGTTTTCACTAACAACTGTGCACCAGCTGTGTTTTAAATTTGAAAATTTTACTTTAATATTCAATGTAGAAGGACGTCAAGTAAACGATGTAAGAAGTCCACTGGCTATTTGAACAAAAGTCATGTTCTCTTGTAGGAGAATGTTTCGTATCAAGAAATGTTCACATTGGTTTTTCAAAAATGTTATTACTGTTGTAGTTATACTAATGAAATTATTTGCATCAGCTGTGTGATGTACAAAAATAAGCATATATAGTGATATGTCCTTCAATCACTATCTTTACTACCTCAGGAATGAAAGACTAATAATCATATCCCATTTAGATGTTTACGTTATGCTTAAATGAGACGTAATGTGTTATATACTCAAAGAATTTGCTATTAGGTTACTTATAGTAAAGTTGAGCGTAGGCCACTCCAGATTTTTTTCAATTTTTTTCCTAAGTCGATTATTTTTAAAATGAAAACCTTGTAATAGTTTTTTATACTCTTTATTGGTTACATCTTTTATAGATAGATTTATGTGTAAGTCACACTTTGCAAGGATTTCCATATTGATGTGTTATGCTTACTTAACTATGCTTATTTCTTTTATTATTAGTTTGATCACACGGAAATATTGATTTCATCTATTTTTATAATCAACTTGTTTTTTTATTAAGACATCATTACATATTGTTCATGTACGACACATGAATGAAGTATTTGTAGTTGATTAATACAATTTCAAAGTGTGTAGGGTAATAGGGTACTATCTCTAAACCCGTAAAATAAGAATGATAACAAACAGACAGGCGTTGACCCTATATTATACTAGATAAAGTACATGTTTTCTTATTTTCTTTAATTAAATATTTGCAGAGTTACTCTAAATAAATACTAATTTTATTAAGAGTTCATGATTAAGCAAATTGGGTTTACTACGCACCGATAAATATGTCTTTTTCATTCTTTTGAAGCCACATTGTATGTTTACGGTTGATTATAATAACTTATTTTGGAATAGCTCTAATAATAAACAAAATAAATTAAGTTCTGAAAAAGTCATTTTGTTTAGGCAAACAATTATAATAATTAGTACAAATAGTTGAGCAGTAATTTACTTTTATTAAAATTCCATTAATTTTGTTTAATTTCATTTTCAAAATTTAAAACCAATTTTTTTTATGTATCTATACATAGATGTACCAGTGTCTGTGGGTAAGTTTTTTCCATAGAAAAAGAATGACACATTGTCTGCAGTGATATTCATTTAGGTATGTGTTAAAGGTCATCTCGGATACACTGTACGAAGAGAAGCTTGTAAACTGTTTTGTGGTTCATTCTGATAGATAATGAGCTGATGATTTTAACATCAGTGCCAATGAATATATATATCATACTTTTCATGCATCAAGAGAAAGTAAATAATTTTATATTCATTAGAAAACAACAAATCATTAAATCGTTTAACTCAATATATTCAATAACCTACATTAGTTTTTTTTTATTTAAGGATTAATTGGTAAAAATAACAAAATAAATCATTCACGATCCAATGATGTATACCTATATTTTGTGATTTATATTTAAATCAGTTTACTTAAAACTGGAGTTCCTTTGCATTACTCATTTTTGCAATCACATTTGAAATGTATGTAGGAAAAACACCTTCATTGTGTCCATAGGAAATAACTATTCTATTGCAAGCGTTGATCTATCAGGCTGTTACTTCTTCTAATCTTCTGAAATTTACTCACAAATGTCTTTGTAATTATATTCTTGCGTTGGTAATTATATGTTTTTACATTACGTGCTATCTTTAATCAAATCAAAAAAAAAATTAAATTATTTCAACGTGTCAATTTCAAAAATTTAATTCCAGTATTATTTACAGGCAGCCTCGGTCCATCTGGAGTTAAATAAATTCCTGATATAGAACCAATGGAAAGTGTTTTCATTTCAATAATGGTGTTTTGATTACTGATTCTAATAAGATGTGCCTACATAGTGTGGGTAGTTCAAATGCTATGTGATTTAATTCAATGAAACTTAAGTAACTTCTCAATATACAAAACAAAAATGTCAAACCATCTGGTGTAACTTTATTCACCTCCTGATCTTTTTACTTTTAGTGAAAGGTAGTATCTCCTGTTAATAAGGCAATAGTTCTATCATATTTACACTGAAAAAATGATGTATTATGAAGTTAATTGGATACAAATTAATTAAAAAATACTAATACCATATAGAATAAGGAATAATACAATAGGAAAATAAAACAAAGTAATAGCACAAGATATATTAGTAAAAATAAAAGGTTATTCAATAATAAAATAAAATTTAGATACAATAGAAGAAAGATTTTTAATAAATTATAAATTATGGAATGTATAATAAATTCAAGACTATATATATTTAAATATAACAATGAAGAAAAAGAAAAAAAATATTACAATAACAGTATTAAGAGAAGAATTTATTAAACAAATTTCAGAAAACTTTTTATGACTAATACATTAAACATTTGTATTGAAAGGTATCAATTACCCCCTTAATGTTGCTAGTTCCTGCAAACACTATGTTTATCGCTTAGATTAAACTGGCTGTGACCGCCTTTATGTGTCGTTTACTACATCACATAGGCATTGTGTAAATGGTAAGATATCATTTGTGGGTCAACATAGTAGTCACACTGACCCTATTCATGCCAACTCCTTGTAATTTTATTTCTTTTTGTTTGGTACTATTTTTTTTGCCGAGTAATTTAGCAAAATAAATGTAAGTAATAGTATGTAATGTAAGTATGTAAGTTCTATCATATTTACACGAAGACATCTTCTATTGAATTTTCAATTTTCTATTTTGACACTTATTTTTTCCTAGCTGTTGAGTTATATTCACAGTAACTTCTCTTTCTTAATAATCCTTTTCATAACCGTTTTTTCATCACACAGTTATGACTGTAATACTGCCTGAATTTTTTATCATCTGATATCGATCTGCGATGTACGTTTCCACACTCGTGCTTTCTATTATTCTCCTCAATACAACTAAGGACCTAAGTTGTTGAGTCTCTTTCTGTTTCTATGAAAAATCTTAGTTTATTTGTAGTTTTCAACATTCATTTTTTTACTGAAATTCTTTTATATGTATGTTTAAACAAAGTAAAATCATCAGGACTTGTTCACTTCTTCTGGTTCAAATTAAACTCTCAATTCTTACATTTTTATTCAAAACCGAAGCTTCTGTATTAAGGGTGTAATTTGCCCTTAGAGAATTTGCCGAGTGCAGATAAAGTTTATTTTCTTTCTACTTCATGGTCGATACTTTTATTAAGATGTATGTATGTATACACATACACATAATCTATAGCTAAACCAAGAATACTCGTATACCTACGCATGTTCAGTTCATAACTTACGGTTTAACGAAAACTTCAAGGCTCTAAATATGAAATCTGTTTCTTGTTGACTGATAGTGTACATGCATTTGACTTCGAATAAACGAAAATAAAGTCACAGTGAGCAAACAGAACAAAACACACAAAACTCACTGCAATATTTTCAAATCCGGTGCTGTCAAGGAGGGTTTAATTAGCATGTCAGTCATGCTTGCTTTCAAACGACTCGCTTCATTCTACTTATGATGACACATGTCTAACTAGCGTAGTTAATTTTTCGAGTCTTTAATTTATTGTCTATCACTTATTCTGGTGAGGGGGGGGGGGGTTTCTCTGCAGTTTTAGTATATATATATATATATATTATATCAAGTAATGTTTAGTTTATCAAGTGTAATAGTTTCAATTCATTTTATTTTATTTCATTCTATGTGTAATAACTAATTATGCTAATAACATTTTCCTGATAATGGTGATTGTAGCACTGAAACATGTCGAAGAATAAATTCAATGGAAAGAAATATGGAGAGTTAATTCATGAGATAAGAAACCCAGAGGTAAAAAAGAGTTTTAGGAAATTAGAAACATTTTCTAACAAATTAAATAGTGTGAAATCGGAAATTCATTTTTTAAATGCATATTATATATATATATATATATATATATATATATATATATATTAGTATAGATTGGCAGCAAATCTTGGAGGCATATTTTGTTGAAATGTACCGCAGCTTCAACATTAACAACTTTCAAACTAAGCTGTTCTAGTCTCCTGACAGTCTTACGAATATAAGGTGTTAATTCCCAAATAAGTTGTCCAAAAGACATTGAGATACTTTTTTAAAACACTTTAATACATATGAACAATTTTTATACAATTGAAAACTAACATCACATGTAAAGAATATAACATAACTTACAAGACCATTATCTACTAGCTTTCGACTATTCTATAGTCATCTTCAGGTTTGTTCTTACATTTTTCAAAATTTGGAAATTTTAAATTTTTTTAAAAAACAATGAAACAATTTAAACAATTTTTAAATAAACTAATGAATATAAATAAAAGTTAGCAGGTCCAAACAAGTTACTAAATAGAAAACAGTTTATCATCCTGTCGTAGGCCAATCAATTAGCATCCCTATTCATTTTGTAACTGCTTTCAAAAATTTTCATGCTTGGTATTATACCCATATCGCATGTCTGGCCATTAATTGAGGGATTTAAAACTTTGATATATAAAGCTTCTAATATATGGAGCCTGTGGATATCTCTTTCTTTTCTTAGGATTGACGTCCACAAGCATTTCACGTGTCAAGGGGATATTATGTACTTCTCTGGAATGTTTTTTAGGGCTCCTGTTGTGAGGTGAAGGATGAGGCGTCGGGAAAGTTTGTTTGTAGTAAACCCTATGTAACAAGTAGGAAGGGCTTCACAGATCCCTTTATTACAGGTATACTTGTACACAAGGTGGCTGTTCTGAAGGTCTGGGATATTGTTATGAGAGGATTTCTGGAGGATAAGATGTTTAGTTTTGGAATTTTTATAATAAATTTTTAGAGCTACTTTATCATCATTACAAGTAGGGGTGACATTCTTATAGACTGTCATTATAGATCTTTCTTATAGCACGTTCATCTTGTCTATAATTAGCATGCATATATGCGCGGTAATGTAGGCAAATAGTAGTTCCTGAGTTGGTAGTAGGTTCTTTATCAACCTTAGTGTACCATTTGTCCATATGTTGTTTAATGACACGGGAAACTTCTTTATTGGAGAAACCGTTATTCACGAGAATTTGAGTGGATTTCTCAACTTCTTCGTGCAACGTGTTCCAATCGCTACAATGGGTAAAGGCTTTTTTAACATATGCTGAAATGGTGAAAAGGGTTTCAACATCCATGGCGGAAACTGAATGGCAGCTTTTTAAAACAGCCTTGTACTATCCCTGGTTATATTAACCTCACTAATAAAACCTTTACTTCTGACGAAGAAGAGCTCCTCAACTTCGGCCTCAATTGTCAATATATTTCTAAGCCTCCAAAATATAGCAAAAGAGTAGAACTTGAAATACTATTAGACAATATTATAAAGCTAGGAAAAGAAGGTAAAGTTAAAGTAGATGAATCTATTCGAGAGGAGATCATTAGAGAATCTAAAATTGAAAGAGGTCATTTTAAAAGTAATTTATTAAAGAAGAGACACAAGGATGCAGCCAGATCGTTAAGACAAGACCAGTCTGTTATAATTAGAAAAGCGGACAAAGCATCTTGCTTTGTCTTAATGGACAGACATGAATATGAATCCAAGATCAACAAAATTCTCACTGATACTAGTAAATTTCCCTCTATTACCAAAAACCCTGAAGAAGAATTGAAAAAAAAAAGAGTAAACAAAATAATTAGGAATATCAATAGTAAGAGTGAAAACATTACTCTACCTTTAACTAGAGGTGAATATGAACTCGGCTATTGTTATGGAAACATCAAGACACATAAACCTGTCAACTTACTAAGACCCATCATCAGCCAAATACCGACTCCTACATACCATCTAGCAAAGACACTAAATAGACTCCTCTCTCTGTTCACTCCTAACACTTTTAGTCTTTCCTCCTCTACAGACTTCCTCGATCTTTTAAAAGTTTCTAGTTCGAAAGGCATCACAGCGTCTCTTGATGTGGAAGCACTGTTTACTAATGTACTAGTGGATAGGACAATCCAGTATATTTTAGAAGAGATCTACCCTGATAACAACCAGCAAAAAATTAATATGCCAAAAAAAGCTCTTAAGTCCCTCCTTGAACTGTGCACCAAAGAAGCCCCTTTTATATCACCACAAGGTAAAATGTACATACAGGTTGATGGAGTTGCTATGGGCTCTCCAGTAGGGGTCCTGTTCGCTAATTTCTTTATGGGACGTGCAAATAAAGAGATGTTTACGAAGACAAAAAATCCAACCATGTACGCAAGATATATTGATGATATCTTCATTCTAGCCAACAGTGATGAAGAGATTTCACATCTACGCTTACGACTTGAAGAGGTCTCAGATCTCAAATTGACTAGAGAAAATGGTATAGATGGACAATTACCATTTCTAGATATCCTTATTGACCAAAAACCCGAGCTATTTAGTACTAAAGTATATAGGAAACCATCGAACCCTGGACTTTGTCTAAATGGAAGAAGTGAATGCCCGGAAAGATAAAAAAAGTCCTCCATCAACGCATATGTCAGTTGGGCATTCACTCACTGCAGTGACTGGAACCTTACACATAATGAAATTGAACATTCCACACAAGTCTTAATTAATAATGGATATTCACACTCTGAAGTTTCTAAAGTAGTTAAGAATTGTTTTGACAAACGGCATAGTGACAAAGGTGAATCTCAAACTTCTGGTGAGTCCTTGATTTTCCATCGTGCTTTTATGAATTCTGAGTATAAAAAAGAGGAACGAGCACTTCAAAAGTTAATCAAGGATAATGTGAAACAACTAACGAATTAGATAGGCTACATCTCCGAATATACTATAAGAACAAAAAGACTAGAGACTAAGTAATTTGCAACAAACCGAAAGTTGACACCCCAGAGCTTCAACGTAGTCACCTGGTATACCAATACACTTGCTCAAGAGGGAGCTGTGCAGCCCTCAATTCCAGGTATACTAGGATGACTGCAACTAAGCTATCAAAGCGTCTGACGATCCATCTCTCCGCGGGAGCACCAAAGTCACATAAAGAAGAAGCCTACGGAAACAAATTTACCAGGGAAATTTTAATAGAAGGAACCTCAATTTTACATTGCAATAGTGACATTAACCGATTAGCTATTCTAGAGGCTCTTTATATCAAAGAAAAGAATCCTAGTCTCAATGTCCAAAGTTCCGACCTTAATGCTATCCCTAGTAACAAGAATTTCCATAATAGCTACATATTAATTAGAGAGATATGATCAAGTTGGTTTGGCAATAATTCAGAGTTTATCACCCTCTGATAAAACGTTATTTCGCTAAGTTGACAAACCTTGTTTGATAACTTGTCAAACCTGCTGACTTTTATTTATAATCTTTAGTTTATCTCAAATTTGTTTCAACGATTCCTCATATAAATTTATATTTGTTTTTTTTTTTTAAATGTGTAACCAAATTATACCTGAAGATGACTTATATACAGTCGAAATCTTGTGTAAGTAAAATATATATATTGGTTGCTAATTCGTTTAAGTTGTCATGATTTGTTAATGTAACTAGTAAAGTTCAAATGTCTCTGGCAAAATTAAATTGGGATTTACCATATAATGAAAGAAAAATAATCAGAACATTAGAGACAGTCAGCAAAAAAGTCGTTACTGCAGAGGCTGCTGCATATTTCAATTCAACTTGTTTAAAACAAGATTTGCTGCCTACCTATACAAATATATATATATTATTAAAGAGTATGCCGATCTTCATTTTCGTTCGTTTTTTATTTAATTTCTCCAGTTTTCTAAACTTGGTTTTTAACTCCTCAGGTAAACTAAACACTAACTCTCCGAAAGATTTATTCTTGAGTTCCATAGTAGTAATCGAATAATACACTCTAAACCTAACTACAAAAAAAGAAAACAAACAAACTATACATAAAATTATTCCAACGTTTCGGTCACTTTGACCATCTTCAGGGATTTACAATATGACTATTAAACAACGTTGGAATAATTTTATGTATAGTTTGTTTGTTTTCTTTTTTTGTAGTTAGGTTTAGAGTGTATTATTCGATTACTACTATGGAACTTAAGAATAAATCTTTCGGAGAGTTAGTGTTTAGTTTACCTGAGGAGTTAAAAACCAAGTTTAGAAAACTGGAGAAACTAAATAAAAAACGAACGAAAATGAAGATCGGCATACTCTTTAATAAAACATGTCTAAATGAAGGTCTGCTCCCAAAATATACTAATATATATATATATATATATATATATACATATATATTCAAGTAACTTACAACAGAAACGGCGATTAAAGCTATCATATTAATGTCATCGGAGAGCAAATAAAATCAAATAGTAAATAAAAAAACAGGTATCAACATGTGGTTTATGGTAGTATGTAAATTCGAATACTTCACAAATACCATTCAAGTTACTAGAAATAACATAAATAATTGGTATTTTTGTCTTCTGAATAAAAAGAAACTTTATTGAAGGCACCCTCGTATTGAGCTCCAATCATAGCTTCATCAACAATAGTCAAAGTCTGTTTAAATTGGATTAAATAAATCGGCGAGTATAATAACACTAGCTGTAATTTAATAATGATAAACACAGTCAAGCTGCCAATTTTTTGATATAGAATACAATATATCAAATTATGGTCCTGTTTCTTTTATTTACTATCTAATTTCACTTACTTTCCTAAGACATGTAATACAAAAGAGCTTAGTACGTTACTCACTTTTTTTTCTTATGACTTACTTCAATATTTTTTATCAATGTCATTGTGATTATTTTCTATATACACAACTACACAAACACATACATACACTCACACACACACAGACACACACACACACAACAACACACACACACACACACACACACACACACACACACACACACACACCACACACACACACACACACACACACACACACACATCACAACACACCGCACACGCACATATATATGTATATATATATATATATGTACCATATGACCATATATATATATATGGTCATCGGCCAGTGGACGCATTTACGTCTCCGTTCCTTCATTCTTTCTCCTTTTATTTTCTTTCTTTCTACTCTCCTGAAGACGGCAAGACGCCGAAATTATCGAGATTCGTGAGTGTTCGTCTTTTTTCTTGTGTTCTCTAGCTGTAACTTTAATTATATATATATCAGTTCACAAACGAAGAAAAGCAACATTTTATTGCTTTTTTTCGTTTGTGAACTGATTTGCGTCCAGTTTGGATCGTTTTTTCGAATTTTAAGTGGATATATATATATATATATAAAGATTTCACATAAACACGTGAAATAACAATCAATGATGAAACCACAATAAGCCATAAGTATAAGCCCTGTCTGGTTAGTTGCTGTTTGGCAGCCGAACTGAACTCATCTTCTTCTCCTGATGTTGCCGATGTCGACATATTGAAGTGAGTTATGTATTGTTTCTATGTGTTCTGTTCTTTAAATCGTTTGATATAAATATGTCACAATTAACACAGGTGAATCAGTAATCAAGGACATCATTAACTAAAAGTCATAAAATAAATAAAACAGCATTTTCTGTGCTTTCGCATATTTCAGCGTTTTGAATAAACTTAATATTAAAGTATGGGAATGAAGGAATGACTGAAAGAAAAGGTAAGTAAAACTTGGTGGTATAAATTAAGAAATATTTTTGGGATCCTATACGTGCCAATTAATCCAACATTATGTAAAGTTGTTAGGCGAACAACTTGTCTCGCAATATCCTTAATAAAATGCTCATCTATTTTTAATTAACCAGTGCTGATGTTTGAAAATTATTTTTTATGAGATATGATTCAATAATAGTATGCTTGATGATGGTCCTTTCTTAAAATAGTTCTTTACCTTGTTCTCACCTAACAGAATTTTTAAATTTACTTGTATGATGGTTCCCTCCTTTTAATACTATAGTCATGCTGTTTAATACGTGTATCCAGCCTCTCACACGTCTGCCAAGGGCGATGGAATCCACACACCCTTTATTAATATCAAATGCACAAAAAGCACTCTTTATATTTTCAATGTTTTGTGCACAGTAGCAACACCAAACAACAATAAAAAGTGTGGAATGCCAACTAGTGCGCGATTAACGTAAAAGTAAAAGTAATTTAACAGGGTTGAAAAGTTTTTTCTCTTGTAGTTCATTATTTAAATTCACTTTAGCCTGTTTCTTTATCTTTGCAATGGAGGTTTAGGGAACTTGAATTTTGCAGCAATGTCGAACTGTTTTCCTTTCCTTATCGACTCTCAACCACACAATTATGAATTGTTCTCAGATAACCGTTGAAGTCATGTTGTAAGCGGTCTTGAATAATTGTTCACTTATTGATAAGAAATGTACATTTAATTGGCTATAATCGCGCTGCAATTTTAATTGCATTTTTAATAACGCAGAAATTTACTTCTTCATTCACTGAATATATTAATTGTGCCAATCAATGAAGTCTATAATTTTTTTCATATTTTTTTCCTTTAAGTACAAAACTGCATGACTTTGTTTAAATAACTTTATTCCAATATATTTTAAATAACATGTAAATTCAAAGTTCAATGTAAATCTTAACACTACTTTTAATAATTATGATTATATTACATTTTAATAGAGTTAATTATCATGTACAGTCAATTAGAAGCACATATAATTAAGCATTAATTAAATAGGTTAACTATAAAATTTATTTATGATTTTTTACATGACTTCAACATAAGTTTATTTATGTTAAAAGGAAAACGAAAACCATTCTTAAGAAAATTTAACCAACTTGATTCGAGGTTCAGTTTTATAAAAAATTATTAAAAATGTATTATTTATTAAACCTAATGGAATACTATTATGTAATAATTGTACTTTTTAAAAGTATTATTAACAGAAATACAAGTGCAACAAGATGCTTTGTATACTTTTTTTGTATGCTTTTTTGTCATTTTTATTGGATGCGAAAGCTTGCATTCATTAGTGTTACCTCTTATGAAATTATAATAATTTAATTAAGTGGTTAATGAGATTGTAGAATCTGTTATGCGCTTTTGTCAATACTGTCCTATTACACATTTCAGTTTATTATTTTTATAATTTTGTTAATTGTATTATATAAGTTCTCTAGACGAGAATGTAACCATCGCTTCTTCAACGTCGTTTTCTTGTTATACTAAAGATTTATGCAGCCAAAAAGTACATATTTCCTTCCTTGTTAGAAGTCACCTGTTACTTACTGTCTTTTGAAAGTCGAGAGAGTTTTTATACTCTTCTGCCTTCTGATTGTAAAAAAATTCTTCTTAAACTAATCCTAAAGAAACTGTATAAATAATCGTTAATCCTCAATAATATTTACCAAATGGTTGATCTTTTAAATGCTGTATTAAACGATTTGACTGATGTACACGATTTGTCTGCAGGTATTCAAAGAAGTACAGTTCACCTTTTGTTTAAAAACATTCTATTTACTTGGAGATACTGGTATTAGTAGAAAAACACTCAATACATTTAGCCTTTTAATTCAAGCCAGATTTCTAAAGAGAACTTTGGTAATATAGGCGATAGTGAATTGTCACTTATAATAAACTGTGTAATACCACATTTTATTCTTATATTAATTATCTGTTGTATGTAAAGAATTCCAAATAAATGTAAAACTCTTAGAAAGAAGCAATTTATTTAATATAACACATACTGTTAAAATTACTAGTAGTTTAAGCACTACTGTCAAAAGTTTAAACATGTATAAAAATAACGTAAGTTTAGGACATGCGAGAAAAATCAAAATCTTAGAACCTGTTGACAGGGGCCTATGTATTTTACTAACCGTTGCTTTTTTTAATTATTTAGGATGATTGAACAGTATGGTTATTTAATATTTTTGGTTCGATCGACTATTGATTGAAAAATCGTTCTCCCTTTTGAATTTATAAAAATTTAATGTTATAGAAATATGAATCAATACCTTTAACTGCACATGATATCTAATTCTAAATTTTCTGCCTATTCAACTACTAGAATGATGGATATTATATCGATTTCTTTACATTGGGAGGCTATATGCAACAGAATCCGGGCCTCATAACTATTGAGTCATAGAAGAAACAAAATACTGGAAAAATAACTACAAAATAAATTCATGATGGTTCTCATGTCCAAATAGGCTCATCTGACCGTCTTTATAAAGCAGTTATACTTAAATATTTATCTTAGTAAATACTTTGTGTTTTAAAACACACAACTATCAATATATTTGAATATTATAACGGTTTTAGAGGAGAACGATTCGAACTAGTATGCATGAAACAATATTACTTAGTATGCATGTTGATATTAATTCATGTGGCCAAATGATAGCAGCTTTTCGTTCCACTCAATCAGATCCACAGTTGGGACTCAGATTCCAAATCTCAAGTGAGACGCCCTGTCAATAAAAAGCCATTATTGAATAACAATTTTTAAAGGAAAACTTTCAAGGAAGTTTTACGCTTAAAAGTTGCGTTAATAATTACGCTTCCAATTTAGCTCCATTGCTTTTTTATTACTGTAGTCGTTTATTACATGTTTCAAATCGTTGTCATATATTCATACGTAGATAGTTCTGCACAAGAAACAGGAAATAACTTTATATAGAAAATTATATATATCTTTATACATTCATATACTATATATATATAAATATTTTAACTAAGAAAATGAAATACACTTTATTTAAAGGAACATCAATGTTAACCGGACAAAACCTTCGACTAGACTAGAGAACACACCTATTCTATCATATATATATATATATATTATATATGTTTTGACAGGTGTTCCTAGGTTTAAAAGTTCTAAAACACCTGTCAAAACATAAACTCATCGAAGATGAATATATATATATATATATGTATGATCAAACCACAATAAGAAATGGGAAACAAGACTAAGATCTTTCAACCGTAACAAGCGGTCTTCGTCAGAGTCAAAACCCAACTGAGGTTGGGTTTTTGATCTTGACGAAGACCGCTTGTTACGGTTGAAAGATCTTAGTCTTGTTTTCCATTTCTATATGTGTGGTTTGATCATTGATTGTTATTTCACGTGTTTATGTGAAATCTTTTTATATATATATGTATATACAAAACTATAGTTTATCGGGACTCGGTCAGTTCTTCAGGATCAAATTGAACTCTCATTTCCAACGTTTCGGTCTAAATGTTAAAAACCTTTTTCATAGGCAGAAGTATACATTTTGAAATAGAAAACTAAGTATTACATTACAAATATTAAATATTAGGCGTGTTGTAATAATTCAATTGTTTTAAACTTTTGAAAATTAAAAAAAATTAATATTTAAAGAAATGATGTGGATTTTAACAACTGTAGTCTGAATAAACACGTGACACTAAACTGAAATAACCAAGCAAGGTAACCAAATTTCGGTTACCGAATTTGGATGATAATCCACATCTTTCAATCGCTCTTGATATGTGAGTTAGTGTGTGACAAGAATATTGGACATAGGCCGAATGGGACAAGTGCAATGGCAAGACACTAACATGCAGCTCCCCAAATTATAGAAGTGTATTTAGCAGTAATTCAGAAAAATAGATATTAGTTGTAATCATATTACTACAGAATTAAGATAAACTAGTTTACCCACCACCATACTATGCATTCGGGGTTGCCGACACGTCAAGTCGTAGACCTCGAGCTTCCAGGAAGTCACCTTCGCTGATTATATAATACAATTAATCAAATTTTAAGAACTCTAGTAAATTTGTGCTTCTCCAAGAATTGAATAAAATTAATGTTATTTTTATAACTGTTTAACTAACAATTAGCTTGTAAAATCAATCATCTTTTCCACTCAAAACTCATACATTGTTATGATACATTAAGCTTCTGCATGTATAACCTACATCAGTTGGCTGAAAACCCTAACTACATGATAAATTCAGTCCTTTAGTACAATAATACCAGCTTTTCTAAAATAATGAGTTGAAAATATAGATTAAATTCAGGGTACCATATTAAAATTTTCCCAAAATGGTAACAAGTATAATGTAAAATATAGTTGCTGTAGAATTCTGACCGTTTTTACACGTAGTGCATCTATATGCAGGACTATATAATACGATGAATGTGGTATAAAATATGATTATATTTTACAGTTGTATTATTTGCTGATGCTAAACGCTTTTAGTCATCACTTACTTATTACTTATTACTTATAGTTCTTATAATAATAACACGAACAACTGATTTGTTTGACAGATAACCAAACTGCTTCTGTATTGCGTAAAATAACTTTTACCTAGGAGTATATTTTTTTTACATTTATGAGTCTAATCAAATAGTTAAATAGTGAATCCAGTTTACTCAACAGCTTGTTGGGAAAAAAGATCACAAGTAAAGATAATTATTTTCTGTTGTTTCCATATTTTTTTGCAAACATGTTTTATTCATAATGTCAATGGTCCAACTCCATTTCCACTAATTTCGTTAAGAATTTTTTTTTATAACAACAAAATACTCAAGAAATCTATTAAAACCTTGCCTCAAATGATTCATTACATTTTGGAATGCGCAGCAAACCTGTATACTTTACTTCAATTTCAAAATTTAGCCTTTGAAAGATTAGTATATTGATGCTAATTGTGTTCTATCACTTAGATAGAAACTCCATATTTAAGTTGTTTTACATACTTCTTTGCTAATATGTGTCATCATGTGATAAATAATGAAGTGATGAAACTATCTTGCCAGTTAATATCTCATTAATTTCATACAAATCACATAGTTATAATTTCTTCGCAAGAGGACCAAAAACTGCTTTAAGAAACGATTTATTTCAAAATTCGAGGTCATTGCTTAAATAGTCAATTCTAGGAATCGAAGAAAAATGTCCATGATATCATTAATTAAAATATGTAGATGTTACTCACTGACTATTGGACGATTTTATTGATAAAAATCTAATAATAAAAGCATCCTGCATTTATTAATACTAGATAACAAATCATTTTTAACACTCTTAACTATTTCTAGTCATACCTACACTGCATTGCTGAACTGTGAACTATTCTAGCAAACAATATTTCCTTAAAACTCAATTTTTTAATAATTATTATTATAAAACACTAAATACGTATTGTATTTAACAATTTAACAATTTAGAAATCTGTTTTTAAAAATACCGAAATTACCAATGATTTTCCGCGAGAATCCAAACCTGAAATCTGCAACAAATATGACAGATGCATCCTAATTATGGTTGGTAAAACTGTATAAGATTTTCCTTTGCTTTTCAAATTTTAATATACGTTTAATAATGATTTTCATATTTATTCATGCGGCATTTTCTCCACATCTTTATGCTTTGAGCTAAAGAGACGCTCAAAATTGTTCTTTCTAGCGTTAATTACTTATTTTAATACAGTGTATATCAGTTTATCACAATATTCTGCATATGCACAGCTCTCTTTCCACACATCTTGAAATGAATTATTGTCTTATTTTTTTCATAGTAATACTTTTTAACAAAATTATTGTTCTTATAATAATTTATTAGATTGTTTGGAGCCAAAATCATAAAAACACGTATTTTGTCTTTGAGTTTTACGTATAATCTTAGCTCATAAATAAAACCATTTTAATGTAATTGTGTAACGTTAAGCGCATTACCAGTGTCTGCCTGATAGAGACTAATTGTGGTAACGACACACAATTCCAGTAATGACAGGGTTCCTTCAGACAAGGTCGCTATAATCCGGTAATGCTCGTTACTCGTAGTTACTGCACAGAGTAATTAAACTAAAATTTAATTTCTTCTTATCAGTTAAGTTTGTTATTTATATCAAAACATTTATTTTTTGCCCGGGTTTATAAATTAAGCTTAATAGTGTTCTTCATTTTTAAATTTCAAGTGGGTCACTTGAAGGCTGTCCATTTTTTTTAGGCTCATGGAACTTACAGGTTATAAGTTGTATTGTTATACCTGACATTGCTTATACCTGAATCTCAATAAAGGATTTATAATCCCTATAATGCAGGGGTGGGCAATTATTTTAGCTGGAGGCCTTCATTGATGGCATCCGTTAATAAATATGTTAATGTTTGAAAAATGTAATAAAAGGGTTGAATTTAATAAAAATAACTCAAAAAATTAAGTTACTATGACTTTATTTTGAGAAGTACAAACCCAATTTTATTATTCAATGAGAAAATTATATCCTATCACAGTTATTAACTATTTATTTGATTTCTGGAGGGAGTTTGCTTGTTAGGATCTTCATTTCTGCCCACAAATTTTGGTCTATTAAAGAACATCTGCTTTTACTTCATATCTATATTACATGAAATGAATTGTTTATTCATATACATGAAATTCATTTTCACACATGTAAGTGGAGGCAAAAATGCAGAACATTTTTGTAACAAATCTTTTTATGAATGAAAATTTGTCTCAAAATAAGGTATTACAAAATTCAATCAACGTCTTATCATGATACTTTTTTTGTTTGTTGCCTTGTGGCTCATGCATAAAAGTTGTGGTGTCAAAACTGGTCGCAGGCCACAGAAAACGTTTTGAAGGCCCAAGCCAGAAAAAGTGTATTTTGATTTGCATATGTCATCAGATTTTAACATATCTATTAACACAGTTTTCTAAATTCAAAAAAAGAAAAACTGCTGAATAATACCATGATTCAGTTAATATAAAATGAGAGAAATCATTGGCTCAATTAGAAAATACATTTAAAGGGTACTATAAAGGTGTTCTAAATTTTGTGAAATAATTATTTTATGAAACCTGTTTTCATAGGTTGTCAACGCTGTCTTATGCGTCCATTACTACATTCATTACATCATTAAGCATGTTGGCATATATAAATGGTAAAAGGTTTTATTCTCAACAATCGTGATATGATGCTGAATAGGAATGTGTGCTTATTCTTAACCTGAGTATCTTGCTGATGACTTTTGTGTAGCCTGGATTGAGGCTAACTTCTGTACACCTACTGAAGATAGCTGAAATTAACTCTGATCACAAAATATTACAAGTAAATATAATAAAACAATAATTGGTTAATTATAGCATGAGGTCATCCCTGTTTCTTTTTATATTTTTTAACCAATATGCATTATTCATTTCAGTTAACTGTAATTGTATTCCTTATATACATTTCAAAGGTTTTTTTGAAATAATGGTTTTCTTACTTTTACAAAAATTTCAAATCTATCCGTTATGTCTACATGTTTTGGCAATAGATTGTTGATGGTTCGGAAATTGCATTCCTTGTGTCGTTGTCGAATGACTTGAGTTGGACTGACAAGGAGGCTTCTTCAGCCGAGTAGGGTTGACAGTGCCATTACACTGCTTGGATGTCATGGCGCCGAATATATATGTATTGCGATTAGCTATGACTCAGTAAAAGCAAATAGCATTCGTGGTAAGCGTTGTAAGAAAAATTAACCCAACGACTGAGAGAGAATAGAAATAAGATATCACTACAAGATTAACAACTATAATGGAGGATATAAAGAACAAACGACTTTGTAACTTTGTAATGACACTCTGCCACAATATCACTACAATGCTATATATTAATATATGACTGCGCTATTTCTGCGTTGCTATAGTAAAGCATAGTAATTATGCAAAATTATTTCTAAATTGAAAGTGTTTGTTTCCTCTTCTAATTTTCACCTTTTGTGCTCGATTTTGTTGCATTTTTTTGTGTGCGTAGTATGTGCGTAGTATGTAGGATGGTGAGAGTGTATTTAAATATTATGGAACACTCTGCAGGTTCAAAATTATGCCGAAATTTGAATATGCGGATATACTGTACAGTTCATGACCAATATTACCTCAATATTGGTAATGTTGAGTAAAAGTAAGTATAATTTGTTGCCCATTATTTGTTTTTAGACATTGTATCGTATTTTTTATTCAGATGTTAATTTCAAAGTGATTAAGATTTTTGCAATTACTATAGAACTTATATTAGTACAAACGGATAATTTCCAGAATATTTGGTAAAAAAAATATTTGTTTTTAGAAAATTTAAAAAAAAATGTCTTATATTTTAATCTGATGCTTGTGGTACTGGTTAAATCCTTTGACGGAACATATAAACATAAAATAGTTCTGTACAGGCGGATGTGTAGCTTTGGGAAAAGAAATTATTATACCTAAGAGAAAGGTATTGTGGCTGTAATTGTAATAATAGAAAATATTTCTTTTTTCACTACTAGTACAACTGAAACATTCTAATTTAGCTTGTACAATCTAACCAAAATTGGTAAGTTATGATAAATTTGTCAATATCTTCAGATGTTGGAGTAGTCAATTTTTTTTGAGTGATCAAAAGTGATAAAATTTAAAAAAAGAAAAAAGTAAAATATAACGTTATCATTTCGGCAAAAAGGTTAACCAAATATTTTAATTGAAAGTTGTTGGTCTGCACATGTGAGGCAGTAAACAGAAATGTGGATGACATATTAATCTCAAAGTTTCTAGTACAAAGTATTTGGAATTTAAATTCGGGGTTAATTCTAGACAGTCAACACCCTACTGCATCTCACTCATTAAGCTAATGACGCATTTTATTGTGAGAACACGATTATTATTCTAAATAAAGAGCTAAACGAGTAAAATAATTAAGCAATTAGAAAAAAGTGGATGAAACAAATTGATTACAGGAGTGGTATATCGAGTTTGAAGGATATTAATTAGGCGTATTAAGCAGACTTGGAATAGGCTCTATTATATATAACTTGTTAAAATGAATAGAAGTTAAAACCCAAAATTTTGTTTCGATCTTTGGTTAATGTAAATCTTGTTAGATTATATTGGTATACTTTAATAATTGTGATTGAACTAGCAAACGTATTCTGCAAGGTTTCATGCTGGTAACATTATCAGTCCCCCAGTAATGTAATGTTTATTGTTTTTCGTATTTCAGAAGTTCGTACTTTTGTAATTATTCATATTGTGACTAAATTTGTATCACACCGAGCATCGTAATAATCAACTTATGTTTATGTGTAAATTTGTAGATTTATATAAAATTCTTATTATACTTTGTCATGTAAGAATATGAAAAAGGTTCTATGCAAAAACCAAAACTTTGGAATTCCAGAGTTCGGCTTGAATCTGAAAAACTGAACGGGTTCCAATTTCAACTTAGTACTCCTTTATTAGACGACCGTTATACGAGTACATGCATGAAACGATTTGGAGAAAAGACACGAAGAAACAATTACAAAACTTACTTCAATATTTTGCCCACTTTGTCACCAAAAACAAAACTCGACTCACTTGGCTAACAGCAATAAGTTCCTGTTTTCCAAATGAGCGGGTCTCTTTTTCTCCTGATGATGACGTGGTCAAAATATTGAAGTATGCTTCGTTGTTTCTACGTGTCTTTTCTATAATCATTTTTTAAATTATCCAAACGGGCTGTTTAGTCGAAGGTTTTGTCCGGTTAAGATTGTTTTTCCTTTAAATAATATAAACTTCATTTTCTTAGTAAAAGAATTTTTACTTCTGTTTATAAAAAAGGTTTTAAAATAAAACTGAAACAAATAGCAACTGAAACAATAGAGTTTGATTTTTGAACCTAGAAAATTTGACCGAATCCCGATTAGATAACACACCTATATATATATGAAGTTTAAACCACAATGGAAAAAGGAAAACAATAGAAATAAATGCTTTGAGGCCTTTCACTTTATGTCACTACAGAGCAAACAAAGTAAAAACTCAGATGCTAATATAAAAGTAATGAAGAAGGAAGGTAACCAAAGAAAGAAAGGATGTTACCTTCCTTCTTCATATACAATTGTATGAAATATCATCTGTAGTGATATCTCACTGCCTGACATAGTCCTGAGCATAACCTTCTTATGTGATATCAAACAATTGTGAGCATATTTGACAGCATGTAAATTCAACCAATCATAAAGTTTCCGTTTCTTAACTATTATTGCTATCATTTCCTATGACAAACATAGCATATGGCAATCATTTCCTATGTGCGAACACTATAGAAGTGGTATTAGCATTAACTGAACATTGCTTCAAAATTTCTGAATGGCAAAAAAATTTGTTTTGTGCAAAAATTGAAAAATTTGACTTTAGATTAAGTTTTCAACATTGAAATCACCTTACTGGTCACAGTGTTTAAATGATGGAGTGAAATTATTATTGATGAATAAACTGTAAATTTGTTACAAACAATGCATATTGAACTTATCATGGAATAAGTTATAGCTGTACAACATCGCAACTCAACCGAATGAAAAATAATTAACCTTAACACTTTACAAATGATTAATTTGCGATATTCTGCCACTATAATCAGTGAAATGGAGAAATGTTTTTCAAAGAAGAAGATAAAAAGAAGTTTGGTTTCTTCTACTCATACAAATGTTTGTGAAAATCCTGTCTCTCTATTCATTCTTGGGAGATTTTTAATAGTTTCAACAGAAATTACTGAAAACTTTAACATTATGTTACGTTTTTTGAATTTTATATCATGTATGGGTGTGTGTGTATGTGTGTGTGTGTGTGTGTGTTGTGTGTGTGTGTGTGTATGAGTATGGGCGGGTGAATGGGTGTGCATCTAAAAGCTTGTGAAATTTTGGTAGATTATTTTAATATTATACGCTAAAATGACCCTTGCAGTGCAGGAAAGATAATCTGTATATTTTTAGGAAATATTAACTGATGCAAACCCCACATTATTTTAAATTATATGTTTTTAGAGCACTTATGTTTTCATCAAAGTATACTCGTATAATTCAGAGTATTGAATTTTTGCAAACACTATAGAAGTGGTATTAAGCATTAACTGAACATTGCTTCAAAATTTCTGAATAGCAAAAAAATTTGTTTTGTGCAAAAATTGAAAAATTTGACTTTACATTAAGTTTTCAACATTGAAAACATCTTACTGGTCACAGTGTTTAAATGATTATTATTATTGATGAATAAACTGTAAATTTGTTACAAATAATGCATATTGAACTTCTCATGGAATAAGCTATAGCAGTTCAATATCGCAACTCAAGATTTTCAAGTATTCTATGTCAAAGCGGAAGTCGAAGACGTAGAAGATCCCGAAAATCTATTGCTAAAAAATGGTCTCGGAAAAAATAGTCAACTCGAAGAAGCCATGGATTTGGTTGTGAATGACAAGCGATATTAGTGGCTGTCGTTCGGGAGTAATTTTCTACCAGTAAAGAAGGATTTGAGGAGGAAGGGATAGCCTCATCAACAGTTCTTTCGGCTTATTACGAACTAACAGAGTTTGTGGAAAAGAACTCACGCTGAAAAGGTCCATTCAGGTCCTGTTTATTAGGCAGTTTTCTTTTCTTGAACCACTTCAGGGTACATAAAAATGTCAACAAAATATGTTTTTTAGACCAATTTTCTCTAAACCACGTTCTGTTTCTTAACCAAGGTGAAGGTAGCAGTAATCGAAAAAACAGAGTACTGCTGAATAAAATTAACAACAAAAAGTGGGAAAAAATAATAAAACATAAAATTCACAAAAAAACAAAATCCAAATCCAAATTAGGAGAAAATGCACTGCTAAATTTAATGTGGAGTTATACTTGTCTATTATAATTAAATTTAGTTCCCAAAATTACACATGATTAATGTATAATCATGTGTAATTTTGAAACATATATTCTGTTAATTAATTCTGGTAATTTCTGTTTCATACCTGAAAAGTGTATTCGCCAGCACTACTTCTTAATCGCTACAACTACATCTAAAGGCATTGTTCCAGTGATTCGCAAAATAATAATACTGATTGTATTATTATTTCTCTTGATTTTTTGATTTTGTCATTTTTGCATTAACATTTATTTAATGATTATGTTGCATTTAAATTTATTTTGATCTGTATTCCTTTCACATTTTTAAATATTGGGTTGTTTTCAGGATTCTGAGACAGATTACACTATTTTCCTGTAAAACGTGTTTCATTATAACAGAACAATCAAGATACAAAAGCCCCAACGGAAGAATTAACATTTTATCTCGAAGCATCACAGTGCTAATAATTCTTAAATAAATGAAAATAAATTAACACAAAAGTATAAATGAAATAATCGAGATTTAAAAAGTTACAGTGGAGTAGTAAAAGATGATGGATGCAATAGAAAAGTTTAAACGTAAAAAGGAGCAAGCCACTCTAAAATAAGGGGAATAATGTTACAAATATATTATAAAATTCAATGAATCTTGCAAACAATAACGCTAGAAAGGAAAAAATAATATAGGAATGAAAAAACTATTAAAACATCATACGATAAAATTAAGATAGTGGTTCCTGGAAATCATTATCGAGAGTTCCAGGATCCAACAACCAAATATCAGTTGCATGAGATACCGTTATACTTGTGGGGTTACTATCACCAAGGATCTGTCTTAAACTATCGGCTCTAATACTCTCTTCTAAAGTAAGATCGTGGAGATTAGTGTGGCAGGCAACAGCTTGCTGCGTTGACCAACAGATGGCATTTTACTATTGACAACATAACGTAAAAGTTAGATCTTCAAAGAATGCGTCATGCAATCCAATCCAAACCTCATACTCGCTAGTTCTTGTACGAGTCATAGCTAATACAATTCTGACCTAGGTTTGCTATGTCTGGCCTCTGGACTGGTTGATCCGGGATTCATAATTCACTCGGGTCCTAGATTTATTCACAAGGGAAGTGAAAAAAATCGGAGCACGTCGTCCAACGAGAGGATGTAAAGCAGACGGCCCTGAGCCTGTACAACGTCAGGTGATTGAAATTCAGTTAGATAATGAACTGCTTCTTCATCACTAATCCAATCTCTTTACTGACTTGTAAGTTCTTTCCTCGGTATGATATAGCGTAAGAACTTGTTTGTTGATTTTTGAAATTTTAATTCACTTGACTTAGGTAAAATTTAGAACCCCCCATGTAGAATGTTCATTGTGTCAATCATAGTGGACCAATGTTCGGCCTATGTGTCTTCTCCTGTAGAACTGACATTGAAACATAAAGGAAGTTATGGTGACAAATTAAGTGCTATTAAGAGAGTTCCCAATAGTTCATGTTGTAGATTCAGCAGGTATAAATCACATTCTAATAGAATGTTTGGGATTTGAGGTATTTAATTTGCCTGTTTGATTTGAGGTGTTTGTATTGAAACTTATTGCAAATTTGACACACACGTAATGAAGAAGAGAAATAGATTGGACTTATTGCGTGAGTTGGTCGCAACTGTAATTTTGATTTATTGTAGGACCTTGAGAGGGAAAAATGTACCTGTGCAAGAGCTTTTCTGGCCCTCCTCTTATCATTTTTATGTATATAAATCCATAGTTAAGTTTATAATTCATTATATATATATTATTGGAAATGTGTACGTATGTATGTGTGTGTGTGTGTTTGTGTTTGTGTTGTGTGTGTTTGTGTGTGCTTGTGTGTGTATGGTTTAAAAAATATACTTAGTCTAATACTTAACACCACAACCCTATTCAGTTAAAAAAAAAAAGAAAACCGGCAATTGAATGGAGAGGGTTTCGTACATATAGTATTGACAGTATTGTTACAGACGATACTGTTATTGCTGGTACTCGGCTATTAATGACATTTGCCTGTTTCGCAAGAGCCTTTTCATACAGAATTTTCAAAGATGTATGTAGGTTCCGGTTGGATGAAACCATACATATGAAGAAGATAAGATTAACAAAAGTGAGGGTAAGATGTTCAAACGATTATTCGTTCAAAATCTGTTGAACATTCGTTAGTTAAAAAGATTATTCAAACACCTCAGTGAATAAATTGCACGAGAATGTGGCATCGGGTGCCTTAAGGTCAAGTCACTGACGACTGAAATATCAAAAGCTACCACCGTAATTTGACTGTTGTGAGAGATCCGAATTAAATTCATCAAAGAAGCTGTTTGTTATAGGTTACTTGATAAAATGCCCATTACTTCAGTTTTTTTCACCCCATGACACGTGGACTATTTTCCTGAAAAGAAAAGCTGAAAAAAGAGTCAGCTAACATGAAAATGAAAACGTTTTATTTTTTAAAGCCAGCTACTTGAAAAGAAAATAAAATTTGACTAAGTTGGATCAAAAAATGGCAACTTGTCAACATTGGAGAATAAGGAGTAATGGTTGTGGCATTGCTCTCTAATTCCCTTTATTCTTGAATTCAAGATTAAAAAAATGCACGCATAATTACCCATTTCAATTTTTAACTTTCATATACATAGCCCTCCTAGACTGTTATGGGCCCTGGTGCGGCACACCTGCTGAACCTCCCTCTTGTGGGGATTAGGGGATTAGCTGGTACTGCAAGCTGCCATAGTAAACGGTGTCAATATCATGGTCGCTTATAAATTTATTTGAATATCATGACTAAAAAAAGGAAAGATGATAACAAATGTGGCAAGACATTGTAAGAATGAAGTTACGTCGGATTCACAATAGGGCCATAAGAAAGAATATTAACCATAAACGCGTGTAGAAAACGTTACTTCAAATTAAGTAACTAAAAAAGATTATTCAAGCTTCTGAGCGAATAAATTGGCAGAGAAAGTAGCATCTGGGACCTTAACATAAAGAGAGAAGTAATCAGCGTACTCAAAGGCATTGCACGTAAGTAATGAACTAAGGATATGATAATGAATTCAGATGTGAGGTAAACTGAACGGGGTATGACATTAAGACAAAACTCAAAGCATATACATAGGCGTCAATGATATTCAATGATGATATACAATATCGTGGCATAAGTGCCCACGGTTCTAAGAGAATAAACATACGGTACTTTGAGTTGAAAATAAAATGTAACCTTACGAATGAAAAATAGACTGCAATCAAGAAACTGAACGGAAATCCACTTGGGATTGGTACGCTACTGCTAACAGACACGACAGGTTTATGTTTAGAAGGGGTGTCAGGCATCCCCGAACTATAGAAGTTTAGAAATATTGGAAATAAATTTGGAGTGATCTCAACTGAATTTTACTGTAAGAAAACATAATATCAAACTAGTTGACAGTCAACTGTTTATTTCAATGTTTTGAATTTTTGTTTTATATAAATGTGGCAAAAGAATAAATAATGTATTATTCCTTTAAATATGACTACCATCGCTTTATCAATTATAAAAAACTTTAAATCATTGATCATCTGACGTATTCTTAAAATGAATAATCTGACGGTCTGAAAATCATCAGACTTTATACAATCCGGGACCACACCTGTCATATTGTGCATCCCATTCTTGTAACTAAATTCAGATTAAGATTATAACCTCATTGACGGAAGTATCCCTCAATTCTATAGTTTTAAAATAATCTCCAAAATGGCTGGCTTGCATTCATATATTTTTTAACAAACATTTCTACCTTTTCTAGACAGAGAAACTGCATTCTTCGTATGATGTCAAAAACAGTTTCCATTCCATTGCACCTGAATGAAAAAAAATTCTAATTGATGTTCTACATATAATTTTAAAATTCACCTTTGAAGATATACTAATTTTAAAAAATATAAGTCTGGTTAGAGTAAGCTTTATTACCTAAATTCGACATGCTTATTTTTTATACATATAATTGCTTTTTCTGATATATTTTTTAGTTCTGTTCTTGTGAATGCTCAGGTATGTAGTGCAAAAATGTTAGAGACTGCAAGATATTTGCATTTCTGCAATTCCTGAAATGTAGTATCATTTCTGATATTTTCAGTATCATCTGAAAGGCATTACTTTTGATTTAATAAAAGTTTTTCTGCAAATCGTAACCTTGTGTATAGTAACAATCATTCCGTAGCGTATTCGGTAGGTCACCCAGAAAGAATCAGTGGAAGACAAACAATAGCACATCTCCCTAACAACCAATGTGTGTTCATAACTATAGTTGTCGTATTTTGTTGTAATAATGTGATATAATGTTGTAATAAATGATATATTATTAGCAATTCATCATAGGTCACATTGCTAATAATGTCCTTTATATAAATTAGTTTTTCACAATATTACTGTAATTTATTCTATAATTAGTAGATTAAATTTAACTCCATCATATATTAGTGAAATTTTATTTGCATTAAACGCTCCATATATTGTAGATATGTGCAATCGTTGTAGTGCAATATTGTACGATAAAAGAGTCATTTTTGACCAAATTGGTTCTTACATAACATTTTTTTTTTCATAAACTGATTGGTCAAGAGTCTTGAAATGTTAGAATTATAACAAAAAAAAAATGAAAGAATGAGTCGAAAAAACCTGAGGTTTTTGAAACAACTGGGAAGGTATTTTTTTTTCAACAAAATCAAAAATCGAAATTTTGACAAAATGACCATTGATAGAAACTGGAACGTTATCAGAATTTCTAATCTATTCAAATCTTAGATTATAAGTTAGACATACACAAAAGTGCGGTCAAAGCTTCAGCTTGCTATGCCTTATAGTGCTGTGTTTACTTTACAGACTAACAGTTCGCAATTTTCCTAAGGGTGGATTCAGTTTCTCTAATGTATAAAACGTAATGATAACTTGAAATGAGTCAGTTCTAAGCAATGTACAGACAAATTATAGATTTGGTCTTTGTAATAATAGAGATTTTGTGATATTTTATGTTCAATATTTGGCCGAAATATCCGAGTTATATATTTAGCTGTTAACCATTAAAAACAATTATCTGAAATCATAAATTGTACCATAGTGCCCCTTTTTTGTTAATCTTATTTTAAAAGAAATTCCTCAATTGTTGATCACATAGAATGCTATTTTTATTTATAACTTCATTATGATTTGAACTGCTTGTATCCTCATTAAAATATTTCAGATTGAATCAAAGTCAAAATTGTTACTTTTTATTGAAATAATATCATTTTCGTTGTTTTAAAATTCTGAAGATTTTTGTCCTTATTGTTTCTCTGATTACCATAGGAATGTCAACAATTGGACACTACAGAACTCTTAGTTAAGGAGTTAAAAAATATTTGATACAAAAAGAAAGTGAGGACTGGAGCGTGGGTATCCACCAACACATACACACACATCATCGACAAATCATTAGATGTGAGGTTACTTTGGAAACCTCACAACATTTAAATTCCTAAAGATTTTGAGAAAAATATATACTATATACTTTACTATACTTTCTGTAAATCAAATACATAGAAGGCAACTAGAATAGATTCTAAACACTTGGACTTACATTCAATATTTTCACCTTAGTAACGGTCATTTTTAGGAAAGGAAGTTCTACGGTTAACAAAAAAAAAATAAATAAAATAAAATAAATAAGTCATAAATAATTTGCAGTGAGACCATAACTTGTAGATAAATAATTAGCACGTGCTATACATGAGATAGTTGAATGTAATCAAGCAATAACGACAATAAAAAATAAGGTACTTACTGTGAAATATTGTTAAATATATATTAGTCTTTTAAGAAATATATTATATAATGTGTAAGTAGAAGTAGGTTTCAAACAGAGTAATATGCAAGTGAAATGCTGATACATAAATTTCAATAGAAGTCCTCTATCTTCTTTATTAGAGTTATAAAACTAATTTTTATTGTTATCAATGTGGTATTTTAATGGCTATCCGTTTTAGTTTGATTGTATAACAGCATTTTTTTTTTAAATAATCAAGGCCACTATGACATATAGATAATGAAGTCGATTATATATAGCTTGAAATTACATCGTTAAGCAGTAATTGTTTTCAAAGGAGAGCATTATGAAGTCTTTCTTTGTTTTATTCCTTGCTCTGGGATTGTTTAGTGTTGTTTTCAGTCAAATTGGTTCTGATAGTTCAACAACAGAATCTGATGAAACAACAGGGGCTTCTGAAGTAACAACCGGAAGTGAAGAAACCACTCAAGGAGGAGGTGAAGAAACCACTCAAGGAGGAGGTGAAGAAACCACCCAAGGAGGAGGTGAAGAAACCACCCAAGGAGGAGGTGAAGAAACCACTCAAGGAGAAGATGAAACAACAACAGAAGGACCAGTTGAATCTACAACTCAAGGAAACTGCAGGTCTCAAGGATCATTCGTAAGTAACCTCTTATTTAAGATTTAATGTCCAAGACGCTTGAAAATGCAGGATATTTTCTTCATTTTTATTCCGTAAATATATATTTAAAATATGATACTATAAACCTGAAGATATTAACCTCATTATCACACAGGGTGTGATAATACTCGTATATCCTCACAGGGTGTGGATACACATAGGCTGAATATTAGCAAAGGATAGATTTTAGATCTAGACTGTGAGCACAGAGATCCAGGTTAGCTCAGTTAACGTGTCAGTCGTCCTCCGAACTTGTGGATCCGGGGTTCGATATTCACTCTGGCCCTTGATTTATTCACGTGGGAGATTAATAGATCTGAGCACATCGTCCCTCGGAGAGGACGTTAAGCCGTCAGTCCCGAGCCTGTACGATGTCAGGTGCTCGTTAAAGATCCCTACTCTATATACACGTGATTTAGGCAAAATTTAGGACTCCTAATGTAGAATCAATCTTCACTGTGTGGTATCACAAAGGGCCCAACGTTTGTTCCCTTGTTGGATTCCCACTGCAACCTACAGTGTTTGACTACTACTACTACTACTGTTAGCACAGTGGGCATTTTTCATGGTCATTAGTATTCAGTAGAAGATGGGAAGAGAGAGTGATGTAAGAGTTGATCCCTTACGTCTTGAACGATATCTCCCTCTCTCCCCTCTGATTTTCTGTTTACCTATCTAACCTTCAATTCCCCTCCAGCATTTCCTCTAGCCTCCTGTATACAGCTGAAATCCATCCAAGTAATACCTCCAGTGCATTGTTTTGGATCTAGACAGGATTCGATGAAACAACAGACTGTTATGTTGTACTTTCATAACAATCATGAGTGCTGGTGACGATGAGGTTGGTTGCTGGCATTTGATGTTGCTTCTGTTCTCGAGCTACTTGGTGAACTTGTTATTATTAAAACGAATAAGAACCTTTTTCTAACATCAACTGCAATTTAAATATATTATGTTATTATTTAAAGCAATATTTTTCTCCAATGTAGATTGTTACTTTGATTAAGTTTCTTTAAGATATATCTCCGTTAATATTTAAGTGCACTAAGTAACTCAATGTTGTAAGCAATTATACAAAGTATAAATTTATACAAATTTCATGATATTTATTACACTAGATGAGGTTTGGATGATTTAAAAAGTATTTCATAATAAGTAAATCATAATGCTAATATAACTACAGTAGTTATATAAAAATTGGATTTGTACTACGTACAAGAAGAATTTGTAAAAGATCTTTGAATTTGAAGAGTATTTAATATACTATTGTCATGACTTAATAAGAAGGATTGTGAACCATTGAAGATTGTAATACATGTAATGCCTTCTGGCGTTCAATAAAAAAAAAGTATTTAATAAATGATGAACTATTCATTTGGTTGTTCTCAATGCAGTATGTTGTTTCAGTGCCTCTTCAGTTTCTCCTGTTGCTCCAGAAGATGTTTCCTTCTCAGATGTCGTTAATGTCAATGTAAAACACAATGGGAAAACCAACGGTGTGTCATCAAAAGCATGTATTCAATGCAATTCACTTTCAAATTAAACAATCACCATAAGTTGTTTTTTATTCATTCTTCTCCTTGTTTATTGAACAAAAAGGTTTTTTATAAACTCACATACAAACAACCATCGTTTGAATGCTTACGATTGAAAATGAATACATTCAAACGACCACTTAAGTACGAACTAGGCTTTTAGACACCGACATCTAAAAGTCTTCTTAATCGCATAAATCATTTAGTTAATGTTACTGATGAATTGTCTTTTTATTTTAACCTCAAACATAAATTTTGAACCCGGTCAACGTTATATGAGTTTAATAATTGTCTGATTATATCCTGTATTAATTAATGGTAGGAACAAATTACAAAACTTTAAAAGTTACTACATCCAGGTTTCTTAGTATATGGTTATTTTTCTGTTTAGCATGTGATGTTTATGTAGCTTTATGTGATTTATGTAGCTATGATATTTACATAGCCTGACAAAAAGTTTTTGATTATGGACTCATATTGTTCTAATTTAAACAGATTGGTTAAATGATTAATGAAGTGTGCTTAATAGAAACTGTATTCTTTGGTGATTGAACAGTTATATTACTACTTAAGTTTGTCTTGCTAACATTTTAAAAGAACTACAGCTATTGTCAGTTTTAAGAAGGAAAGATAGATCGACCAACATTATACTCGTAGCTCTAGTCAAACAACAAATATCAAACTATGAAGAAGGCACCATACATTGAAAAAAATGGAAAGATCAAACTATAGATCCATTATTAGATTAACTTTATCTTAATATTAAAAAAAAAATGAAATTTTGATCTGAATTTTGTGACATTTGATACACACAGTTCAGTAAAGTTACTGGCATTATTTATCTATTAGTATAAGTTTGCAGAGGGTGCCCTCGGTCCTCTGAGCCATTTTTTTTTCGTCTAACTGATACATACTAACCGTTGGCTTTACACAATCATTCGACAATTAAACCTCAGAGACCATGTTAGCTCAGTGGTTAATGTACTCGCATCTAACTGGTACTTCCGGGGTTTAATAGCCATCTGGCCTCGATTTATTCAGGTGGAAGGTGAATAAATCTGAGCACGTCATACCTCGGAGGTGACGTTAAACCGTCGGTCCCAAGCCTGTACGATGTCAGGTACTCCTTAAAGATCTCTACTCTAAATACACTTGACTTAGGCAACATTTAGGACTCCCAATGGAGAAAACCAACAGGTAATGTGGCTCGCCTGTTGCTAAAATGGGTGCCATAAAATAAATGACCCACAATTTTTTCTCCTAAAACAGCACTAAAAAGGTAGATGCTTTATAAGTGTAAACTTTAGAAAACAAACAGACATTTAGATCTCGTCTGTATTAGTCGGCCCAGAGACCTGAATCAGTAAAGCAATCAGAGTGCAGAATCTGAGATTCCACCTTTGTGACAATAAATAGAATACTGACCCCTAACAAGAAAGAATTCGTCATTTCGATCTTAACAATGATATTATCTTCAAATGTACTTGGTTGAAAGTTAGAGTTAGGAAAGAGGTTACAGTTGTAGATACTCCACCTGAATAATGTCCTTAGTAATACCAGACACGTAAATGTTAAAATAAACACAAGGATCAAGGAAAAAATATCCCGGGTCTATATTTTTAAACATAACTTTGGTTTTGTGTAAAATAATTAATATATGATATAGACAATACGTTAGAAGGCAGTAACCTGCTAGATAGGTCGGTGATTTATTTGTATAACGAAAGAGAAAAAGAAATTCCTCCCTTAACAAAAGCTCCTCAAAAAACATAAAACATAAAATATAAAAAATGAAACTTGTTGTGGGTCAGAGCAGGCAGCCATTTCAGATGTTCTCGTGGGTCAAGGAAAAAGAGTATACCAAGAAAAACTACGCTAATGCCGTCAACTCTTCATTTAGTTTAAGGGTATTAGAAAACTCCCTGACAGGAATAAGAAATCCAACATTTATGCGTACGTTAGAAGAGCCCTATCAGACATTAGTGATCGGATATAGACATATGACGAACTGTACATGACAACACAACTGTTGATTCATATTAGTTATACTAATAAAGATGCAAAATAGTTATTAAATTGTAGATAGAAATAACACAACAGTGTTTATGTTAGTAGAAATAGCAGTGCTAATGTCAATACTCCGAATGAAATATAACTAAATTTTATGGTAGGCATATAAGAAAAGTATATAGGTAGGATGAGAAAGTTATACAGACAATTGTTTGCACATAAATAAAGCAATGAATGAGAATAATTGCATTGTTCTTGTGAGTTTTTTTTATAAAATATCACCTCCCACTAAGAAACAAACCGATGAGCGATACCCAGAAGCTTCAGTGATGTCGGTTTGTGTATAAGTGTAAATTTCTTACGGGAAACCCTGTTTTCTAACTATATCACATTGACTACTACCATGATTTTCTGAGTTTCGAGCCTCCGCTATGAGGCTGACGCTCTCAAACCGCATATCCACTACAAGAATATGACCGCTTAACAAGAAACATGCATGTGCACGGCATTAAGAATATTCAGTAATAACATAAATTTTGAGAAACAACACATTCGAAAAATTTTCTACATAAAAGATCGAAACCTATTCATTAATTTATGAATAAAGAAATATTTTTAATTTCAACGAACTAAAACTTAGATACAAGCATGAAACTTTCAACTTGACTCAGATCAGTCTAATAAGGTTACAGATTCAGCTTTCGAATCTAACCGGAAAAAGGTAACATGTGGAAGGCTACTTAAGCATTTAATATCTGTTCTTGTTGAGATGTCAAATAATCCAAACTTTGGCCGCAGACCTTCTGGGAAGGTATACCTGACCACAGAAAGCCCTTTGACTACCGGCAAAGCCTACAATGTCAACTACCTGTCAACCCTTCTCAGTAGGGATTACATATAATCAGAGAACACCGCTACCTTCACCGTATGCAGTCAGCACTGCCTGGTTTTTATAAATCTAGTCATAGATTTAATATATAAATGCGTTATGACCTGTAAGGGTAAATACTTTTTCTGAACCAAAAATTTAGAGTATTTTTTCTAAACTTAAAACATACCTGCACATGATGATATTTTCTATTTTTTAGTGTAAGGATTTACATATTTTAAGGTCCCTAAAACTTATTTTTTAAGATATGTTTGTCTGGGACTGTATGATTCTCCATCGTAAACATTTTTAAACTCCACAAATCGAACCGTTTGACAACTTAATAACATATGCAAATCACTTAGTTGTATATGTTTAAAAAATATTTATTATTACTCTGCTATTCAAAGGTCTAAAATTTCAGTGGACCGGTAGATCTTTTTATTGTTTTCTTTAATATTGAATCATAGCAAATTTAATTTATTGTACATTATGTCGAATGATGTACTAATTTCAGCCCACTCTTCTGGTAACTCGAGACACTTTATTGTAATAATTATTACCATTTTGAGTATTGTTTCATATTTTTTTCTTCGTATAAACTGTATTATTTCTTCAATTTAGGATGTTGGAAGATAAAATATTATTTATTACTGTGGAATCTGTTATAGTGCGGTATTTACTCATGATGGGATATTACAAAAATTATGTCTCCACACAAAAGAGCTCTATGTCAAACTAACAGCTAGAAGTCCTTCCTGGATTCCCTAACTCCCTCAAAAATGCAGTTAGAAGCAACAACATCTTAGTGAAGGGGAAAATGTTCAGATTGAAATATTTTTAACCAAGCATGACAAAAAAAATTGAAAAATACAATAGATTTCAATATTTATTCATTAATATTTTTTTCTGTGATTTGCCCTCATGATTTCATCTAATCCCTCAACAGATAAGTTACATCACTGAGTTACTTGTCAGTGATCCAGGTAATTTTATGAATATGCAAATTATATTAATTTGTATTTGGCAGTTATATTTCATGAAGTTTGGATTAACTTATAATAATAATTTAACTAATATAATTTAACCCATATATTCGAAAATACAAAAAGTACAAAACAGGAAGACTTTTTATTTTAAATACATGTATATTGTTAGTGCCACAGAGGTTAGTAAATAAGATATTATTATCAACCGTCATACCTCTTCTATCGCTGGTGAAGTCGATGATGATGATGCAGCCATTGCGAAACCGGTCGGGCGACTTCACCAGCGATAGACGAGATATGACGGTTGATAATAATATCTTTGTATTTTAAACAACAAAAAAGGTTAAGCGCATTTTTTTGTTCATCTATTCTTGGTGTGTATACATTTTTTTGCCATGTCATAAATAAAAGTATTGGTTCTTCTCACACCAATAACCCTTTAAGAATTATCAATTTTGTTTAACAGTTTTCTGTTGAAATGACACTTGATTCTATAATGGCGATATATAAATACAATAGTTCATCAGTGTTCTGTCTCACTTTCTCTCTTTCCATCTATTTATCTAAACAATATCCGTATCAAAAATATCTCTATATCGATTATTCTTTTAATTAAAAGTAACTCTTTCTATATAGTCACTTCAATAATAACGCATCTTGCATTTCCTTTCCATTCAGAAAGAAAATTCTTGCATTTTCTTTTTAATAGATCTCAATATTTATCAATATCACTCACATGAGTCACTTTCCTTACTCATGTATGTGAGTAAATTAATTATGACTAAATTGGATAATATTATTCACAGGAATTTATGTGCTTTGGAGATCATTTGAGTCTATATCTTCAAACCAAGGAGCAATTGGTTCGCAGTCTCACGACAGTGTCACTAAGAAAATCAGACTTTAAGCCCAACACTGAATGATTTGAGTAGATGTCAGCCAAATTGAGGATATTAGAACTCAAGAGAGTTTAAGAACATTCAACGTGCTATATTTGTAAACTGAAAAAAACACAAAATGATATACCAACGAGATGTGTATAGTTTTGGAGCTATAGCTACAACAAATAAACTTGAACAATTAAAATGTTTTTAAGTATTCACAACTATAATTTTAGTGATGGTAAATTTCCAGATTTTTAAGAACTGAATTGATAACTCCGGGATCGAACTAGGATCTAAAAAAAATATGCCGGCTTTATTGGAATATATAGAGAATATTGTATGTAGCATAGATGGCATTTCAAATGTCACGTCTAAACAAGTATTCTTTTTAATGAACGATTCATATATGTTATTTAAACATAAAATTGCATGTTAGCTAATTGGTTAGAAATATGACCTTTTGATAACACAAAAGATGAAGTCTTTATATAAAATAAAGTTAATTATTCTAATGTAAAAAAGAACAGAATGTTCTATTGTTCCAAAGAAGAAAGAATGAGTTGCTTTTGAAGAGGAAAGTCAACTTTTGACGTGACGACCCGCATAAATGTCTCTAACAAAATCGAATCACAGAGATAAAAAAAAGGGTTCAGTGAGCTTTTGTGTTTTTACTATAGCCAGAGGGAGGTAGAGCAAAACGTTTTGGAAACTACTAATGGGAAGGCAAGTTGAGTTCAAAGCCAGTGTAACCCTTTGTCTAAAACTTACTCAATGGACGAGCAGACGGAAACACTTCGCACGACCAAAGTCCTACAACGACCTATAGCAGATTACAGTTACCAGTCTTAACCCGACACTCCATAATCAATTAGATATTTGAATTTATTTAGTACAAAGGGTAATGGATTGTTTTATATTCTCGTACGTACATAGATCAAATAGCATTATAATGGTCAGAATATGATGCGCGACAGCATAAAAAAGAACTATACTTTACCTATAGAAAAGTAAAAAAGAAAGGTAAATAAAATAATTAAGTAAGTTTATTTATTGTAATATATACATACAATCCAGGATGTATATAATGCAAATGCAATAAATATTCATAGTATTAACAGTACATTATAAGTAGTATAACGTATTGAATTTATTTAATTTAAGATAATTATATATAACGTAATATATATAACACTAAAATGAATCTGGCCTGATCAGCCATCCAGGTTCAAATAAATGGGAAATTATAATAAATCCATTAATAACGACACAAGTAGAATCCAAATAACTATATCAATGCATTCATAATAAGAAACATAGTAAATAAGTAAATTTGTAACTTACAGTAAGAAGTTAGAACAATTTGAAAAACTGTGCTTCTATAACGGAACTACTATACCAGAAACACAATTTTTCATTAACTCAATCATTAAACATAGATAAAAATGTTTACTTAAATTACAATAATCAACTAAACTTTAATAGATACCTTTGAGAAATATGCTTAATACATCTGAGTTTATACTACGAGTATTCTAACTGAGTATGCTACTTTTAACATTAATGCAGGTTTGATTTTTTATAATTATAAACATTTAAAATAGTTACCTTCTTTGTGTTTTTCGTTCCTTGTCGATAATAATTGGCTCATCAAAATGAAAGTATGACTTTCTTTAGTCGTTACCTTAGCACCATAAATCAGATATGAGATAATTTACAACTCTTTTTGGTACTTTTTCTTATATTACGAAACAATGATTTTACTCTTCGGTTTGCTATAAAACGCTTGAGTATGTTCAAGTGCTTTTCGTTTAATGATTATTTAATCATTTACAACAATCTCTCTATGTGATAATTTGAAATTTTTCCTTTTTTGAACATTCAGATTACTATTTGCATCATATGAATGTTCTCCATGTTCTCTGAAATATCCAAGCAGAAATTGTTTAATTAACTCATTTGGTTAACCATTTTTTTTGCAACAGTACTTTTATTCTCTGATATTATCATTTAAAACTCTGAAGTAGCCTACACTCAACTTTACTACAAGTAAGCATTATATCATACTTCCTGAGAACTAATTGATTTTTTATTTTATCTTTATTTAACTATTGTCATAAATTAACATTCATTAGCTCCAACAACTTCTGTGGAAATATTTGAACATTAAGTTTTCTGTTTTATTCCGTCCAATGTCATATATATTGGTTTGTGTTCTAGTTGATCAAAACTGAAGATGTTTTTGTTTTAGAATTTTTTAGAACTCTTTGTTGTTGTTTGTTAATACAGTCATTTAACAACTCATCAATGACAATATGGACCATGACGTAATAGAATAAATAGAGAAATGGAAGTCCCTTAGTCATTAACACTGTGCTATTAACAGTATTTTTTTTGACATATGTATGATTTCCAGTACAGAAAGAAAAAAATTTTTCGTTATGACCACACGTGTTCTAATATACTACAATTCTTATTCACTAAATAAAGCATAGATATATGGTATGTTTTTGAATAGTTATTAAAATGAAGAGTAACCCTAAATATTATCACTTAACACCTGACTTGACAGAGATTCTTCAACTCTAGTGAGCTTTCAAGCTTTAGTTCATTGTTGAAATGTAGTTGAGATGCTTTCTATTCGTTTATCAAGTTCATAAGTAGGGCTCCAATGCAATAGAGTGAAAGGTATATCCTGCCTTGAACAATTTTACTAATACATATATCAGTAGCTCTATTCCATTATATCACTTCATTGTTGAAACCTTAGATCATCTATATATATTGTCATTTTGAGTTAAAATTGGATATACATTGTCGAAAACTCTGTTAATTTTATTGAAGCAATGTTGATGATTAGCCTCTTCAAGCAGTTTAATTAGTTCCACAACCCTCAAAGAAAAACTGTATTTGGGTTTTATAAGTTCGTTTTTTCATTATAACAAATGATTGTAGATTACGCATACGATCTAAGTCTTCCTGTCTTCGTAGCAAAAGTCGAAGTTAAGAATACAAACAATTTGGTTAGTCCTGTTTTACTAAAACGTTCTTTGTACAAGATAGAACAAGTTTAAGCAATCTTATATAAAATTTTTAAGGTACTCGAGATGTTCTGTAGGTTTGACAAATTTTAATTTAAACCTAATAGATGGTTTATTTCAGATGTTAAGTTTAGTTTTATAATTTAACTATCTCTATTTAATGATTCAAATGAAAAGATTTAATTCTTCTCTAGTAGAATTTTCCTTATTTTTGAAAAGCATCTCTTTAATTCATCTTTTCGCTTTTCCTGATAAGTGCCAATGCAATAAAGTGTGTTTGATTTGTCACCACTTGTCTATATAATTTCCCCATCAGTGTTTCTTGAGCACACTTTCATTAGAACAGATATATTTACTTCTTCTCGTATTGCATCTAACATTATTCAGTTATGATTCCCATGAATTAAACCCGCAATTATTCTTACTGCACACATTTAAATTAGCTTTCATCTAAGCTGTACTAATGTTCTTGCAATAAATCAAAGCTAACAGTTCGAAGGTACATAGTGGATAGCAAAGTTTCTCAGTGACATTCTAATACCTTCTATGTTATGAATAGGGACTTTATTTTCCCAATCCAAACGTCAAAATACAACTTACTTTTACTGAACATGAATTAAGGACATTTCAAACAAATGACTGCCGAAAAGTTCAACAAAATTTAAACTATTAATTTTTTTCAAAATATGTTAAATCAATTTTAAATTTTTAACATTAAATTATTTCAAAATATCTTAATTTTGAATTTAAGTGTTTCTGTTAAATCGATTTTAGTTAAACTTTAACTTTTTTTAAACTTTTAACTTTAGTGTTTCCAGACCAGTATTAGGTGTGGAAACACTAAGGTAATTTTTACAAGTTTACTCTTTGTTTTTTGTAAAGAATATGATAATTTTTATATAATAGTTTTAAATTCATTTTTATAAATTAAATTATTTTTTACTACTACATTCTAATGTTTTCACTTTGCTCAATGATTTCTTTATAGATAAGTAAATATTAAAGAAAAATCACTAGATAGGACTAAACATTCAGTTCTGAGCTTGTTTAGGCCTTATAAATAATTTAGTGAATTATATAGTGAATTAATATTTGAGTCACTTTTATGTATTAAGCATGCAAGGAGATAGGTAGAGTATCAAGTTTTAACAATCGTAGACATCCTAAGCAAGTATGAACTTAGACATTTAACGAATTATTCATAGTATGCGTAGGTTTTAATCGACAGCTATTTAATGGAATTGACTCCTTTTTGACTGAGACTAGGCCATGCAGCGACATCCGCAATAAAGTAATTATGACTGATTAAGCAACCAAACCTGAGTTGAAGGGAAGTAATTGCATAATAAAGGGAAGGAAATTCCTTAAGGGATTTGATGATAACGTAATAAAGTAGTAGGCAACATTTGGAGAAGGAACCGTTGATACTGTCAAAAGGACTTGAGCGAAATTGTGGGGCAAAGTGCGTTCACACTGCGAGATTGTTGCTGAATATGGGCGCAGATTAATTCTGAGCAATGAAGAGGGGTGAGGGGAATTGCTTTAGTTTGCTAAAGTTGGCGTGTTGGGGACAAACGTGCCAAGTTAAATGTAGCGACCAAATCAAACGATCCGCCTCCTCAGTGAGAGCACCACATAAGATGCTCTTCTCAATAGTGCCAACGTATTCTGCTACATTTTCTCTTGGCAAACACTGCGTTACATCAGCACTTCTTTTACATATGCTGTAATGATTTCCCCAAAATACTCATACCTTACATTTTGTCTAAAGATATTATCATGTAGCCCTTGTTATTTTATAATTGTGCTGGTTGAATTGTTTACAGTACGGATGAACTATCCTCTGGAGATAGTATAGATAAAAATGCGTAGCTATAATGTTTAAACGTTTTCTAATTAACCATATATATTTATAAAAGAAAGTAGAAATAATAAATGGTTAATAGTAAATAGGTTTAATAAATAGTTTTTTATTTATTACTGATAGTAAAAATACAGACTTAATGACAAATACTTCAAGGTAAATAGTTATTAGTAAATATTTCATATTCAATACTGAACAGTAAATATTTAAATACATATGGTAGTTTATAAAGATTAGTTAGTCATAAATAATAATCATAGAGAGATAATGATAACTAATATAAATAACAAATAGTCCAAGTGCAAGAGTTGATAGATTCTAAGCTTTCAATCACCCCTTTTTTTCTTAAAACATGTAAAAATAAAATAAATAAAAGGTACATTACGGTCAGAGCTGTGTGAATGGTAAACTGTTTCAGAATACAGTAGAAATGTTACGAGTCCCACTAGCACAATATACATCGTAGAAGTACTTTTGCTTTCAAGTATGCTAACTATTAACTCTGTGGTATTAGAGTATTATAGTGGAATGTACAGCTGGCTTTCTTTAAACTTGGACAGCTTAGCGACGTTGCTGTCATAGGGGAGTCCGTCATCTGTTTGCCTGCAATGCTAAAGCTTACCAGCTGGGGGTGCTCTGGTAAAACAATGCCTGCATCAAGTTATTCTTTCAGAAACAACAATAACCATTGACCAACAAGTCCTGACCAATGTCTACCCATTCTTTTAGTTATTACTGTGTTTAATTATTGATATTATTATTACCAATCAACATTTGTTTCTATTCATTACTGTTAACTTCATTAACTACAGTCAACTAAATTTAGTTAATTATATTAGTTAGTAAGTAGATTGCCTTACTTAGTCATTTTCATTTTTTGCAATTTTTGTTTTGATTCAGTCAAGGTCATTATTAACAGTGTGCTATTAATGATGTATTATGTTGGCGTAACTTTAATAATTCTCTAAGTGATTTTCAACGAATTTTAGTATTTTGTTTTCCTATTTCTAAAAACAAAAAAAAAACAAATACCATTGAATTATGATTACATGGAATGAATGACTTTTTGCGTTGTCATATCGCAATTTATTTACAATAGAAATGTCTTGAGTTATGTTTACACTGTGGAGTAGCAACTCAATTAGAGCCGATGTTGGAGGGATGTGATGTGGGTAAGTGAAATGAGCCGTGAACATTGGTTCAGTTGGGTAGAAATCTGATAGAGAGTGTCGATCAATGCCTCACTAATCCGCCAGTCAATGGATATACACTCATTCATGATTTTCTTCTATTTATTACAGCTCTTACTACTTTCTACCGCTCTTCATTTTCCAGCTGGTTTAGATTTAGTATATAATTACAATAATTATCCAAAAGAACACTTATTTCCCTTATGAATATCCAATTACCTTAAAATTATCCATACATGCAAAGAATTTAACTTTAATGTACTAACATTTTTACCCATTACACTCTAAATTAAAAAGGAACTATTTAAATTAAAGTATTATCAATTCATATAAATGAACACCATTTTTTTTTATTTCTGAGTGATGAGTACTTATAATTTATTTATGATAAATTGACCCATAAAGAGTTTATCTGTATACTTACATTTTTTGCGCTAGATATTTTATTTTTATTTATGCATTACTAAAAATGTTGACTTATGAGAGACCATATACCAGATTATTATTATTTCAATCATATGCATTCCACTCAATAACCCACTGGATATTTATCTACCAAAATTCAAACAATAACTAGCTATTTTCTTTAATAATCAAGTTATTTTCTGTGAACATAAGTGATAAGGTTTCAAAGTAGTTCTCCGTCAAGACTTCGCTACTAAAATTGTTAACACAATATTGTATATTTAATGCTTTGATTTCAGTGATTATATCCCGAAACCATTAAGAATCCAATCAAGACAAATAACTTCAAGCCTATTTCTTCTATTTTTCTACTATTTTACTATATGTTTGCTATTTTCTACTACTTATTTTTCTATGGAACAAAAACTTATTATTTTTTTTAAAATTAATAATTTTTTGTTCCATTTTTGGTTAAATTTTCATGAGTTTTTAATGAGCCGATTAGTGTCAAAAAAATATTTTCTGAAAACAGAAATCGTACTTTAACGCCCCTTTGGTAAATGTAATTTTGAAATAAATTATCTCAAATCATTTTCCATATAATGTTCTATTTTTAAGCATAGTTTCATTTTGATCCGTCAAACGGTATGGCTTGTATCGCTCTCACAAGCTTTGAGATTGAATTATTTATAAGTCAAACTTTTTACATGTAATTGAAAAAAAAAATTTCATGCTGTTTTAAAATTCTGAATATATTTTTCGTTTGTTCTATTTGTAACCTTAATGATAATGTCAAAATTTCAAAACTCTAGGGTTATCAGTTTAGGAGAAAAAAATGTTTTTTAAAAAACGGTTTTTGCCAAATAAAGTGACGTTCCCGTCATTCATAATTCTTCGCAAACAATAGGGATCTTGAGGCTACTCTGTGAGGCCCATTTTTGTGTAAAATATCAACTTGATCCATAAAAGATTCTGGACCGTAGCATGGTAACAAGCAATGCTAATACACTCACCCACCCACCTATAAACACACAGACATCATTTAAAAAACTTCATAAAACGACTTTTGGGACCTCAAAACATATAATTCTGTCAAAATCTCGAGATCGAATTTTTTCACCACCACTATACCTTACTTATTTACTTATTTACGTATTTACTATAAGTAAAGTAATAAAAAAACACAAAGATGGTAGATCACACATTCACTAAAGCAGTTTTAGTGGCCTTTTCTCCAGTGGTAACCTTTTCTACAGCCAGTTGTAATAATACTAATCTTTCCGTGTATCTACTTAGCTTTCCAGCAATATTTAAGGAAAAAAATTTCGGATAGACATTATACATACATTTTTAAGCATTCATTTGAAGACATGGAATTTTCTCACAAATCTAAGTTTAATTTGTCGGGGTTTCTTTTATTTAAACTAAATGAGGTCAAGTTGTCCTAGCCCGTTTTGTCTGCTTTCTTTGTCACCCATTCATCAATTGTGCCTGAGCATCCTAAACCAGGTGATCATTTCTGATCACTTCGACGCCCCGTGGTTTTGTACCTATCTGAAAATATTGCAAACTAGGTTAGGTTGCAGTGGCAGTCCCACAAGGGAACACACTTAGGCCGAGCATTGGCCCTTTGTGATACTACACAATGAAGATTGATTCTACAGTGGGAGTCTTAAATTTTGTCTGACTCAAGTGTATTTAGAGTAGGGATCTTTAACGAGTACCTGACATCGTACGGTGGGACTGACAGTTTACAGTCTTTCTCCCGAGGACGACGTTCACCTCCGTGATAATCGAGGTGTGGGGATCGAACCTGTCTTCAGTTCAGAGGCGAGCAGTAAGCCTGAGTAGCCTGACCTATTCCAAACTAACTATTTTAACTTTGCTATAAGTAAACAATTGTGAAACAATTTGATCTCGAGGTTATGACGGAATTACATGTTATTTGGTCCCCAAAGTCGATGTATGAGGTTTTTTTGATGATGTCTGTGTATGTGTATGGGTGGGTGGGTGAGTGTGTATCCAAAGTTTGTGGTCACGCTACGGTTGAGAATCATTGATGGATCAAATTGATAATGCACACAAAAATGGGTCTCAAAGTGTAGAGTGCTTTCTAGTCTGGGAGCAATTATGTATAACGGGAAAGGCACTTTTTTTGCCAAAAATGTGTTTGTATTCAATTTTTTTTTCCTTAATTACTAATTCTAGAGTCTTCAAATTTTGACATTCTGTTTGAAGCTACAAAAGCGATAAATGAACAATATCCTCAGATTTTGAAAACAACAGGAGATATTTTTTATTCACTAAATAGTACAAAATTTGACTTATAATTCAACCTGGATGTTTGTGAGGGATATAAACCATGCTGTTTGACGGATCATCACAATTAAATTTACCTAAAAATAGAAGTTTATCTGGGATGAGTTGAGATAATTTTTTTCAAAATTACATCAACCAAAGAGGCTTTAGAGTACATTTTTTGTTTCCAGATAATCTGTTTTTGACACTGAACGCTTCATTAAAATAATGAAATATCGTCAAATAATTTAGAAAAAATTAACAATTTATAAAAAAATTCACAAAAAACAATTATAGCAAGATCAATAAAACTATAAAAACTGATTAAATGTGTTTGTTTACATTTATTTAAATTGAATTAGATATTTTTTAAGTGAATCAAGTGAAATAAAATTGATCTTTAAAGGTTACAAACAACTTTTTTTAAACATTTTAATATGAGATAGTAAACATTTTTAACTTAATATGAGATGAAAAATAATAAAATGCTTACCTGTAAAAAATCAACGCCAATACAAACATAATTTCTGATGCTTTCCATGGTATGATAGATTTATCTCAACAAATGCTCTAATCAATCTATGTGTTGCACCCTTGAAAAAAACTTAATATCAGATGAGAATTCTTGTCTGCTAATGAATCATATTAACTTTGGGTAAAATTGAAATTTGAGGAATCGACTATTTCTTATCATGTTATTAACAAATATTTTTTTACTATTCTAGTCTACTATTGTAGTCTAGTCTATTCTAGTCTAATAGTTCATCTCTTTATTTTCAAAAATTTTAATCTTCCAGCTTTAAAAGTTTTAAATTACACTGAAATGCCTATTTCGATTTTGATTCAAAACTGGCTAGTTACTAATAAATTTTTCAAAATATACATTTAGAGCAACCTTATAACAGAGTACAGCTCGCAAGAAAACTACTCACTCAGAGTAAATTGGATGTTTATGATTTTTGACAAAGGGAAACAAAAGTGATTTTTTTAAAAAAAAACACTACCATGCCATAAAATTCCCAGTAAACTAATTTTATAAAAGTCCAAAAATGAAAAACACATTTCAAAGTTGAATAGATTCTTTCAAAAAATAATATATGAAATTATCCTTCATGTTAAATTAAAAATGATTTTAAACGACATTTTTTCTGACGTTTTCCTGACATTTTTCAGTCAAAATAGGAATATTTTCAAGTTTTAAATGGGAAACTTTGTCATAAATCTTCAGTGTAGAAGGAGGTCTGATAAACTATGTAAAAGATCCACTGCCTATTGGAACAAATGTTATGGAACACTGGATTTTCAGAAATTTTATTACTCCTGTAGTCATACTAATGATATTGTGTGCATCAGTGGTGTGGTATACAAAAAAAAAGGTGTATATTAAGGAGTATATCAATCACTATCTGTACTACCTGATGAAAGAATGAAAGAATATAAAAGCTCCCATTTAGGCATTTACATTACGCCTAAATAGTACATAGACATTATATACATAGGAAGTTTGATATTATGGTTACTTACAGAAATTTTGAGCATAGGCCACTCCATAGTTTATTCTTTAGTAACCCAGTAATTGATTACTTTACCCAGTTTATGATATGATTACATCATGCTGGTTTTTAGATATATTCTTATTTCTGAGAGCAACAAAAGTATGATCTCTTGAAATAGTAAAAAAAAAAAGATTCTTATTCCACTTTAGAGTGATATTCACTAATTACTATTTCTTTAAGGTGTAGAGCAGTGTGATGCTGAAGAGAGCTTAAGTATTTCTAAAGAATCATGCATGAATTTTACAATGAAAATGTACCTTCCTTCACTTTCTTAATCAAAAGTATATACCACGCAATAACTGCTTGCATGGCTGGTGAGTTAATAGAATCAATTTTCTTCTAAAATTACTTCTATAATAATAGTGTAAATTAATTAACATAATTTATTTATTAAGTAATAAAAATTCACAACCAATTATAAGGCTAAGAATAAAATTTAAATGATAAAATAAATAATTATGTACATATAATAAAAAAAATATAGTGTTCTCAGTAAAATGTAGAAAAAAAGGATCCATCTTATTAAAATGTATAATTTTTTTTTTTGGTTTTTACAAACTGTTTGAAATTATAATAATTGACTATGTAAAATTACCATATAAATTTGCAACATATTCAAAATTAATTTAAAATATAACACTATATCTCTGTTTTTAATTATTAGTCACCTGGTTCATTTCATTTTTGTATAGTGTTCTGACAATGGTTACATTTTCTTTGAAATTAGCAAAATAAATAACTACATTAAAAAGAAACATTGATTGAAATACCTTGTGACTTAATTTAATAATATATTTACTTCTAGCAAAGTTGAATACACACCCATACAATTTTATTTAAAATACGAAACATATTATTATCAACTGACCTTGAAAGTGAATTACTAAGTTTCACTAATATATTATAAATTTGTTGTCTTTTATAATAAAGTATCTATTTACAAATGTTCGTTAAAAATTAATATCGATGATATACAATCATTTTTTGTTGACACAAATCATTAAATTTTATAGGTCTGTATGTAGTTCTTAATTATTTATTTCTTGTCCATTGCATACACTGGCTTTAATCCAGTGATTTTTTTCTTTCAAATCATCATGGCGTCATTGTTTTTTAATCGGTTTCGTTAACGTCGGTGTTTTTAATTGGAGTTTGCTATTAACTCTTATATTTAATAGTATAAAAGTGATTTTATTAATTAGATTACTAAACGATAATCGCGTGTGAGCTTATTTCTGTTTTTCGTATAAGTGCTTGACAAGAAAGAAGAATAGAAGAAAGCCATCTGTGCATCAAAAAGGTTAGTATACATTTTAAAATTATCTTTTAATTTTTTACTACATTGCGTTAAATTATTACTATTAAATGATGGAAAACAAACGTATTGAGAATTAATATGGAATACTACATTATAGTAATAGAAAAAAAAAGAAAAATAAAAACATCTTTACTGATGAGTATAAAAATTCATTTAATGATTCATATTTAGTTATTTATTTATTATTTCTTAATTTATTATATAATTAAGTTGTTTTCGATATATTAATAACAATAGATGTAATTCAAATCTAATCTTTTCATGTCAGAAAAAGTAATAGTTATATTAGTAATTTTATTTATAGACAAATATGTTATAATATGAATAATGATTAAGTTTTTTTTATGAAATTTTAACTTTTATATTGTTTAAAACTTTATAATATTTTTAACATAAGATAATAGTTGTTAATGAATTACAGAGTTTGAATATAACTTTTTTTTAATCAATGTTTCAAAGGAAACATTAAGAAACTATTATTTTACAACTATGTTCTGTTGTAAATTAATTTCAATAATCTAGCGTAAACCTATATTTTTAAATTCAGCTGAATTTAAATTTATTATATCTTGCAAACAGTTATTAAATGATTATTCAACTTATTACTGCTTTTAATTTAATTATAGTTAAATAAAGTAATTAATTTTAAACATTATTTAACAGGTCAGAACCTTTTAATCTAGAAATTCCTTAGGTTTCTTAAACTGATTGTACTACCAGACTTATGCTATAATATTTATTTTATATACTTATACTACTCGTCTTTGACGAGTATTTTACTAATCAACTAATAATACCTACTTCTTACACTATCAAGCGTTTTAAAAATATCTGTATATTTTTAGCTACATCCTTGTTATCTGTGTAGCTAGCCAAGCACAGCCAAAAATTCAATAACTTCCCTTTTACATTGAATTCTGATTCATTCAAACCTTATCTTTTAAGTTATACATTCACAAATATACTGTGAATGTTTCAGCTCGCTAAGACTTATGGTGATAAAGTTTGCTCATGACAAAATTTTTGCACAAACAAACAGACAGAAATTCTTCTAAGGGTAAATCATGTTTCCCTAATGTTCAAAACGTAAAGATAACTTAAAACGAGTCAGTCCTAAGAAATGTACAGACAAAACTTTTCTTTTATTCATATAGATTTGTTGTCTTTGATTTTATTTAATTGTCGATTAATAGTTTATTAATTAATTATTATTATTCATTATTAATAGGTAAATTATTCAATTATTCATAAAATTGAAACAAAAAATAATTTTAAACATAAAAGATTGGTATGTAGAAATAATATTATCATTTATTGTATATTTGTTGATATTTCCAGTATTGGGAAGTCACATTTTTTACAAAATTGTGCTTGTAGACTTTTTTATCCTAAACTACAAACTCTATAGACTTTAAATTTTCTTATCATCACAGAAGTAACAAAATCAGTTACAGGAAATAAGTCTCAGAGTTTTAAAGCAACTGGAACTATTTTGTTTTCAACAAAATGTATAAATTTTTACTTATGATTCAATTTGAAAACTTGTGAGGAGGATACGAACCATACCGTTTGACGGATCAAAGTGAAATTCTACTAAAAATGGAGCTTTATGTGGGGGATAAGATTTTCATAATTTTTGTCCAAATTACATTAACCACAGCGGCATTTTGATACATTCTCTGTCTTCAGAAAAATGTTTTTGACTCTAAACGGCTCATTAAAGAACTATAAAATTTTTTCCAAAAAATTGAAAAAAAAATTAGCAATTTAGAAAAAATAAATAGAGAAATTTCAATTACCGAAATGAACAATAAAGCTATAAAAACTGAATATTATTCAAGGATGAATAGTTCACCAGCTATATTTGTTTACATTTATTTACATTTACATCTACAAAATAGATTCTAATCATAAACTAATTCATCGGTGATTCGATCACACTAACATTTTTTCTTACATATTTCTGACAAAAATACATATTTGTCAAACAAATATAAAGTCTAAATGGGAGAACTGTGGCTTAAATCTTTAATGTAGGACAGATAACCAACATCAATTGTAACAGTGGCCATGTAAGAGATCTACTGCCTGTTGGAACAAATGCTATGTTTCCCTGTATGAGAGGTTATTTCGTAACACGAAAAAATTCACTTAGATTTATAAAAGTGTTATTACTGCAGTAGTAATACTAATTGAATTATATGAATCAGTTTTAGGATATAGAAGAATTAGTGTGTACGAGTATATTGATAACCGGATCAGTCACCATCTGTGCTACCCCTGGGAAAAATACAACTAAACATCAGCCATTTAGACATTTATATTATATGTAAATAGGACATTATGTATTATATATCCAATTAGTGTAATATTATGCTTACATATAGTAAAGTTGAGTGCGGGCCACTCCAAGTTTTTCAAAAAACACTAGCACTTATTGTGTTTTTCTTCTGTGTTCATCGTACAAGGTCCAAATCAAACCAATATTAACTTACGCATGTTCATCCTGGATATAATACTTAGACAAAGACACTCTGAAAAAGCTTGCAGCAATGCAGAACAAGACTCTGAGATTCATAATGGGTGCTCCTAGGTTTCCCACCAACAAGCATATCAGAAAAGAATTATCAACCAAATGACTAATCCAATACATAGACCATCTCTGCATACAGAAGTACACAAGAAACCAAACACCTGAAAACCGACTCTACTGCTTAAAGAGTCACAATACACGTGAAATAGATATTTAGAACCAATAAAACATAATGATTGAAGACATCAACTCCGATACTCTAACAGGAATAACAAGGAAGCAGAAGAGAGTTCTTTCAGAGCTCGAGACTGCTAGATGTCGCCCTAATCAGGGAGTCACTTAACTTGCTGCTGTGTTCACCGTGATCTTTTTCTACAATAACTGCATCCTGAAATCAAAGTGCGATATTAGTTTAATGCAAGGACAGCTGAATTACTTTTTGTAGGGTAAAAATCTAATGAAATGGTCTCCACATATAAAAATTTAATGATATAAACAACGCGTTTCGAACACGTAGTGTTCTTCCTCAGGCATTAACTAAGGATGAGTGCCTCTGAATAAGACTTATTCAGTTTTTGAAATATCTGATTCCCGAATTTCCTGCTATTGCAAAAGTAGCATTTTACACATTGCTGCCATTTCCCACTACCTGATATGTGGAACTGATTTTTCCCTTTTAACTGCCATAGAAACCAAATACCGAAGTAGACTTAATGCTGGTGCTAACTTGAGAATCAAACTCTCAACTTTAAAGCCAAAAATTATTACAAAACAAAACTCTGTGTTAAAATTGCTATTAATTCTGTTTTATGTGTTATGCACTTGTCGGAAATATTAAAATTAAAATTTTTAGTTTTGAATTTTTATTCGAAAAATACACATTGCAATAATATTACTTTTTTAATTGTTTTTAAACGTACATACTGTTTAAAATAAAAATATTGATATTATGATTGTATGAAATCATTAGAATCTGGGGTTCCCGGGAATGTTACTGGAATCAAAAAGGGTTCGAAAAAAGTTTGAAAAAATCTGGTCTATTCTGATTTATTTAATTTTTCTAACATAAAAATAAATGTAAAAGTCAAGTAAGCATAATGATTAGCCAATAGTTAAACTTTCAAAGTGAATAGCATATAATTCATAATTTATTTTGTTTCAATAGTGCTGTAATTATATTTTCTAAAAAATATTTTTTTCTATATTAAATAAATAATGTTTCTGTGGTTGCTGTCCCAAAATCATGATATGTCTTCTTACAATAATGTCCTAATTTTCTAACGAGGTTGCCTGCAGTTACCTGTTGTTCTGTATAATTTCTTTGAATATTACCAGGCACTTACTAGTGCACATCAACAAAAAGGTGACCGAATTTAGGCTCGGTCAAAAGCAGAGTGTTTGTCAAATTCTCGAAATCGATAATAATGAATTATATATACATTGAATACCACAAACAAATGCATTTTAAAAAAAAAATAATTTAATATACAATTCATAAGTTTGGTGAACACATAGTTCAATTGATTGGTTTACACAGTTATATGAAGTTTGCGTTTTGTTAAAGAGGTAGACAGGAAGTTTTGAAAATAAGACAGGCTGGTGCGGGATGGTGAATAAATTATCAGTTTTAATCAGCTATAATACAAAGAGACAAGGAAAACAAACATCAAGAAGACTGCTCGGGAATTGAAGTCTGATAAGAGGAAACTCAAATATTTAACAAAAGACTGCCAGTCTGGTGTCAGTAAAGCCTTTCTCGGTCCAAGGCCACTCATGTAACTTAGCGTCGAGATGCTCTCAGCAAGACAAAAGACTACATTTATTTTCTCAATAAATCAAATTACCTAAAATTTCGTTATTCCTTAACTAAAACCGTTAAAAACCTATAAGCTCATTACAAATTCATATTAAGACAATAAAATGTTAGTTTTAAGTATTCTGCTTTGATTTTAAAGTCCATCAAATACTGGCACTTCCCTGTGTTGATAATAAGAGGCTCATTAGTGGTTTAAATGTTTATTTTTCGGGAAATTTTGTCTTCCTCACAAGATGACTGCATTCATTAATATCATATTGCATTCCTACAGATCCATTTACCATGTTTTTTATTTGTGAGCTTTGATAACTTAATTGATTTTTTATGCCTCACTTATTGGTAGTTCTATAATCTATTTTACTAACACATTCCATGCTCTAAGTTAGTTTAGGTTAAATGGGTCGTCCATCCCAAGTTAGAACGATTAGGCCTTTGTGATACCATATAATGTCTCATTGTGACATTGGAAGTCCTCAATTTTGCCAATTCAAGTACATTTAGAGTTTAGGGATATTTAATGAGTAACTAACATCGTATAAGGTCTGGACCGTTGGCTTCTCAAAATAACGATGTACTAAGAATTTTTTCCTCTACCAAGTAAATAAACCGAGGGCGAGACTGGGTATCGAACTGCGAATATGGCATTTATCAAAATGACAAGGACGACACGCAAAACTTCTTTTGGGCATGAAACACTTGTCAGAAAGAATAGTTCTCTGCTGGAAGTCGAGGAGGCGTGAAATGATATCCTTCACTGTACAACTACAGTTCAAATTCAAAATATGCTAATAATTACATTCATGTTTTGAATTGTAAACATTTTTCATTATAACCGTTCAGAAGAAAAATATTTTTTTCTTATCTATAAATTGACAAGAGGCTTCTTTATCAAAAGTAGGAATTAATTTTTCAGTGATTTTCTATTTGCAAAGTAACATGAAACAAGGCTGTGTGCAGAGTCTTAGCCAAGAGGGACATTGTAAGGGTTCGGATGTAAATGGGCTTATTGGAAGGCATAGTTGAGGCAGGCGGCCAACAGGTCCTAAGCCCCACTGTGTTTATGACTGAACTTCTCGGCCCAGGTGGCGTGCCACCACTTTATCAACTGCACCCTTTGTTATCTATTTCAAGGCTTACTGTTCAATACTAGTTGGTGAAGCTTACAAATTCTCTCCGACACTTAAAATTCTAGATAAGCTGCCAACGAAGAAGCCAATAAGTGAATTTTTATTCTAAATAACCATCATAATAACAATATTTATTGTGTTCTATATAACCCAATATAGTTTACACTTTGAATGCAAATATAGCAAGAAATATGAAATGTGAAAGGCCACTATAATGAGTAGAAAGAAATACTACTTTTTAATAGCAACCTATAAGAAGATAAATGTGTTGTATTTCTAATAATAGTTAATATAAGTTTAATCCATACTTGATTCTAATCTAGTAGTAAGGTGTAGTATTCTGACTAATTAACTTATTGCTGGTACAGTAGTTTAAAAGAATGATTCTAATAATTTCAATATATTCCAGTATAATACAGTTAAATATCACATACTCTTAAAATTAACTTATGTAGAAGATAATCCTCGATCCAAATGAAGAACGAATGGACATTTTGTATTTTCAGTTTTGTCAGAAGAAGTTCTTTGTGGTTATATTTCCTGACTAATCACTTCTCATTTTGTTGTCATCAATTTAGCGTCTGGTTGTAGTTTAATTCATATCAGAAGTAATAACATCTTATTATTAAAGTCAAGATGTGGAAACAACAGTACAGTTTATCTTAAAAAGTATCACTTTATAATCAAGAAATCGTTAGAAGTTTATTAATTATTAATGGTAGCTAATATTGCTCTACAGTTCAGCATTGATAGTCCAGTAATCCTTTTATTTTATCATAATTAGGCATTGTAATTAAAGGACAAAAATATCTGCACCATGGATTTTTAATGTTCTTTATGTATGTCCGCAGCGTATGCACTATTCATAGAGGGGGTATCCTTTTTTCTTTTTGAGAACACAAAAGATTGTATGATTTAACAGACCATCTTGAAATATCCTGAAGTATTTCTCTTTCTGTATTCCCTTCTTTATGTCAAAATTTTTTACAAAGTAATCAAACTGTCTATTTTGGAAATGTATATAACATATACATAATATTATAATCTATTTTATAAATACATAAACGAGAGTAAAATCTTTATTTAAAAAACTGCTTTTTCAGATTGATTTTGAGTGTTACACTGACAAATACAAGGTTAAATGTAGGTTAAGAAACAATGAAAAATTAAAACACACACTTACAGTCTCTAATTTTCGGTTCTTGGTCTCCAACCGTCGCTTTACCAATGCTCTTGGGTTTCTTCTGTTATCTCTTCCGAAGACGGTTCAAAACAAATATTTGAGACAAGTAACAATTAGACAAGTATAGCAGGTGATCTCTTAGTCTAGGATAAACAAATAGTTTTTATAGCTTTATTGCTCTTTGCCGTAATTGAAATTTCATGAATTTTTTTTTATAAATTAATAATTTTTTGTTCCATTTTTCGTTAAATTTTCATTATTTTTTAATGAGCTGTTTAGCATCAAAAAACATTTTCTGAAAACAGAAATAGTACTGTAACGCCCCTTTGAAGAATGTGATTTTTAAAAACATTATCTTACTCATTCGACACATAATGTTCTATTTTTAGTCATAGTTTCATTTTGATCTTCAAACGGTATGGCTTGTATTGCTCTCACAAGCTTTGAGATTGAATTTTAAGTCAATTTTAACATTTTATAGAAAAAAATATTTCCCGTTGTTTCAAAATTCTGAATATATTTTTCGTTTATTTCATTTGTAAGGGTAAAGATAATGCCAAAATTTCAAAACTCTATAGTTGGGAGTTTAGGAGGAAAAAAATATTTTCTAAAAACCGGTTTTTGGCAAAAAAAGTGACTTTTTCGTCGTGCATAATTCTTCCCAAACAATAGGAATCATCTACACTATGAGGCCCATTTTTGTGTAAAATATCAACTTGATCTATCAAAGATTCTGGACCGTAGCGTGGTAACAAGCAATGCTAAATTCTCACTCACACACACACACACACACACACACACACACACACACACACACACACACACACACACACACACACACACAAATACACAGAAATCATCGAAAAAACTTCATAAAACGATTTTTGCGACCCCAAAACATGTAATTCCGTCTAAATCTCGAGATCGAATTTTTTCACGATCACTATACTTTACTTATAGTAAAGTAAAAATGGATTAAATTGGGAGACACAGAGAGAAGTCAGAAAATGAACAATTGATCGAAAAGTAATGAATATTAAAAGCAAGAACTGCTCTGACGTGAAATAATAAGCGATCCTATAGTAAGTGGGTTACCGTTTATACTTAGGTTGTTGAATGTAGTCCGGCTTCTCAAAACAATTTATTTATTTTAGCCATAGAAATGACTTTTTAACTTATATATATCAACTGCATACGTTTTTCTTAACGAAACGAAATTTCATATACTAAAACTACATTTAAAATAGGCAATTACTAATTTTGCTAGCCAAATCTGTACTTTATTTGTTTTTAAATCACAGTTCTTGAGTACTCTGAGTAGTTGAAAATCCTGTTTATATTTATTCCACCTTATAATAATTAATAAGTGTTGAACACAGATAGTTATAAATCTAAACCTAAAATAATTGAAATATATTAAATTGTTAATTATAAATAACGTTAGACTTATTTATATAAAAAATATAAATAAGTCTTTCAAACAGAATTATAATATAAAATGTCAATCAGCATATAGAGATGAGGTAGTTAACTTGAATGATATAGCAACCGTAGTGCTAATTACTTAGTTGATAAGATGTTGATGTTCTAAACTTTTGAATTTATATTATATTCCCGTTCCTTTGAACTTTTACTATTTCTATTCATACGATTGTCTTTAGATCTTTTAAATAAACTTTCTTGAATATGGTGTTAGTTTTCAATGTACTTTCTAGTTAGAAGGAAAATAATTACACTGCAATCCTGTTTTTTACTCTGTATATACAACTTTGAAAAAAAAGGTAGGACTATGAAACATATAAGTTTTCCACTTTATGAGCAGGAAGGTAAAAGGAAAAGGGTTTGAATTGGATAAGAAGGAAGGTTTGGGCAAAGGTGGAGCTACTTATGACGAGAGAGGATTCTAATCAAAGCAAACAAGGCCAGCGCGTATCAGAGAGTCGGCAGCAATACTCAATGCACCACTTGGCGTAATTAATGCACAGGTCTGAGGCAACACAAACAGGCCTTGCCTAATTATCTCTCAAAGCTGCTACCCATGTTCTTTATCTGTCAACTCTATAACAACTCTTATTATTTAATTCAAATCAAAGCTTTTTGATAACAGAAGAAAAAAAAAAGAATAACTATAGTACTATGACAAATGATAACGTCATTAACAAGCGTATTGATTTCTCTTCGAAAGTAACAAAGTTACTTTGTGATGGAACTCCTGCATGATTAGTGTAAACATTCTAAAACTACATGAAACTGACTACTTTAAAATATAGGTTTAATTAGCATTTTTATAGGTCCGTTAAGCAATGACGCCCTGCGTCCAAATAGGAGACGTTTATTAGTCTTCAATCCTGTAGACAATACAAATAGTAAATGATCAATTTATCCTTATAAAACCGATAAGAATAATATGATTAGTTGTACCACAGCAGTTAGTAATACTTTTGTAAAGCTACAATTAAGACTGCATCTTAAGTTCCATGTTTTAGAAAATAATCTCTTACAGCAGAACATCGCTCCTAGTTTCCTTAGCATGTGTTTCGAATTTAATCTTTCATCTATAGAACATACAAGAGTATGTCCATCCATAATACTGATAGATTCAGGTTAATTTTTTTTCTTCTTCCCGTAGAAGAAGTAAAATGCTTGTTTTAGGTGGATTTATGCCTATACATTCCACTTTTAACTTTCATTCCACAATTTTGAGGGCATGCTGTACCATCGGTAAGACAGTACTATCAAACATCACTCTTCTTTTACTAAAAGGTTTTTACATATCCTTGCACATTATAATCATTGTGATATAAATATTCAGTACATCATTCACAACTAATCGATAGAGCTCGTGAGATAGCACACCTCCCAGGGAATATCCTTTTCTATTCACAGCTTTGGTAGATCCAATAATTGCACTAATTATTACTTTACAATATTACTTTAATTGATTTTATATTTTGTGGATTAATCCACAAATTGATTAACTATAGCTGCATCTTCCAAATCGAACGTGTGACCTTCGTTTATGGCGAAAGCTGTTGCGTTACTCTTATTTGTTGTGATCAAATAATATTCGATAATAATAATCGTTCCTTTGAATAATGTAAATTTCATTTTTTGAGTCAAAAAATTCTTACTTCTGTAAGTTATATTGTTTTTATTTATCTCTGAAATACTTGTGCTTGTAATATTCATAAGTTGTAACAATTCATTTTCGTATTGTTTATATGCTGGATGTTGACATGTGATTTCTTATCAATTTTTGTTTGTAAGCGAATGAAGAAGGTTTTAAAGTAAAACCGAAACGTCGGCAATGAGAGTTTGATTTTGAACTTAGAAAATTTGACCAAATCCCGATTAGATAACACACCTATTCTATCAAACGGTCGATATATTATTGAATCTGTTATATATATATTGGGTTACTAGCCGTTGCGTCTACAACGTGCTAGTAACTCCCTTTCTCTTTTCTCCTGAAGACGGATTGCCCGAAAAATTGATTTTGTAAGTGTGTTTCTTTACTTTGTGTGCTACCTATCTTCAATTTTGAACTGTTTTACATATATATATATATATATATATATATATATACAATGATTCGATAGTATGGACGATGGGCTCTTTTCATATTCAATAATCAAGTAAAAGTGATTTCTCTAAGAGTTAAAAATTTTTCCTCTTTGCCAGAATAATGTAAAAACAAATTGAATAAAAATGTCTGTCTCATCAAATCAAATAGATTAAAATGAATAAGTTATGTAACAAAGAGTGAAAGAGCATATTGCCAATATTTCAATATTACTCCAAGACCATTGAGTAATATTGAACCCAGTATTGGGTGTATAAACACAACAAGAACTAATGTCGTTCAAGGGTGCAACATGCAGTTTGGTTAGTCAACACTTTGTTCACCAACCTTTCATCATACCTTGGAATTTTTTATACATAACAATTTGATTCATCATAAATATTATATTTATATATTATATTAACTCATTAAAACATGTCAAATTTTTTTATTAAACCTCTAAAGAACAAATTTACTTCACTTAAAAATTGTGTAAGTCAATGTAAAGAAATCGATTAGTGTGGCATGTGATTCATTATTCCAAGATAAATTATAAATTTTTTTAGGTATACTGCTCTTTGCGATAATCAGAATTTTATGATTTTTTTTTCTGTAAATTGCTAATTTTATTAAATTTTAACATTTTATTGTTCTGAAATTGGTGATTTAGAACAAATTTTATGGAAACATTAAACCTCCATAACAATGTGATTATGTTATAATATAATTTTGGAAACGAATATTACATCTATCCCCTACTTGTATGTCCCCTACATATTTAGGTATAATTTCAATTTGACCCGTCAAATGGTATGACTTGTATTTTCATGACTAGATTTCAGATTCAATCATAAGTCAACAATTTTACATTTTATTGGAAAGAAATCTATTCAGTTGTTTCCAAAAATCTGAGGTTTTGTCACATACTGCATTACTAAATACTTAAGGCGTTCTATCCTGTGGTATTAGGATACAACTTATATTTGTCTTTGTTTTACATTTGTATTCTGTCGTTCATAGGATTTATGGTAGGAGCTACTAACTGGACTTGATGCTTGATGCCCTGCCAGATGATACAGGAAAACTTTAATTTTGCAAATTTTTAATACATCAGCAAACGTGGTAATTAATTTAAAGCTCGCTTTACAGATACTTTCAAAGCCCCCCATATATTATCATCCATCAATCTTTCTAATTATCAAATGAGAAATATTTACAAAAAATTATTTTATTTTATACTTTTCTTAAAGTTAGCTATCACATCATGATTGCAATACTCATATGGTTTCAGATTCAAATGGCATTTAAATCGACAGATTTTATTAGAACAATGATCGCCTTTCTTTTAATTTACAAAACGCATATAGTGGCATTAAAATGAAGTTTGTATGATGATTAACAAAGAAGCCTGATAATAGTTTACGTGATAACATATTAAACTGAATGTTAATAAGCATGATAGTGTGCTTACTCAAGTAAAATTGAATGTAGAACACTCCAGATTTTTTTTAATGTTTTATTTGGTATTTATTGAAAAAAGAGAGGACAAATAGTGTTTTTCATGCGTATTAGTTGTATATTTCTGTTCTATTATTATGTCCTTCAGTATTTCTTACCTCTCTCTCTCTCTCCTATTTCTTTAGCTTATAGTTTTATTTGTCAATAGAGATATATAGTCAGTAAGTAGCAATATTTTTCTTCTTCTATTGTTATTCTGTTTATTTCTATTATTACTGACTATTAACACTTCAAAGCAATCAGACTGATCTCTTATTACATATTTATATTTATGTTTTAAATTGAGTAGTTGAGCTGAATACCCGAAGCAGATAAGGCTTACTCCCATGTTTTGTGAGACAGGGTGTGGTTGAGTGTGGTCACTAAAGTCACTGTTTTTGCAGTCCCATTAGTGGTGCCAAGTACCAACCCCCGCTCAAACTCATTCATCCTGTCTCTCTTTCACTCTGATATCCACTAACACTCCCTCTATCTCTCTTACCCTCTAACCCTTGATCGTCTACTCAATCTTCTTCTGCTCAGGCAATATCACTGCCTTCCTTCAGCTTTTTATTTCTTTATAAATCAATCTAACTTGCATCAAAACTAGTATTTAGAATATTCTTTAATCAGACATAACTGCTTATATTCACAATCATATTCCCATTCATCGTGCCGTCAGTTTATATTCCTAATCTTAAAAGTTTGATTATTACAATTCCTAAGTTTTGTAAAGTATTGAAAGTATGCAAATAGCTGCTTTGAAAATTGCATAATAAGTTTTCAGTAAAAAAACTCTTTTTTTTGGTACAATTATAAAAAATTAAATAACCGCTACAGCGCTCAGAAAGAACCTGACTATAGGGTTCTTTATAGAACTCTACAAAAGTTCAGTGATGAAAAATACTGCATGACCATGGTACATTTATTTTATTACCGTTTAAGTTATACTATGATCGCCAATTTCGTAAAACAATAGTGATTTCCTAATGAAGTTCTTTAATCATTTGAAATAAGTCCGTCAAGCTCTCTTCATTGACACATTATAAACTTATTAGTTCAGGTTTAAAATTAAGATGTACAAGAAAATTATTCTGAGAGTAATGTATTTTGACATAGGATGATTCCAATACTATACTAGTTATCAAATCTTTTCATTTGATTACTTCACATTAAGTGATTTAAGTATGCCATCTACCAGAGTGCATAATTTTCTTATGGTATATAATACTACTTCCTTTGTGCAAATATGGCTTACTTACATTCACTTCACAATAGTCCAGAATGTGTTCTGACTTACATATCAAAGCACTACAGTTATCAGAAAAATCTGGCTTACATTTTGAACCAATGTAGCATAGAATGAGCCCTAGCTTATCATTGAAGCACTGCAGACTACAGAAGGTTCTGGCTCACCTTCCGAAGCACTACAGCCAAGAATGATCCCTGCATTACCTTTGAAATACTACTAAATGAGATCTCCCATAAATTGTAAAGCACTAGAGCCCTAAACGAGCCATGGATCCTCATCCGTCTGCCCTAAGTACGCTATCCCAGCACTGCATCATAGGGAGGGCCCTGGTTTACATCAACATATGAAACACCCTACCTTCTCTGATTCTTACTCTATTCCTTCGATTAAAACTGAGTCATGTGATCACAGTAGATGTCATATGACCACCTACATCCTACAGTTACTATTCTTTCCTGGATTTCCTCATCATATGTCTAAAATATTCTGGACTCCTTGAATTATTGTAAAAAAAATCATTTTGAGGGATTGTATTGTCACTTTTTGCAAATCCCAATAATTCAATTGAGAAGAATTCCATGAATTGTAAAATGCCATATAGTAAAATATATATTGTAAAATATAGAATTTCCATAGTCCCTAAGGCATAGTGTTTTCTTTTCTAATTTTCTCTCCCCCTTAATCGAAGACAGCCTCATATATGTATATGCAAAGTGATATTTTATTTTAAAATATTCGAATATGACTCCTGAACTGTTTACCGATGTGCCACTATTGTAATTACTCAGGTTTTTTAGAAAATAATCTTTGATATGTGAGACATTATGACGAGCTAAAAAATTGAGGATTAAGATATATGCTCATACCAAACATGAAACTTTTGTTTACTTCAGATATAATATTATTTATATTGTATAATAGTTTCTATAAGAAATTCAATTTAGAAACTTGGTAAATAAATTTAGACACTAAACACGCCACACACACACACACACACACAACATACACACACACACACACTCACATATATATATATATATAATGTATAAACAAAATGAAAGTTAATCAGGACTCCGTCAGTTCTTCAGGTTCAAATTACACTCTCATTTACGACGTTCTGGTTTTTATTTGAAATCATTTTCAAAAAAACGTTCGCAATGAGAGTTTAATTTGAACCTCAAAAACTGACCCAGACCTGATAAACTTTTATTTTGTTTCTATTTCATGGTCAATACTTTTATCAATATATATATTAATGTATAATTATATTGAAATTATATGACACTATTACGTAAATAAATTATGAAATGAATAAATCTCATAAAAAATTAACTATGTTTGGATAATGAACTAAGGTTGAGCAAAGAATAAATTAAAATCTTAGTAGCCGAAGAAGAGAGTAATTGATTTAAGTGACCAGAGTGGAAATAGGTTGAAAGGAGGAGATGTATGCGGCAAGAGGCAAAGCTGGTCTGCATACAGAACAAACACAAACACTGGCCTTCTTTATTATTTCATTAGCCCTATCATCCTCTCGACGGCAACTCCTGTGGATTAGCTAATCAACTTACTAATTATTATCTTTTAGTAATCATCTCCTTGTTTAGACTGTTGAACAATATATTAAGTAATGTATTATTGACTAATATTACTAATATAAATTACCTTTGCTAGAATGAGTCTCTATTGTGATTTATCTGGAATGTACAAACGGATTATAATTTCATATTTCGATTATTTGACCAGAAATTTGATTATGGTGGCAAACATGGACCATTATTATGTTTCACTAAAAGGTGAAACATATTCAGCTGTTAGAATATGACAAGAATTTCAATTCAATTAGTATATTTATTTCTTCTGTTATTTGCAGTAAGATGACATAATAAGAACAATCCAATAACTACCATTTTTTATCCTATAAATGCTATTAGTAGTCTATTAAAATAATGTTTAGTAAACAAAATCTTATTTGTAACGGTATTGGTCAGACATAGAATACACTCAAAACTGATATGCGATTTATCAGTTAAGATTCCAGGTTCAAATCACATTTTCAAAATTTAGTTATCGTATTTTTTAAACTTTTATATCAATATATAACATTTTAAATATATAGCTATCGTTCTTTTTAGTTGATTAATACAGATACATTTGGAAATAAGATATTAAATGAAGTTATTAATATATAGCAAAAAAAGTCACTTTTACACTTACCTTCAAACGGAGCGCTATATTTTTATTAAAGTTTGTAATTAATGTTTTAGATGCTACAGATTGTGTTAAGTTTGTGGGGGATGTGTTAGAGCAAGATGGGCAATTGTGTTTAAATATTCGAAACCTAATAATTATTAGAAACATCTAATTTAAGTTTTAGATCACTAAAGTGAACCATAGTCCGGGCATTCACGCTCTTCAGACTGAGATTCGATACTAGGAACTAACATCCTGCTAACAGTTCTCAACTCAAAAAGGAGCTGGCCAGGTGATATGTTAGACAAATCAATGAAATGCATGAAAAAAGATATTTTTTTAAAGAACAAAAAGAGGTAAATTAAGTTGGAAAGAGGAAAAAATTATATGAACAGGTTAACGTAAAATAAAAGTGTTAAAAGAGAATGAGAAGTAATAGGAAAGATGTAGACGGAAATGAAAAAGGTAAAATAATGTTTTAAAACTTATCATTAAAACTAAGAAAAAGTAAGAAATTATCATAAGTAGATTCAACAAAACAAACAAAATGAAAAGAAGTCAAATAAATACAAAAGTAGATCAAATATTTAGAGAAAAACACAACAAATATACAAAAGTAAAAGTTTAACTATTGAATTTACATGAATAAATTAAAATTGAACATTATATTAATTAACGTAAGAACGTACCGATTATGTATTACAAACAATTGTGGACCGGTGACGTACAGGGTAAACTATGGACGAAATATTATTAAAATTACAATCAAAATTACACTAAAGCACTTTAAGCATTCAGTACATATGAATAAACATTAGTTTAATTTACTGAATCACTTCTGTGATTAATGAAAGTATGGTCGAAACGTCGGCAAGAAATGTGTAAATTGAATATTGGACAATTCTATTAAATTTTGGCTTTGTCTTTTTAAGTGTGGCATTTCACTTTCAAAATAGTTAAAGTTAAGCAGGCAATATAATATTCCATTATAAGTTATTCCTGCATATTTTATAGAAAAAAAAGAAAAGTAAAAATTTTGTTTGAACCGAATTCGATATGGTATTTCGGTAGCTAGTTTCTGGAGTGAGAAGTGATTTCGTAAATCATCATATATCATTACCATCAGGTAAAAAGGAGCAAAACTTCAAAATATTCTTCACACAAGCAAAATAATTAGGTTTGGAAAAAGTACAGACGAAGAAAGACACATTGCTGTTCGCACATATCATGAATCTCTCTATCCTAGGCTTTTGATATCTATATATCTGAATTTGTTTATATTTAATGTACGCTCTTTTCCTTCAGTTCATAACAATCTCTTTAGCAAATTGGTAGGAAATTAAATATTCGGTGATGGTATTTTATATCAATTTTTGGCAAGATCGTCCTAAGAAACAGGAAAGACGTTCTATAAAAAGAAAACAAAACAAAACTGTTTTCCTTGGTGAAACATCTATACAAGTAATTGCAACTTTTCCATAATAAAACATGTAGTGAACAAACACCATGTTTTCAGTACGAACATTACCTGCAAGATATTATAAAAACCAGCACTTCCAAGAAACGATTTTTATAATCTGTAAATTTGAAGCATTAGGATTTCCAGGGAATACTCATAATAAATATGCAATATACTCAAACGATTATAGGTTAGAACTACAATCATTCACAGCTAAATAACAAGCCTAAATGCCAATTAGGACACTATACAAACTCACTTTCTACATAAAATCTGTGCGTCGACAAGCTGAATGTTTACACATATCTGTTGACCTCACAGCCAAAGATTTATCATTTGGAACATAGAAAAGAATGTAATAGTGCCTATCAGCCAATATCATTTGGGTTCAATCAGTCATGCAGATTGCTCAATATGGATTCAGAAGAGAAATGGGGATTTTATATTAATAATGATACATATCCAACGAAAACTATAAAGGAATAATACTAATGCTCATATTCGTTGCATCTCTTGCTGGCAGCTTTTGACAGCGCTGATGGAACTATATCGGTAATGATTTGCAAATTTTTGGCAAATATAAATCACCTTAAATACGTAACAGCTGAATTATCTTGTCAGTGGTTTCCCAGATACGTCAAGCAAAAATACATTGGCTGCACACCGGTTGATTTCAACTTTTTTTTATCGATTTGAAGCCTTAGTTTATAAAAAGATGGTTTACTATTTAGATTGATATATCCAATTTTTTTGTAGTTGCTTTGAACCTACTACTAAAATGCTTCTTAAGGATGAGTGCACAATATTTTTCAACCTTGATGGCACAGTCCAACTTATTTTGTCAAATGAATCTTTTCTGGCTAGCAAATAAATCGAGCCTAACCCATAGTATTGCACCTTTATCTGTATATAATAATTTACTTATGTTACATGCCTGTTGACCATAACAGGGTTTAAGCAGGATCAATGCCAGCTGTGTTTTTCCAGCTCAATCGAAATCTGCTTTCTCAAAATTATGACTCTAGGTTTCTGCATCATATTTACAGTAGTTTTTTTATGACACATTCATTAAAGAAAATATATGTAATTGAAATATTTAAATAATTTTGACCAGAAAATTAATTATAAAGATTGGATCAGGTTCTTCAACTGTATCAAAAGACCATTTTAGCTGAGTAAATTGGATTCCCGGTTTGTTTTGTTTACATTGATAAGACTGTTATGGACAAAAAATTCAAGAACCCACATTTAGATAGTTTACGTGGTAGAAGGTGGTGTGGGGGCAACAGTTTATTAGTCCCTGATAAGGGCTGCATGAGAGAGTCAAGCAAGTCTGACAGAAGATTGCTTCAGATAGAAACTTTAGTCATCCCTAGAAAAACAACTTTAGGCATTCTAAATAAAAACCAACTCTTATCTTGCTCCTCGCAAATTCTACTAAATTTATTGGTCCTTGAGATTTAATTTAATAAAAAAAATACTTTATCGATAGTTTTCAACCGAGTCACTAATGATTCCTTAATCTATTTCCATTCACATTTTGTACTAACTGATTGATTGCCAAGCTAATATTCTTAGACCAAATCTTTATAAAAAAGAAAAATATATTCCATACGTGAGTTCTGTTTTGCTATCATAAACACGCTTTCTTAAAGCTATTGGAATTTTTACACTATTTACGCTCATTGTGTAAGCTACTAATGGAGAAAATTGATACCTTCCATTGCGTATTAACATATACATATAATTAGAAAACTAGGAGGAAAAGGAATGAAAAACATATACTAGGACTCACATTCAATATTTCAACCTTGTTAAAGGTCAACCTATATACATATTTATACATATAAATTCAAATGAAATCAGATCCGAACGGACATTACAGTTTGAAAACATACACACACACACACACATATATATATATATATATAATAAATTCAAAACAAAGGAAACACACAGAAAGACACAGACATAACTCACATCGATATTTCGACCATCGTCGTCATCAGGAGGTGTGAAGAGCGAAGAGCGAAGAGTCTCGCAAGAAGACAGGGCGGCGACCCTGCGGGACTCTTCGCTCTTCGCTCTTCACACCTCCTGATGACGACGATGGTCGAAATGTCCATGTGAGTTATGTCTGTGTCATTCTGTGTGTTTCCTTCGTTTTGAATTTATTTTATTTAAAAAAGTCTGCTGGACCGTTTCTTTTAATTGTTATATATTAAATATATATATATATTGATAATTACCATATATTTATAAATATATATATACAGTTAAATTTCTTGCCAATTTTTCTATGAATGATTTTCCGATTTAGCTTCTCGAGTTTTCTGATCTGACACTTCCATTTGTTTGGGTTTCCTTGTAAATTCCATTTAATTGATAGATACCATACAATTTAAAAATATAAAACGAACGTTTCAGTCATCACTGACCATCTTCAGGGTGTAATAATAGATAAAATCACTGAACAAAAGCTACTCACTGCACTAAAATTAAAGTTGTATCCTACATACTTTAAAAGAGCTTGAAATTAACCATAAATAAGATCTTACTACAAAGTAAACATAAACTGGCAGGTTGCACAAGGTTTTACACTATAAATGTTGTCCTTTCATTCTGATGTCCCTAGATGTCCCGGCAGCTCTGACTGCTGTCCCAGCTGTGTCTGTCCGTAAATAGTTTTAACATATTGCTGAAGCTTGTAGTTTGATGATTCATGTTGGGTCTTCGTTCTAAAATGTTTAGGGCTTTCAATATCATTAGCCTGTTTTTGTCTTTTTCATCCTATAGAACCTTTGTGTTCTTTACTAACACCTCTCGTGACAGTTTCACTTTATGGGTATTAAGTGTATGGTCTTTAAGACCCCTGCTGCCAGGGGCATTGTAAGACGTCGGGAAAAAGTTGCAGTAGTCCGTAGAGGAAACAGTAGTGATCACTAATTGATCTGTGAAGTGGCATACAACCATCCTGAGCTACCCCCTCCCCCTATTAATAGAACTATAATGGAGAAACTACTGAGAAATGAAAACTACATCAAAAATCCCCTTACCCACATCGACGGCACCATGTACTATCAGATAGACGTCGGCGGCCTATGGGTTCTCCTCTGAGAGTAACCTTTGTCAATTATATTACATGTGCCACATTGAAAATTAATTACTTGGGCTAGGATCTACATGCAAGCCGAGAGTCTATTGTAGGTACGTAGATTACTGTTTTTTAGTCGTTGAGCATAAACACCAAATTAACGAAATAAAATTCGCTCTAGAATTTAACTCAAAACTTGTTCACGTTTCCTGCCTATTTTGTGGTGTGCTGGGAGAAGTTCTCAAATGAAATATATATTGCTAGCCGATCTTTTAACAGGCATCTAGTTTTACATGGAGCAGCTGCTACTGCATTGCTAATTTTGTTCGCCCACGCTTTAAGGGCAAGCATGAAGGTAGCTATAGTTACTCTATAGTACAGCAATGGTGAAAAACGTTGAAGGTATTTTAAACCGTCAATTTTTTTTACCCCGTGCGGAGATGTGAAGAGGAGGGGTTATATTGGTTATTAATAAGTCCCTGACGCCATACAAAACATTAAACATGTGGCGTTTTCTAGTTTAAATCTAAATACAGTTCATCTGATATTGCATTTAATAGAATCTGGCTAATGCAGATGGTTTGTTGGATAAGGTGATACCGGTTGAATAGGGCGCCTGATGTGACCCTAGAAACAAGGTACGATAGGGAGCGGAAGGGCCGGTCCCTTACTTTATCAAGTCCGCGCTAATGGAGGCCAGTGCTAATTAAACAGTATTCCTCAACCTATACCCTCAGACCCCTTTATTATCATCCTTATGTTTACATCAATATAACGTCATTAGGAAAATTTAAATTGAGACTTATGATATATCACTTTGTAAATTACTAACTTAATTAAACTTGTATAATATAATTTAAGTTTATCAGGCCAGGGATTTAATCCTATCGATCCCTTACCAGTAAGCCTTAGTCAGGCGTTCAATTACAAATCACCTCTTGGAAATAATTTCAATTTGCTCTCCTCTGTACAGCAGTATGATTCCTTTACCGAGAGCATGAATTAAAAAATAATTTATATTATTTAATTATTAAGTGATTACAATAGTCACCACGCACAATAAAATTAGTTTTTCTATGTATATATGATGTAGAAATTTATTATGCTAATACTTCTTATCCTACAGAATAATTTCTTTAACTTATGGCTTATACCACATATAGTTATGTAGTATACCACATAATGGCTAGATTGATACAATCATTTTGTTGACTAAAGTAGTATAGGTAAATAGATAAATAGTAGTATAGGTAATTCTATCAAACGGTCGATATATTATTCAATCTGCTATATATATTTGGGTTTATATAAGATAATTCTATCAAACGGTCGATATATTATTCAATCTGCTAAAGTAGTTATATATATACATTTTGACTCAGATGTTCTTCTAGTTGACAGTTGGTCATATGAATTCAATTCAGTCAACCATGGTATTTCAAAGAAAAAAAGTATAAATTATGGTTACAGGAGTATGAAAAAAGTTAATAATTATTTATTGCATGAATAGTTTTTTCCTTTGTTTAATAATGTTAAAAACAGTACATGGTGTCAGGTTTTATATAGTTGATAGTAAAATGGCATTGTATGTAGTTAATTTACCTAGACATTTTGACTTTAATATTGAAGCAGTGTAGTTGACTAAATGTACCAAACATTTTGATGTTTTCCTAGCTTCAGGTTGAACACTGTAGAATATTCATTTGTTCAGTTGAGCTATTCTCGTTTATTGAATTAATTGAGGGATCCCAGAATTAACTAGAATGGTTACTCTGTACCTCAAATTGGTCAAGCAGTTGTTGCTTTTAAATTCAATGCATTCTCTCAAATGGAAAAGCAATGACTTGATTCTTTTCTAACCCAATCAAACGAACGAGCAAAAAAATGTTATTGATTTTCAAAGAGTCATTGAGTGCAGCATGTTATAGAAGTGGTATAATTCTTTATAAGTTCAATGTTGTGGTTTGATATAACTGAAGAACAGAAGATCCTGGGAATATCTGATTTCGCTGATTTTGACTTTTGCGCGCGCTAAAGAGACAGGTGAGAAGCATGATGAGAGTATTAATTATATTCTGTTGGTAAAACCAAATACACTGTACAAAATCGGACTGTGTTAAGTGGCTGAAAAAATACGTTAAGTGTGGAAGGCTAATCCAGTTTAAAGTTGGTTGTTTAAAAATATATAGAACATTGAAGTTAGTTTAATTTAAAATATACAACATTCAAAATTAACACAATCATGGAGCACATACCTCTATGGAAATAGGGTTAAATGTATAAATTTATAGCTTGTCTATTAAACTAGGCAATTCAAAGGTTGGATGTATGATATCCGTGGTGAAGGTGGTGCAGAGTCAGTGTGATTCCCACCAGGTATTTCCCTTCTTTAAATAGTGTGTCTAACTTGAAATCATAGAGTGCAATTTTATTTTCTTTGAAGTTTTAAGTTAAAACATTTAGGTGTAATATCATCGGAATTAAAGCCCTTTAGCTGAGAGTTTTGGTTAAAATTTATAATGACAAAACGAATGTCAGCTTGACCAATATTAGATTTATTCTAGGTGATGCCAAGCATTCATTTCGATTCCAGAGTTAACTCTCTATACGAGCAAGAATAACAACTCCTTTTAATTCTATAAAAGAACTATATATATATAATATATGATGTAATTTTCTTGAGGTTTGAGGTCCAATGATTAAAACTAGTCCATTTGCCGACGTTTCGACATATATTTATGTCATCTTCAGGGCTACAACATGATTGTTTTACAATTAGCACTACTATTACTACTATTTGGTAATTTATTACATTTCAATATGTAGCCCTGAAGATGACATAAATATATGTCGAAACGTCGGCAAATGGACTAGTTTTAATCATTGGACCTCAAACCTCAAGAAAATTACATCATATAAATATTGGGTCAAGAAAACAAATCATGATGTATATATTATTTATATATATATATATATATATATATATAAAAAGATTTCACATAAACACGTGAAACAACAATCAATGATCAAACCACAATAAGAAATGGGAAAACAAGACTAAGATCTTTCAACCGTAACAAGCGGTCTTCGTCAGAGTCAAAAACCCAACTTTTCCCATTTCTTATTGTGGTTTGATCATTGATATATATATATATATATTGGTATAAATAGGCAGCAGATCTTCTTTTAAACAAGTATCATTAAAATTTACCGCAGTCTCGGCATTCACGATCTTAAGACTGAGAGATTCGATCCTACGAACTAACCACTAACCTCCTGCTAACAGGGTTCAACTGGAAAAGGAGTTGGCCAAGTGACATGTTAAATTAAAATCGATGACTCATGCTTAGTCATTGCTATAAATAGATTAAAAGGATAGTACAGGTTAATATGAAGAGAAGGTTAAAGGTCAATAATGAACAAAAAACAAGCGGTTAGAATAAAAGAGTTGAAAGGTCAACGGTATAACTGGACTAATAGAGAATAAATAGATTAAGTAAATTAATAATAATAATAATGTTAATAATAATTAATAATAATAATAATTAAGATTAATAGTAAACTAGAAAAGATAGTTTAGATATAAAATATATATATATTATATATTAATATATATATAATTAATGACAAATAAATTCTTAATTTTTGTAAATTAACTACTCTTTCGGTATATTTTTCTTTAATAGAATGATGCTAGTTATCTTCGGTCCAAAAGTTTTCTAAAAGGAAAACAAGAAGGTTTTCGGTAATATGGAAAAAGTCCAGATTATTTTAATGATAGAAGGATAGACATAAAGGGAACATGATATAGCTTTAAAAACGGTAATTGAGAGAGCTATACAATTTAATTGTTGTAAGCTGTAATACGAAGTTCTTTATAACATTTTCGGGTATGATTTTTTTTATTCGTGGAATCAGACACCCTGACACTGATAAATTAATAATTTCACTTCCGCCTCCAACATATAAGTACCTCTGCTAAATGCCCAGCTTTTTATTTTCTTTTCTTGTTCTTTGATTCCTTTAAAATAACTGTCAGGCCTCTCTACCTTCTCAATGCTACACCAGATGTTCTGGTTCACCTGTATCTGTTCGAGTGTGATTATTGAAGACCACGTGTTTTAGCTGATAGATATTAATCCTGTTTCTGAATATCTTACGGTATATTATGGACACTGCCTACTTCGGAGCACATAAATATATATACAAATCCGGGGAAGCAGAAAATATTTTTTACAACAGAGATATTTTGTATGAAAAATAATGCACTGAATCTTATATCTGCATACGGACAATTTTCTGAGATCTGTTTGAATAGAATTCTGACCAATCGAAAATGTTTCACACTCAGCATATACATAGACTCTACTTAAACAAAAGTTATACAAAAGCATTAACTTCTGCTTTCTTGAAGAACATGGAAGGTAGGTTATATGTTGTGGCAGCAGTGAAAAGGTAATCCTAATTAAGACAGGCAATTCGTAAGTCGATACTCCACGTATTCAGTTTTAGTTTCATTGAAACAAGCGAAGGAACCTGACTCCAGTCATTCAGTTTTACGGTAATAAAGGAATTCCTGTAAATATTGCTGAACTTAATATTGCTTACTAAACTTGGAAGTATTTCGTTTCATTTGCAGTAACATGTCAAATTATTCTAGAATAGTCTTTCTAATATTTTTTTTGTGTTGACTAATACCTGATTTTGGTGTTAGATTACTCCAGATTTTTTACGTTTGTTTAAGTGAAATATAGAAGACACGAAAAAAATCATTGTCAATTCATTGATAGATTACACGTTTTTACACCCTCTTAGTAAATTATTAAAATTTATAATGATGTCGCTATGTAGGAATGTATGTGTGCGTGTGTTTTGGGGGTTAGACGTGTATAAAAAATAAAATGCGAGTACGCTAAAGGTCCCAACGTGTCATAACCACTTTGGTATTATCCGTATAAATAGCACATATGGTGTAAAGGAGATGTAATGTTTGAGGAGTATTGCATTATGAGAAGTCAACTTATTGTTCATTATATGATGCAGTATATTCATTCCTCATAAACTACTGACTATAGAATGAAGGCATTTTCAGTTATTATGGAATTAATAGCAACATCAACTGAAATATTTTCCTAATTTGTGGTAAAAAAAGTTTTAAATGAAATTCAAAATTTTTATTGATGAGTATGAATTACAGAGGATTAGTGTATATAGTTGTTAGGCGAAATTGTTTCAAATGAAAAGAACATTCTATTATGTTCATTGAAAATCACACATCATATTAAGTTTTGGTCATTTCTTCGTCAATAGGTTCTTTAAAGTTTTAGTTATCTTTTGACTTAGTGATGAATACTTTTATGTAAAAGCAAATCAGTAACTTAAAAATATTCACATAAAGGTATCAAGATATTGATACAATGATTAAACTTTCGGGTACCATAGGGCGAATTTAAAAGAGCCTGAGTGATGGAACATTATTTAAAATCTCGAACAGGAAAAATGAACATTTATTAGCGATGAAGTAGTAATTATTCTGACGATCAGTGCGGGTATATTACTAATTTTGTTTACATACACGTACATTACAATTTTCTAAAAATGCATGTGCCAAACTTATAAAACACCAAGAAAGTAATATAGAAATCGGCTGGAAAATGCATGAGTGGATGTTATTCTGCAGGACTGATGACGTTAAATTAATGAGTATATCTTTATATTTTGCCCTCTGAGCACAACCTTATGTACTCTGACTACTTATTTACTTTGTTTAACTCAATCAACTCTTTCAACTGGTTTAACCACTAACTGCTTTCCCACTCACTCACTCCTTTATCAAACATTGTTTCATTGAATTGAAATATCTAAGTCAAACCTTCAGCATAATACATTTCGCGATAAATGCTTTCTGTGGTCATACGCTTATTTCTAATATTCCAATGCTATCACCCTCCCTCCCGGTTTTTAGCGTGTAATATTATTACATTATATATTACATAGTGGATTATCAATGATCAAACCACAATAAAATGGTAAACAAGACTAATCTTTCAACCGTCACAAGCGGTCTTCGTCAGAGTCAAAAACCAACTGATTTCAGTTGATTAATGACTCTGACAAGACCTTGTTACGGTTGAAAATCTTAGTCTGTGTTTCCTATTTCTATATTGATGTTTATCATTGATTGTTTTTCACGTGTTTATGTGAAACCTTTTTATAGTGGATTATATATGTTACCAGCAAAATATGAATCACTGGCATTGTATATAAGGCCGGATGTTTTTAGGCAAGGTATGAAATATGAGAAGTTTTACACACATTCCCTAGGCATTTTATAGAATGAGAAATGTTATTTAAGCAAAGGAGGTAAAAAACGTCCTGATTTAGGCAAAGTAGGTAAAAAACGTTACTAGGCATATGATAGGTATTTTTCAAAAATAAGAATGTTATTATAACAACATAATAGAGTGCCATTTAAAAAGAATTATTCAAATTGGGGAAAGAATGATGAAAGTAATACAAACCATAATTTATGCTTTTCTTATTAAGGGAAACAAAATTTTCATAAAAAAAATAAGAAATTAGCCTACTTGTTGCAACACGGCAACTTGAATGGCATTTTTAACGCAAAAACATTTCATATTTTCGCACTTTGTTTCATACGTACATTTGACGAATTTTTTGCCGCTGCCACTGGACTGAGGAACTGTAACTGACTGGGGGTGTATTTCTTCAATTCTAAGCAAGTTCTTAGGGCATAAAGTGAACTCTGATTTTGGGTACAATTGTTTTAAAATTCCTTTAGAAGTTCGAAGTAGGTAGAAGCCATCCTCAGCCACACTCATTACAACTGCCAATATTGTACGTATCACCTCGCCCTTTGTCGATGTCAGGAATAGGAATGCGCACAGTAGGGTATAATGGTTAGTTTCAGGCATTACTTCCATTAGCAAGAGATATTCGAAATGATTTGGAGGTCAACGTTATGTTTTACCCGCTTTTCATTTGGCAGGCCTACGGAATGTGTGAAATATAAATCGTTTTATACATTGCCGAATAGTTTTAGACATTATATACAATGCCTATTGCCTGTTTACACCCTTGGTCTACTGTGAATATTCCGATTCTACCTGGGTCTGTCCAAAAGCATAGTTGAGTTGGGTGGGGTATAGTACAACCCCAAGGGTCACGACCATGTGCTGCTCTGCTACCTGCTGTATTTCCTACTGGCAATTTACTTCTAAAGTATTTCTGTTCAAATTCCTGGTCTCAACTTTGGATGAAATTGTCAGCTTTATTTTACTAGTTCTTGTTTCTAATACCCATTATCTAGGCTCATTGCTGTGTTATCTTCAATACCAACTACTTAGTACTTTATTGTTCACTAGTCTTTATAACTTAGTGGTAACAATAAAAACAACTCCGTGTGAGGTGCGCGCAAGCATGTGGGTTACATAAATAGATTCAATTGTCTAGAGCCAAGAAAATAAAATAGAAAAAACACAATGAAAGGACAAGGAACCTACCCAACATATCAAACAAGACAAATACTACATTTCAAAAAGAAAAAAACAAGCATCAGTACTCAAAGAAGATCACACAGTCTAGAAAGTATTAAAAGTGACACCACAAGTATTGCCAGTTCTACTTCTGCAGACCATAAAATTAGAAATAATTTATCATTAGATTTGTTTAGATTAAATAAATATTTTTGAACAAAATTAATTAAAATTGAAGATAGTTGTGAGTTTTAAATTAAATTAAAAGTACATTTGACTTAAGTGAGTAGAAAATTGGAATTTATCAAAGCAAGTGAAGCAATGCTAGACGGTAGGTTTACATTGCACAAAGGCGGTCAAGAACGTAATTAGATTTAGAGTAGTATCAATCAGAGATGATGTTCAACACTAGATGAATAGCTCAACTACATTTTACCTTTGTTCCACCATGTAATTTATTTTGTTCGGAGTCTATCCTCTTCATTTTCGCTCTATGATGCTCACCCATCTAGCTGAACAGTTTTAAAACTATGGTTTATGTGAAACATGCAATAATAGTGTCATACTTATCAAACACACTCATCAGAGATTGGGTGATGGAAGAGTGTCATTAATCCTTCATTAATGACAAATGTTCACTGTTTAGATGTATGTACAAATATGAAGTTTGTAATATAAATGATATTATGTAGTGATAAAATTTATTTAATCTTTATCAAGTGCATTTTTAGCATGGTATTTTTAATATTTATGTTGCGAAACATTATAGTATAGTAATATTATCACTTTACTGTATTGAATTTTAAAATCGCACTCAATATAATTCTATACTAAAGACTAAAATCAAATTGATTTTTTTTTACTGCAAGACAATAAATGCAATGGACATATCGAAGTGAATATACAAGAGATAACATCTTCTTGATGGACAGAATTGCTTATAAAGAAGTGGTGTATTGTTTTCATGTATTTATTTTGTGGTACAGGAGGTGGGGTGTAGTATGTAGCATGAAGCCTCCTGTGTAATAACTCCCTCAAGTTTGCTTTAATTGCAAGCAGCATTAGTGGTTGAAGCGGCGGATAAAATCACACCAGTTGCTTGCAAGTGACACCGAATTGATCTCAACAATGTTCTTATCCAATTTAACTTGTGTAATCAAAATCAGTCTGCGTAGTTATCCTCAGACAGTCGGCCCGATCTCCATTCCGTCTCTTTTGAGCACATATCATGCTCAGAAAACGCCATCACTGAGAAACTATGAGATATACTTCGTAATTTAATATCATTAGTTCATCATATCATTACTCATGCATTTACCAGACAGTTCTTATCTTACCTTTTATATGTAAGTTATTATCATTGCCTCTATTAATTGTAAAATAAAATTATCCTTTTCTTTGCAAATAATATTATTTCCATTGACCATCATCTCTTGTCAGCTTACATTGATGGACATATTCTATATTGGTTTTTGGAGCCCAGTAAAAAGGTATATAATAATTTTCCTGAATAAAAAGTTTTTATATTATACTACGTGTTTTAAAAGTTTGATGCATGTATTTTCAGAAAATTGCGAGGTAAATGTGAGTAACTGAAATTAATAACTGAGTCCACCCTATGGTCAGACCATTTCCTGCTTCATCTCTCGTGAATTTCCAGTCTTTCTCGGTCCAGCAAGCAAACAATACTTAGAAAAAGATTTATCTCTGATTGTACCAATTCAGCAGCTCTTTTTGCTGCTCCTAATGGAACACAAAGTTAAATAGTGATATTGATATATTTATTACTTCATCAAAATATCGTAAACTAAAGTTAATTAATTTTTCATAAAAACTGTTAAGCAGTTGACCTCAAGATATGCTGCACCGACAATAAAGGAACTGCTCATAATGACGTATCCAAATAAGAATAATCAAGAAAGCCCATCCCATTCAAGGCATTGGGTTCAAAAGTGTTCAAATTCTTTTCAATTACTAAAGTTTGAACTGTCCTGTTGAGAAACATTAATAATATATATATATAATTTTACTGTACATGTATTTATACCTTGAAAACCTTGAATGAAGTATCAGGTTTCTTAATAAGTACAGAGTAGGGCCACTTCAATTCTTACTCTAACAAATGGATGTGTATTTCATGAAGTAACAGGGATGCCATAATCAGCTTGAGTTTACCTTTTGCATATTCTTTTATCTCTTTTCTCGTCTTTTTAATAAAGCTCTGTGAAGCAGTATATGATCTATGTAATTGATCAACATGTTTAAGTGATAGTTCACGCATACTTTCACTCATGAAGGTCATACTTCATCACTCATACTTCGGTCATGAAGGTTAGTTGTGTTTAAGAGTCTTGGTTGATTTTTAGGACGGTAGGGTGGTAGTTTACCGATTCATTGTTTGTTTTTCTCAGTATTAGGTAAGCATATCTTGTTGGATTAGGGCAGGGCGGTTGGCAATTTCTTCTGCCAGTCTAATCTTGATGGACCGACTCAAAAAAACAATTTTAAGATTTTACTCTACTGTGGATTTAAATGCTAATTTTTACTTCATTTTTTGTATTATCATTGCCTCAGTTAATTGTAAAATAAAATAATCCTTTTCATTGTAAATAATATTATTTCCATTGACCATTATCTCTTGTCAGCTTACATTGATAGGCATATTCAATATTGGTTTTTGGAGCCTAGTAAAAAGGTGTGCGTAATTTTCCTGGATAAAAAGTTATTGTCATTCTGATGTATGTGTTTTTATGAGCCTCGCAGCTCCCGAAATCTAATCTGACTCATAGCTTTCTTCAGGTTAGAGTCAAAGGCGTTGGAACTGTTCTACAGTTATTATTTTGCTAATGGTTTGGCTTTAGTAGTCAATTATTAGCACGACGTTACCTTCTTATAAAATAAAATACATTAACCCTGAAAATAGAATTTCATGTATTTACTATGTTTTATACCATGTGTTTACTATGAAATATTGTTATATATATACATCCACTTAAAAATCGAAAAGACGATCCAAACTGAACACAAGAAGAGTTAAAGAAGAGGAACACATAGAGTAAAGAAATACACTTACGAACTCAAATTTTCGGGCAATCCGTCTTCAGGAGAAAAGAGAAAGGGAGACTAAGCACGGTGTAGATCCAAAGGTTACTTGCCGTTCTCTTTTCTCTTGAAGACGGATCGCCCGAAAATTTGAGTTCGTAAGTGGGTTTCATTATTCTATGTGTTACTCTTCTTTGGGTTTGAACTCTTATATATATATATATATTCTGTTATATGTCATACCACAAAAGACATACAATAACAAAAGAAAAGTGTAAGAAACTTATGGAACATTAATGGTAAGCAAATTTGATTTATCTGATTTTCACAGTTGTGAATGGCACAATATCTGATGAGTTTTACAATCTCATAGCGGGTATTATACGCAAATGGGGATGATAATACAATAATAAAGGATAAGGGAGTTATTAAAATATGAAATTTCATGCAATTGACAGAACATAAATTTTCTGAAACCACAATAAATTTATATATTGGGTGCTCTGTAAATAAGTTGAGCTTTTAGGAGAGAGTTGGTTAAATGTAAAGCATACTGTCGGTAGGGTAGGTTCGTAATGTATTTATTCACAGCTTGTCTTCAATAGGGACATGACAGTGTTTCTTTTGGATTCTTGTATTTGACACATTTAACCCAAGCCAATCTCCCGTTTCAATGAATCGCCTTAATTTTATATTGGGTTCTGCAATTCTTTAAGTGGGTTTACTTCCTCGGCGTGTTGTAAATCACTCTAAAGTAGCTTAAAAGATATTCTTTCCTTTTATTTCTGTTTAGAAAACAAGATAAATGCGAAGATAAAAAAAACCGATTCGTTTTTACCACAACATTCCACTTCTATCACAGTCAGTACTACCTTACTTAAAATGTAAATTGTGTCTTATCTAAATAACGCTCAAGTACATGGCTTTAATGAGCTCTATATTATTTTTAACCTTCTTTTGTTTTTGTTTTGTTTTGTTTTTTTTTTTTTTGGTAAAATGTATTACTTGTTACATAATGAGCTCCAGATCAATATATTTATAAATACGATCACCGAGGAATATTGATATGTATTGTATATACTGATATTGTATATTGCATATATATTTAATTCTATGGATTGGATATTGTGAAATTATTTTTAAATATAATATAAATAGAACTATAATGTATAGAAAAGACAATCGAAATACATAAAATTAATTTTATTGAAAGAGACTGTAGACTCAAGTAGAACAGTAACAGTAAATACCAATCTTATTTAAATGCTCGTATTGATTATGTAGCGAATTTCAAATTATAAATTTCTTTAATATAATATTCTTAGTTTAAAAAATATTTTATGGACGCCATATCGCAAAATCCACTTGTTTTCTCTGATTTGCGGTGTGAATACTACTATCCTAAACTTTTTATTCACCACAGTTATACCAGTGCAATGAATATATTTACTTCATCATCGAAAAAAAAATGCAACTCCAACAAAAAATTACAGTATTTAATGAAGTAAATATATTCATTGCACTGGTATAACTGTGGTGAATAGAAAGTTTAGGATAGTAGTATTCACACCGCAAATCAGAGAAAACAAGTGGATTTTGCGATATGGCGTCCATAAAATATATTTTAAACTAAGAATCTTATATTAAAGAAATTTATAATTTAATTGTTTTTCTGGGATATCATTGAATATCCAAATAATATAAATTAAAAAAAATTTAATAAATTAAACAATTTTTAAAATAAAATTAAAATTTTAAATCATTATAATTAGGTTTTATTCCCATCCTATTTTCAGAAATAACTGCATCTTTATTGATGTCATTTTTTTCAAAAATTATCCAAACATTTTTTTATATTTTAACAGTCTATCTACATTCGTATAGCATTTTTTGGTACAAATTTCCGATTCATTTGAATAAGAAATAAACTGTTAAAAATTATTTTATGTGTAATATGTAGATACATTGAAAACGGACAGAAACTTGAATTAAAACATTCTGTTTCAAAATTTATACTTCTTTAAGTTAACTTAATTAATGTTGATAGGTGAGTCACCGCCCTGCCTTCCTGCGGGACTCTTCGCTGTTCACACCTCCTGATGACGACGATGGTCGAAATATCCATGTGAGTTATGTCTGTGTCTTTCTGTGTGTTTCCTTCGTTTTGAATTTATTTTTATATATTTAATAATATATATATCACATATATTTATTTGAACATACGATCCAAAGGCAAATTTCAGATGCTTAAACATAGAAAATAGAGATAATAATAATGAAACATTTTTAATTTGTTTAACTCTTAGAAATTTTGCAAGGAAACACATGTTCAAAGGTTGAACATCACTTGGGTCCACGTTGAACCCTGAGAGATCTTTTGATTTTCTATGTTTTTTATTATATATAATCCAGATCATTAATTAACATGCAAGGCTTAAAGCTAATTATGGATATGATAATTAACAATTTGGTTAAATTATAATTTCAAGAATTACTAATTAATATGCCAGTTGATCGGTATTTGTTTACCTTAGGATTATATTGATTACAATATTTGGTTAAGATTTTCTTAGTATTTGAAGAGCCCATTCGCCTGGCCGAACATCCACTATGCAAATGAGCTCGATACCCTGGGCAGCGGACTGCAGGGGAACTAGATTATTGTAAGAAAAATAGAGTAGATATTTAACTATTTCTAGACAGTTAAGTTACAGTAACCGAAATGTTAAATTAGTTTATAAGTGATTGTAGTGATATTTAAATGAAGTTATTTTGCCGATATCTGACAGAAGTATTTTTCTCTTTTTGTAGCTCACTCATTAGCGCAGTAACCTGCTATTTTATTTAAATATATTATATCGATAAAGAGATTTACAACTTGTTTTTTAATTGAAATTATTTAAAAAAATATCAATCTAAGCAAAACTAAACTAACAAAACAAAAAACATGTTAAAATATTTCTAATATATGTTAGATGTATTAACATATGTTAAGATATATTTATTCCATTAACAAACCATTTTCAAACTCAATGCTGCTTTTTAATCACGTCACAAGTAAATGAGCTTTTAAAAATCTAATTAGTTACTGTGGTCTATAATGTAAAGTAGGCCAGGGCACATTGTGCCAGACACGTTATGTTAAGGACTTCACGGCAGATTTTAGTATCAGTCCAACCAAGTAGGTGTTTTCATGCCTTTCTGGTGCCACGTCAGTCTCATCAAAAAAGAATTATTTATTAAACAACAATCCAAATTGTTATATTTGATATGGTGAGTAAATATCTTCTAATATTTGGAATAAATAATAACAACCTTTTATTATATTCCTAAAGGCTATGGTTTCTGCATAGTCAAATGGTTTACTGATAAGCTATCATAATAACTATTTACAGTTCTCAGAAACCTAAATGCTGATAATGATAAATGTCTAAAAATCATTACCCAATTCAATTGTTTGAGAGCCTTTCCAAAATCCACTAAAACATTAAATAGTATAGAAGAAAGTTCTGTTATGGGTCTAAGTTCTAGTCTGGTTTTTGTTGCTCTACCTGTTTTGCAATTACATTACAGAATCAGTTGAAGCAGGATTTCACACAAAAAAATTTTGTAACCTTTATATTAATTATGGCAATATGCTTTGACTCCGAAGGTTACCAAAGTCAGAGGATTAGAAAATTGGTACCACATACTACACACACACACACGCGTACAAACGAACCCGTACACATATAGACATATTATAAAAATATCTCTGAAGCATGTTTTCAAGTGATCTCAAAACCTGTAAGTCCTCAAACTGTAGAAATAAATTTTTCATAATTACTATGCACTGCTTCTAGTAAAGTATTAAAATAAATATATATATATCTAACTTTCAAAACGTACAAAATACTTGGATAGGCTGTATTAAATACACAAATGACTTTATTCGTTATAATGTCTTCCCTTCGTTATAATAAAAAAAAATTAGAATATCTCACATGACATTGTGACAAAATGTTACCAAAATTCACTAAATTGTTAAGCTACAAAGCAAACAAATATCATGCATTAGGCTATTATAATGAGAACTTTATGTTTCTGGTATTAAAACCATGTAATGCTTCATTAGTGATTCATATTAATGCTAATCTGGTTAGCAGATGGAGCTGGGTAGAGAAATGCAAGTCAGTGATATATGTACTACATGGAATTCATTATTTTAATTAATTGTTGAAAATGAATAATTGCATTGGTGTATATCTCTTTGTCCTAGGTATAAAATGATCACTTTAATTAAAAAAAGTATACGAATAATGTATAACCAAGACAAAATATTGAATTAAAATAATGATATAAATGTAAACAAAGTAGTCGAAGTTAAAAGTCTCCCTATATTGTTTGACATTTAGGCTTGAAAGGAGTAGGACTTTGTGTAATATGTAATGAAGGAAGACAAGAAATTGATTGGGTTCACAATATAGTAGAGGGCATAAAACAGAAAGAAAGGGGATTAAAAAAGTTTTCAACCTCAGCAAGTATTCTGAAACTGAGGAATATTGTGAAATACTTTACGATGAATTCTATTGAAAATTGAAACGCGAGCTTGTTTGTTTTGCAAAGTTGAATGTTTTGTAAAGTTGAAACAGTAACGAGACACTATTGCACAGAAACAGGAAAGCAACCACAAGCTGGAACAAAGCCCTGTCTTTTGTTTGGACTAATAAATACATGCTAGAAAGAATATGTGTCGAAAAAGTTAAATGGTATAAAGGTTACAACAGGAACAGTTCGCAACTCATACGATTAGGGAAAGCAATAGAACCTGTTAAAAACTCTGATATAATATTCAATCTTTACACAAGCTTCATTCAAAAGCTTGAAAAACTTCAACAATTTTTTTACAAATATTTTTAATGAGTAGTACTATTAATATCAATAATGAAAGTTGCAAAAGACATTTCAATATAAATTAACCCATAACCATTCATATTCACAATAATTTCTGGTTCAAAAGGTAGAAAAAAAAAGTCAAAAAAGGTTTCGACTTCTACTTTTTACTATTTCAATTAATATAAACTACTTATAAACTATAAATGTAAACTCTTAATTAAATTATTTCATAGTTTATTTTAAAATTGTTTTTGTGCAGCCAATCAGTTGGCTGTAAATTCTACTATGTATATCCTAATTTAAAGTATATTCCAATAAGTATACTATGTAATACTAATTTATGTATAAATGATTATGTATTAATGATTTATACATATTTGTATACACAATCAAACACATCAAGAGATAGAGTTTTGTATATTTATTGTGCAGCGTATGACACACTCCCCAGACTATTGCGTCAGTCAGAGAAAGCGCCTTGTTACAAACATTTGCAATTTTTGTTATCATCATTTGGGTTAAAAACACTTTGATACAATATGTATTAGAGATTTAACAAAGGTAAGTTAACTGGTTAAATTTCTAAAGAGTTGCATGGAATTCATTAGGAGTGTGATAGAAACGACACTCTCTGTTCGTTAACAATACACTTTGATAAGTGTTCTTCATTTCGCTACAATAAACCTGATCTTCTTCTTTTATTCTATTTCCACATTACAACAGCCCTGGTCTAAATTTTAACTATGCTTCTTTTAGTTTAAGATATGGACCATTACTAAATGTCTTCAACAAATTATATTTTTTTCTTCGAGGCTCTACCCTGAAAATGCTTGGATAGTATATATAACAAGATTCTGCGAAAAACATGTGAAATAAAACATTTTCAATAATATTACCATAAGAAAAAACCTATATTAAGGTGAATATGCATGTATAAGTTGAAAAACTATGAAGGAACAGTGGCTGTTGAAAGGATGGAAAGTACAGAAATATATTTACTCTTGCAGTTTTCAGTGTAACTTACGAAATAATATCTTGAAAAATGACATTGTACTTAAAAAAATGGAAACCTTATAAATATTTTCCAAGTCATTCTGTTTCACAATAAAATTCAATCGATTAAATACGATGATTACTAACTCATTCAATCCAAAATTATTTGAAGAGGGCAATATAGTGCACGAAGTTATTTTATTTTTATTTTCGAGGTTAAAAAAATGGCATCATTTTGGTTTTTAATATATTGACAAATTTTGATAACGTCAAGTATTTAAAATATGTATCATTAATTCGTTGGATCATAAAAAATAGTTAACATTTAACCTTTTATTCGAAGTTAATCAACTTTATTATATCGTATTATGGTAAGGACATTAATGAATTATCTTATGTATTTTCTATATGGACAAAAGAAATACATGAAAACTCATAACTTTTGTTTTACAAACTCTTGCTAATTATCAAGTAACCCTGAACTCACTTTTCGTTGTATTTATCATAGCTGCAATGATTTAATTTTCAAACAACAAGAAAAGAATGCATAATAAAGTAATTTCTAATTGGAATGTAATCTACCAAGATATGTAAAATAAAACAAAGCACACCCAATCTTTAGTAATTTTCAGAAAATATAATGACTATTGAAAAGTAAAAATAAAGGTGATTTACGAGGTAACGAGCAAAGGAAGTCAGTCACCTACGACGTATATCCGTTTACGTAGAAAAGACGTAGGCTTCATAAATATTAGGCATCATTTGTTTTTATCCTTCTGATTCTGTTGACTATTACCACGTTTCCTTAATATCAAAGGTTTTGTGAGGTACATATTTTTTTAGAAGAGTTTCTGTTAGAATGTATAGCCTTTTGTGTTGGTGATACTGACATTGATAACGGTGCAGTATAATTCTGTTTTAGACTTAATGGGATTTCGTATTACATCATTGACTTAAGGTACTGGTATTTACAAAATATTGATATTGCATACTATAAAGGATTCTATTAAGTATTTCAAACTGGAAAAAATAGAAACAGATTTCATGACTTGTAATTTTACAAGTACTTGCTATATTCAGTTTTACAATATAATTCAATTAAACATTGTGGCAATTAAATGAAATAATTGATTAAAGAGTCTAACCATACTGATTATTGTGATAAAAGGCGTATCATTTGATAATCTACATTGTCTTGGCTAAGGGTTTAACTCCTTTATAATTAGCGGAACGGGTTGATAATATTCTGATAGAAGGAGAGAGAAGGTCAAATAGACTTTCTTTTACTATTGTATTCTATAATGATAATTATAATATTACGTGCACTGCAGATCGAAAACAACGAATCATATCTCAAGTGAATAGAGTGGCTTATCACTCTTGCTAGTCTAGTCTTCCTATCAAAACTTAAATAAATCCCAATGGAAAGTTATTTAGGTTTTTATATCACATATCATTGCAAAAAATCAAATGTTCATGAAACATAGTCAGCAGGGAAATTGATTAAAACTGGTGGTGTTTGTATGACTGAAAACAAGTTGTTTAGTCAGCGATATTGGAGGAAGAGAAAGATAAGAGAGTGCTGACTGCTGAAGGGGCCTAGTTAGCCTGCAAGCTGAACTATTGGGCCGAATTGCAATTAGTCAACCAATAACGACGTCAGCGAATCTGTATTGACAACTTGCAGCGTCATAAACCTGCATGCAGTGACTCAATTGCAGGCTCCGCTCAATCACCCAGCTTAGATCACACGACTGATTTAGCGCCCAGGCCGGAATAGCAATGATTGCGTCCAATAAGCAACATTTACAAACAGAAGCATGTTCAACAACGTACTGTAGACCAGACCTACCCAAGCATTGTACTCTACCACTCTGACCTACAAACATATTCTACCACAAATCCATCCATACAACGCACTGTAACAGACACTCACTCATAGATCGAACTCTGCCATACATCCACTTACAGAATTTTTTCTAGAACTCAGCCAAACATGAGACATACTCTAGCTCGCATACCCATTGACACAACAAATGAACCCTATACACACTTATCCAACATACTTAACCCAAACTAACATATACAACGTACACTTGTCCATACCCATTCAACTTACTCTAGTTTACACATGCACTCATCCAGCGATTCTATCTCACACCTAACCACATAACATACTCTATCTCATTCCCACTTATACAGAGCATCCTCTCCTCGTATACCTATTAGGGTTAAATTAACGCAAACTTGATGAAATAACGTATGATTACCTCAACTACGTGTGCATACAACATATTTTAGCTGACACATTCACCTGTACAACGAATTCACTCTATACCCGCCTATTCAATGTTCTGTTGTCAAAACCTGCATATACAGAATACATTACCTAATACTCATCCTAGACTAAACACCTTTAGCCTATTCATGCAAACATAAAATGGCTCTAAGCTAAACAGAGCCATAGAATATACTTTATTCCAATCACCACTGTAACATAATCTAGCTTCCACCAACCGTAAAGCGTTCTCCATCTCACAATCACTTTTACAACAACTCCAACAAACTCCGTCCATACAAACTACTCTAACTTAATCCACCTGAACCTACCATACCATACATTTCTCTCAACATCTACCACCTTCCGCCCTGTATGTAAGAATTATAAATCGAATCTTAGCCACAGCTGGCATTCACTCTAACGTCTCTCCTATATTGAGTTTGACGATCAACTCCGAGCCAGGCTCGGAACAATGTTTCCTCAAGAATATTATCACACATTATTTTTTTATTCATGTTTTGCATACTTCCTGATTATTCTTTAAGGAAATGTTTTTTTTAAGCTGGGAAACTAACCGTAGAAGAATGATTTTTTTCAAACAATTTTTTCAAGAATATAGGTAAAACAAAATTTTAATGAAATGCCGATTGCAGGAAAAATAGTTAAGACTAAAAACTGACACTTAATCTAGAATAATGAAAAACCTACTGTACTTGTTAAATTTGTTTTCAGTGGCATGATTTTTTTTTACCAGAATCGAATAAAAAAGAATTGCTATTTACATGTTGATGAAAGAATTGCAAAGGCATTTTAATGAGTAATATGATATGCAACAAGAAATGCCTAACGAAACTGTTGTAATCAGACCATACATATATTGCAACATTCAAATAATCTTCATGTCAGATATATAGTTCTTATGGGCATAAGAACTACAATTGTCCTTGGAAATATAGAAAAAAGGTGCTTTTCGTTCTTTATCACAAAATAGATACTGATATTAAGCCATGTCTTTGGTACACAAAAAACATAAAATGTTGTATGCTCTTCTACCTATACGAAGGAAGTACGTAAATATTAGAGTAATAAAACACTAAAATAAAAACTGTTAGGTTTGATCTAACATTAAAAGATTTTTTTCACAATCTTTATAAACACAACTTACATTTGAGAAGGGTTATCAATAGAGACAGTTACGAAAAGTTTGATGAAAACTTTTAGATATTGGTTTCTCAAGAAGAGAAAATGTAGATCTCACGGGCATCTCATTAAAAATAATAAACTAGAACTGTCGAAATCTGAAAATATGCTGTATTATTTAGGGGATCAGATGAATAATTAATTAGTTTAATGACTGAATTGGGAAAGACATGCAACAAATCATTGACTAAGGTCACAAAAGCAATATTCTGCTGTAAGAAATTAATCGGTGAAATATAGTTTAATACTTAAATAATATGAGAGTTTATAATAATAGCATGGCAGATCGTTCTAGATCACTGATTTCCAGTTTGTATACGGAAATACGGCTATAATAAAACAAATGATATCATAATTGATTATTTATGAGTTCGATTTAGTGTTCAAACGATAGTCATATTAAAGTAAAACTCATTGGTTGTCAATGAGTTTGTTATTATGTTTACTTATGATAAAGTTGATTATAGGCAACTCCAGATGTTTTGATGATAGTATTAGTAAATATTAATAGAGAATAAATATGAAATAATCGTTTCGTTTTTAGTTTACAGAAAATTTCTAAATATCTAGTGAATACCAGTTCACTTTTATTTATATTAAATAATTTGTGTTATTTTTTACCGGTTTCAATTGTTTCACCAGAAGGGCTTCAGAGTTGCCTGACCCTTTGACTGAAAGAAAACTGATAAGGCAGAAGAAACCTCTGCTCAATATTTTATCATTTCAGTGACAGGGAAAAGAGGAGTTGAAAATAAAATACCTTATGACTCCGAATATCATCTTAGACCATTAGAGATAAAAAAAAAATGCTTTGCCTTTTAGTCGTTATTGGCGCTTTCAGCGAATTAATTTGAGTTCCCCAGAGAACACCTCGCCTTCAAGTATAATGAAAAGACCTCGTTAGACTTACTGTCGCTCCTGCAAGCATTCCATTTCAATTAATTTCATTCTGTAGTCATCTTTTTTAATTGTTGTCATTTACCTTTTGCATTAAATTCCTTTAGAGCTTCTTTAATGATTCCCGCTTCAAGCGCTAAACACTGCCAGCTTTAACGAACTCATTTCATTCCGAATTCCTTCTCTTTTTACAACATAACTTTTTTTTTTCATAATTAAATGATAAACAGTAGTTAATGAGGTTTTAAAATATGATATTATATTTATGTTCTAAAATTAAAAGATATTATATCTCTCTTGAATTGAATATTTTATAATTTTGTTTGAATCGTTGTGCCAGCCAATATATGATAATGTCTTTTTTAGAATAATTCTCAAGATTACTTTTGTTCATGCATCCAAACCCTGATCAGATCTACCTCGTGATGCTATGGGAAAACGAAGTGTCTGAATTCGATGGTGTTCCAAAGAAGAAATAGATTAAATAGTAACCATTAAATAATGCTTGTCATATATATAAATTGATGATCTGATAATCATAGTAGTGTCTCAAGCATCTAAAGTGCAGTTCTCTTTTTAAATTACTCAATGTGGTTCTGTTCATCTGCAAATCTGTAAAAATAGCTATATAGTGTTTTGTTAAATTACAAATTCAAGATTTCTTATATATGGAGTAATCTAACATTCAAAACAAAGTAATATCTCTAAATTTGTTTACGTTTCTAAAGTTCTTTATTTTATTTTTTTTTTACTGGATAATGTTTTACGTTATCCAGTAAATTATATCCAGTGTTTATTTTAATTCATCATGTACCCTGAACTAAAATGTGCGTGCAATAGTAGTAAGCTTAAAATCATTGATCTAAAACAATATGGAAATGTTGTCTGACAAAGTTATAAATGCTTATACCTTTTCTGCAAATCATAATTGTTTTCATACTGAAATGAGAATCTTTGAAAAAAAAAAAGTACGAAATGAAAATTTATTACCCAGTGAAAGTTGTCCGACAGAGACAATAGTATGCTTTAATTTTCTCAATATCTTCCTCAAATTCAGTTAAAGGACGTAAGTAATAGTCATTTTTTAACCTAGCAATCAATATTATTTTATTAATGATCATAGAAAAAGTCAATTTAATTTGCTTATTTAATACTGTATCCTTTATTGAACTTCACTTAATGATTGGCACTGGAATACAAATAATAACTACAGAACTTGAATAATCAATATTTAATGTATTAATGTCAATATTTATCATTAGTGGTATTTCTATGGCCATTGTTACTACATATTCTTTAATTCAGCAATGATTTATTATTTGTTGGTAGTAATGATAATAATTGAGATTAATATTCTATAATTAAGTCAGACAGATATATGGTAGTTGTATCCCAGATTTGTTTTATTATTTATAATTTTGCAATCAATCAACACATATTGGTCATCTGAAAGGTTTGGAAATTTGTTTTAGATCCATGTTTATGGGGCAATTCTTTGCATTTTATCATACAAACATTATATTATTTGGTGAATTGTTTTAATGCATTTCCTGGCAACATATGTGATAGATATACCAGTTCTCTATAACAAAATGTTTGAGCTCCGAAGTTTAAATGTGTGATTAATTAAATGCACTGGATAGAGATAATTATTTTTGTGATTGGGACGATTTAATATGGTCCTTTGAGCAGATGTAAAATCACCCCTCTATACCCAGAAGCAGTGGCCTGTGGTGAGGTTCATGGCAGGTGAGCCACTGACTTCATCACAGTCAGATTCACAAAAGTATTAACCTTACAGATTACCTTATTCACTGTTTGATTAAACAAGGTTATGTTTAAAATTTCATATCAACATACATTTAATTTAATTGTTTTAATTTTTCGTTATTCAATATTCCATTTTTGAAAGTAAGGAAGGTAAAAATAAATTGCTAGCTTTAGTGTGCTGTCGCTGACTGTGTTCTGTTGTCGAGTCACAAAAAGGACTCTGGTCGCAGGCGCTCTCTACTATAAGGCAGGAAAACTGTGTGCCTCACTTGGTGACTCTTCACAGCAGTTTTAAGATCGCTCAGCATAAGAAAGTATTACAACACATACCATTGCTAATAAAAAAACATGCATATCGAAAATTTAGTTAATGTAGCAACTGTGCTTAAAAATTTTAATAGTGACATACAGACAGACTGAAATACGGTATCAGTGCACATCATGCCAGCACTGTTAACAGCTTCTGGCGTAATCTATCGAGAGGTGCAGCCGGCGGCATCAGCGCACATTTCTTTTCAGTATCTAACCAGTAAATGTCGAGATTTTTTTTTTATTCAAAAGCCAGCGATTTTGAATAAAAAAAAAACAATCCAAAACTGGCGAAGTGAACTGAAAAATATCTTTTCGTGTCTGTTCATGTCTGTTCGTGTCTAATTCAAAAGGTTTTACCAACTATATCACATCTTCACTTAATTGGCCTTGTAAATGTAAGAAATCGATAAATAATAATACAATAAAACTATTTATTCAATCTTCCTTCAGTTGATTACTAATGGTGTAAAATAAAGTTGTAATCAGGTAGATAAAGTGAAGGACAAATGCTTCATTGATTAAACAGTCTTATGCTACTTTCGAGAAGTTGAAACACTCCCAACACTTATGTGTTGGTGTCAGATGACTAACACGAGAAAAATAAAAGACTAACCTCTTAAATGAGGACACTTCTACTATTTCATGTAACAAAATGGAGAAGTATTTATCAATTTTTATGATAGACTGTAAATGACAACTAAACGATAACAGAAAGAAATATGAATTTGGAGTAAAAAAAAAGGAGATAAAACCAATAGGAGTACATAATGGTGCCATATCATTAAGTAAACTTAATTGCTGGAAGAACCACAGGGAGTCTCATTGGCGAAGCATGTTAGAACTATAGAATAAAAATAAATGGTTGAAGCCCCAAAACTGCCTTACAGCTGAGACAAAGAGTTAGTTACCTTTTATTTTTTGCTCTTTAGCATTGACTTTTACGTCATACAAGTTAATAACAATTTCTTAATTTTAGATGGAAAACAATTGACAATGAAATGATTTTTTACACTTTGTGAGAACAAAGACTCTTAGAAAATATTTAATACTGATCCCGAAGGCTATTAACTCCCATTAAATAACGTCTAAGTGATACTACAATTATTATTTAAAATGCTACAATTATTTAAAAGATGATTTTATGTTCAGTTTCAGCTCTAATGACTTACTTATGTCAATGAAGGGTACTTCACATGCCTAACTGAACAATAAACATGCTGTAGGAACTTTTTCCGAACTTACAAGTAACTGGAATGTTCTACTTGACACAGAACATTTACATTATAAACTCATTACAATTTATACTATCTGAATCCTTAAATTGATTGCATCCTAAAAACAAAAGTGAAGAGTGAACAAGTTATTCGAATAAATTAAAAAAAAACAGACAGACAGGGAAATTTTCAGGAGTGCGAAGCAATTGGTTTAAACAAAAAGGGAGCAATTAACCTATTTAGTGCTAGGGACAAAGGAGGCAAATGCAGCTGAGATATTACTGGCCCTAGTTAATTTAAGCAAATTTATGGAGTTATTCAGTAAGATCAGTCCCTGGGCTGGCGGTCAAACATCGTTTGCAAGCTAATTTGGCAATTCTGTGTTTTCTCAAACCCATATGGACTGTTGGACTTATTGCTTTCAGATGCACCTTCATTTGCATTACTTTCTATTAATGGCCATTTCAAATTTCACTGACATTTCCTCCATTTATTATATTTATTTTAATAAATACCCTCGTTTAAAATAATAACAGTATGAGAGAACTGTTTCTTGTTGTTTAATATTCATAAGAACATAGGTATCACGGTGAAAATGTATACAGATATTGTTATATAAGAAAGTGAGCTTATATACCTTAAAACATTCAAACTGAACACAGTGCCTTTCACTTTTAAAGAGAGTGATTTTTGTTTAGTAAAAGGGATTATGCACTGGATTCTAGCTGCAGAGTAAAACAACTCTAATACAAACCAGTACTTATGTTATATCAAATAGCGTTATTGACATCAGTTTCAATGATAGTCCTCCATTCCGACAAATATTCTTTAAAGTTGAACACCTTGTACTGATAAGTGCAAAAGCATTTAAGAATTAATTGATTTTACTTTATACGTAAAATTATTATTTTATTATGTTTATATGAAAGATGACATAATTTAAGTTATCGTGATTTTTTAGCATGTCACGTGCCTCTTTCTAAAGGATTTGATCATAAGGCCATCAATATTTGAAATTCTATCTTACTATTTCTGTAAGAATGTTCAACTTAAGTAATTAACATGTCAGAGCTTTCGTTAAATAAGCACAACAATATTAAATGAAGTAATCTCAAATTAGAAAGCTGGCAGGCCAAAGAAATTGCCCAACAATAGAAAGCTCTTATCTTTGAATGTTCCATGTTGTAGTTATTTTAAAGAAGTAGTTTACACTCAACTTTATCGTAAGTAAACATAATATCAAAACTTGTTAGAAATCAATTGAGTTATGGTTTTATTTAAATGTAACTACCTAGACGTAATATCGAACTCTCAGCAAAGTGTACCAAATTCATGGATAATTGATTTAATTATTTAATTTATTTTATTGTAGCAATATCCAGGCTATCTGTTAAAAGAAACATGAAATCATAGATATAGAACAGACATGTTACCATTGCTACTGACCACTGAGGTCCGCAGTCTATGAGCTCTGTTTACCAGGGTCATATCCATCATTCTTACATCTCTTTGCATTTTCTAAAATCAACTTTATGTTTTGACTTCATTAATGAACTTCATGATTGGCATGAGAGAAATGTATCTCACGTCTAATGGTTTTAGATATGATTTCTTAAACTTCCTTAAGCCCATGAACGTATTTGCTTTGAATTCACATAGATTTTGGTTAATTGTTAATGAAAACAGAGATACAGAGTCTGTAATCATCATGTAATGATGTTACTGCGACGTAACAATGTTTTCTTAAGCTCTTTCAAATGCTAGAGTTTAAAATAAAACGATATAGTTATTCATTTGATTTTATGATTATTTCATTCTTTCCAGGGTCACGCATGTTTATTTCTACAAGCATTTATATTATATATGTTCTTTTTTCGAAAATATAGAGTAATTAATTAGAAGGTTCAATCAGTATATAGTTAAGGAGTGTACAGAGAATAACAACAGATAAAATCATATGATTACTTATTTAATAATAGATTTGCATACATTTTATTTTTTCTGATTGAAATTACATTAATACAGCTATTAATTTACAAAAAAAATAGTTTAAAACTTCTAAATAGAATGAATATCATCATTATAGAATATTGCTAAAATTAAATAAAGGTAATTTATTATTTATTATTTTTTCAATTAAATCATTCCAACTTGATAGCGGTTATGGTTAATTATAGCGTAATTATTTGCATGTAGTTACTATTTATAAATAGTATTTGTCAATAATCTGTGAGATAGTAAACCCAACAGGAGTAATGTTCACTGTCCCACAGATCGTCACCAGTGTGTAGCATATAAATCGTAGTGTTAAACGAAATGTTTTCATGGTCTCTGCCTGAGACTGGCTTCAATATATAGATCGCAGCTAGCTGTTATAAATAGCGCACTTGTAGTTGTGACGATGCAAGCATTTAGTTTAAAATCTATCAAAACAAGGGGAAGACTGGAGTACAAAGTTTAGGTTTCAATATAAAAAAATAGTGTCATTTGCTCTTTAATGTAAAAGTGACATTGCAAATTTTAGTCATATTTACTCAGTAGCATTGTGCATTTGTTTGTAATAGCCTTTGTCTTTAATTACTTATGTGCAGTACGATGAATTGAACTATTTTATTGTGTAAACTTTGAGAGGGTTTATTAGTGTAGTTTTGTATTGTATTAAGATGGTGTTTGGTCCTTAGATGTTAGTGTATTGTTTTCATTATAATTGTGACTTTACTGTGAACTCGAACGTTATGCTTTAAGTTTTCCATTATGAATTTCTATTTCCACTTTTATCTCAAAATTTATGGAGGACTCATTGTATACGGAAAGAAGTAATATGCTTTTGAAAAGCTTTTACAGGTATAATAGTCAAAGAAATATATATTCGCTGATAATTTGAATGCACCTGTACACTTGACTAGATTATAAAATAAAAGAATTGTAAAACGTTATTAATATAATGTAACCTTGAACAGAGAGACAGTGAAAGAAAGAGAGAGAGACAGCGAGAGAGAGAGAGAGAGAGTGAGTGGGAGGGAGGAGAGAGAGAGAGAGAGAGAGAGAGAGGGAGGGAGAGGGAGGGAGGGAGGGAGGGAGGGAGGGAGGGAGGGAGGGAGGGAAGGAGAAATGTATTTATAATTATAAGTGCTGAATAATTAAACTATTGTTCCTTAATACGATTATATAATGATCAATGCATTCTATCCATGCATGTGGGCATGTTCAGTTATGTCATTAAGCAAACAGAATTTTGATTGAACATTATCTTTAAATATACATCAAGCCTCTAACCCCAACACCATAACTTCAATACTTTTGTTGAATAATCAGAACAAAGAATGGGAACATAAGTAATTAAAATACCTTTTTAATTATATTAAGTTCATTGAAGAATTAATTACCAATACATTGAATCTTACAATATGTAGTTTTTTAAATTAAACCACGTAGTCCATAAATAGAAAGTTAAAAAATAGGTTTTTTAACTTAAAACTTGATTAAGGTTTGTTTCAATTAAACCTCGTTAAAATAGTTAGATAAACTTAAATTGGTGTTATGTATAATGTAATTATAAGTATAAAGTCAAAATTTATCAGGTCATAATAAACAGCCTCGTCAGTTTTGTAGGACAGTCACTTTTTCAAGTTCATAGGTCTAGAAAACTGACCAAAGACTAATAAATGTTTATTCCATTGTATTGAATTCTATTTATTATAATACTTTACATATAAATATACTTATGAATGAAGAAAAGTAGTCTAATCAGACTTACAAAGCTATGCTCTACAGAACACCGGACAATATGAGGCAGTAGCTAGGATGGATATTCGAAAGAACAGTTTACCGTCACAGATCATAACAGAAAAGCTGAGTTTAAACTCATTCAGCTTCGAACGGTCAGGTTGACCATACACCATACACATCTTCTGTAGACGACGAACTGTTGCTCAAAATATCGACTTCGTAAATACGGTGTTTCTTCTGTAATCCATGTATTACAATTATATATGTTACATAGTTCTACGTTAGGAATGAAGTACAAAGAAACGGAAAAGACCCACTAAAAGTGTTAGAATTTCAGTTTTAACTGTCATTAGGAGAGTAAAACAAGTGAAATTAAACGAACGATGCAGCGATGGTTGAATGCCAACAACTCTTGGGTTGATTTCAAACCGTCGGTCAGTCGTTCGTTTGTCTCCTTTTTTTTGCTCTCTAGAAGACAGTGGAAAACAAAAATTCAAATGAAAAATTCAATTGAAGAAAAAATGTATGGCTAAGGCTTATAACTAAAAAAAACCAGTGGTATATTCTATTTTTGTTATGATTTCGTATATGTCTTCAGTAATAATATACATATTGTTATTTTTTACACTGTAAATGACCAGAGATTCAGTTTGAGGCATATAGTTATTACTGAGAAATGATTAGGTGTTACATACCTCTATGGTGGCCCATGAGAATGACAGGGGTATCGTCGCCTCAGAAGTGAGCGATGTTGTCTCACCCATTGGAGAGTGGAAAGCTGATCAAGAAGCTCGAAATTGCTGATTCTATGACAGTCCATGCATGAACAAAGGAGCATGCTAGACAACTGTATAAAATTAATATGGTGAAATTAAACTCGAGATAATAATAGCCATGGATGTTGTATAAAGCACCCGCTTCATGACTGGTGCATCTACAGCTAAAGTTTCTTCACAAGTGTAACCAAACTACTGAGCCTATGAAAATATAAATTACAAACTAAATGAGAAGCAAATTACTTAAATGTTGTCTAATATAAATAATCAAGTTATGATTCATTATCAATCATTAGTTTACACAATTCACTGTTCAAATGTTAGAAAGTTGAAACTGTAGATCACAATAGTCCGAGCTTGTAACTGAACTTCTGTTGAACAGCATTCTGAGTTTGATGAGAAAACTAAGTTGTTCCATTGACTGTAGAAATTGAAACAACAATTACAGTTATCAGATAAGGGAGAGGGTGATCAATTGGTTATCAATCTCGACTCCGGTACTAAAGTCCTTGGAAGCCCCTACTTAGTTTTTATGCAATAACAAATATTTCCCTAAGGCAAAACCGTATAAATATTATAAAAATATATCTCTTTTCATAATCTTGATCCATATTTAACTTTTTTATATTTTATACGAGTTTGAAAATTTCAGTTGTTGTCAAGCCATTCCATTCGTTTTTAACTAATCTTAATTTCTTTGATGTTACGAATAGCCTTATAGAGTTAACGTTAGAATGGTTATACAATTTTACAAAATATAAAACCAAAACAGATTTTAACAAAATATTTTACTGTATGGCCATGTGATGTATTCGTCTATTGTTGATATTTCTTAAAGTCAGAAATGGAATCAATTTGTTCCTTCATCTGCACTTACCTAAGCTTTACAACTTCACTGCCCTCCTTATTACACTTATCATCTGGCACATTTGGGCCAAAATGTTTTATTCATATGTTGTATTCATACAATTATGGACAAGCTAAGCTACTTTGTTTTTATTTTATTTGAGTCGAGGTTAGAGAGCAGTAGTTGATATTGCACAGGCTAGGGGCTGATTACGGGATCACTCAGAGTGACATCTCAAAAAAAAAATGTCCCTAATCGAATTTGAAAATCTGGAGTGGCCTACACTCAACTTTATTATAAGTAAACATAATATCATACTTCTTGGATGTATAATAAATAATGTTCCATTTAGGTATCGTATAAATATCTACATGAGAGATGTTTATTACTCTTTCATTCTTGCAGGTAGTACAGAGAGTCATTGATCCAGTTATCATATATGGTATATGCTTATTTTATTACATCACACCACTGATGCATATAATACCATTAGTATAACTACAACAGTAATAAATTTTTTAAAAGCGAAAGTGTACATTTCGTGTTACGAAATAATCTCTTAATGGAGAACATGTCTTTTGTTCCAATAGCCATTGGTTCTCTTGCATAGTTTACCTGATCTCCTTCCACATTGAATATTTAAGACAAATTTTCCTATTTAAAACTTTATCTTCAGACCTCGAAAGGAACCTTGTGGAAAGTCCGTGACCAAATATAGTTTTGTAACCCTTATCAACAGTAGCCCAGGACTCTTTAAATTAGATAATGTTTTAGTTGAGGCTATAGTCAGACAAACTGGACCTCTTGATATTTAAAACCTATTACTATGAACTGTAATCAAACTGGTGATTCTCCTTCTGTGATCTAGGTTTTTTTACCTTTAAAATTTGTTATTGTTTTTCTTTGTTGTTATTCTTTATAGCATGTTATTTCAAAAATTTGTATATTTTAACATCTGTTTATATTTTCTTCCCATATTTTGGTTTTGTAACAAAGCTGTAACCTCTTTTGTTATCAGTCTCTAATTGCTCTCTGATAACATCAATTTGAAAGGTCTGAGAGCATATTTTCTGTTTTTTACTTTTTCCTTATAGCTTATACTTTCATTAGTTTCCATCACGAGTCTATTGTGATTATTTAGTATATATATATATATATATATATATATATATATATATATATATATATATATAATATAAATTTAAATTCAAAGCACGACACAGAAAAGAGAATACAAAGAAAACTACAGAATTCAATATTTCGAACTGTTTTCGTCATCAGGAGAGTAGACTAGTAAGAGGAGAAGTGAGAGAGATCTCCCCACGCGAAGAACGGAGCGCGAATGAAAGAAATAAAGAGTCAACCGAAGAAAGACACTAGCGTAAAAAAGAGCTAGGCACTAAACGTCGGAGAACGGAGAAAGCAAAAACAATAGATAAAATTATAAATTAAAATATAAAAAAGGAAATAATAAAAAAAATAAATAAATAAATAAAATAAATATGATATAATAATAAAAAAAAAATAATAATAATAAAATAAAAATATATATTATGAATATGAATATATAAGTTAAAAATAAAAGGAAAAACAAATAAAAGTTAAGCTTCTGATTTAAACCGGATCTGTCGGGCCCCCAATAACCTATGGGGCCTCCTCAACGCTCTTAATGTCAAACTACGGTATCAGTGGTCACTCTTAATGATTTGAACAAAAAGCAGTCAAAAAAAAAGGTTATGGCTGTTGGCATGGATACAACAGGAAGGTTTGCGCTGACCGACCGAAGCCTATGGTTGTTCAAACGCTCATTGAGCTTGGTAGAAGTCATACCAATGTAGAATGCTCCACTGTCTCAGTTCAATATATATATATACATATATAATATATTTAATATATATATATATATATAATTAAAGTTACAGCTAGAAACACAAGAAAAAGGCGAACACTCACGAATCTCGATTATTTCGGCGTCTTGCCGTCTTCAGGAGAGTAGAAAGAAAGAAAATAAAATAAAAGGAGAAAGAATGAAGGAACGGAGACGTAAATGCGTCCACTGGCCGATATAAACTGCCATATATATATATATATATATATTCTTTAATATATTTTGTAAAGTTTATTAAATGTGTTTCATCATATTATGATAAGTATATTTTTAATTCAATATAGAGAAATATTATAAGCAGGGTCAATTTAAGAATATTGTAGGATTGGTTTTATGTTAATAGGACCATATTATTTTATTCAGTGGTAGGCATTCATGAATTTCTTTATTAGAGAGATAATTAAATAAAATTTAATGAAGTAAGCAAGGCTTCATTTGAAATCTTTGTTTCCAAGGGTCACATTTTGTTTTTATCTCCACTCCTCTTTTGGGACCAGAAAGTTTCCTGGCAGCCAAACTGATTGTGGAGGCCTGGAAACATGTAAATTTATTAAGATCACAAAATATGTCTTTGTTCATAATGACTTCACTTTAAGGTGCCCAAATATTAGTCTAAAAATTAATACGTTCTACATGTATATATTATATCATACATACATTACAAACTAATAAATACAATCATGAATTATATGTTTCCCCAATTCAGTACCATACCAAATACGAAAGCTTATCGTTGTACGATCCAGTAACATTCATACCAAACTATACCAATCCTATAAACCGGATTGGCGTTACAATCTGGCACTCAGGAAGAAGACGATTTATCAGTCATTACTTGAAAAGTCTAAGCTTTTAGAAAATCATTTTCCTGAGTTAACAAAGGTAATAAAGTAAAGAACTGAGAACACTGCTGAATCTTTTGAAAGATGTAAAACAATTTTAGACACACTAATCGGGGAATTTAATATTATATTCAAGGATTTTACAGAATAACTATTATATAAGAATTTGTTTGTTAATATTTTCCTTGAGTTTAATACTGTCTTTACTTATAGGAATGTTGTGTAGGTCACTCCAGATTTTAATTCCATTTATTGGTAAAAAGCCTCTTCATGTCCATGAAGCAGTAAATAGTGACTTATTTAATAATTAATAGAGTGTTCTATTTGCTTAATAAAAATTTTTGGTTTTAAAACTGATTGTGTTAATTTGCTCTATTGATATAGCTGTTATCGCTTTTGAGGATGCTTGTTTACCAAAAACACATCATTATTAGAAAAGTTGTCATTATTAGTGTAATATTACTACTCCAATATTTAAGCCTCTTAAGTATTATATTGTATTAAATATTCATATTAAGTCGATACCTAGTGAAAAATGTCATGTCCATTGAATCAAAAAAATTCTTTTGGTGATTTAAATAAAAAGCTTCGTGGGTGAGGTAATGTAACTACGCACTTCTGAAATGAGTCTCAAGACCATCAGTTGAATCTGAATAATGAGAACTTGTCTGATTGTTCTACCTCAAAAATGTTCAACAAGTTTTAGCTATAAGCTAACAAAACGCTTATAGCTACAATCAAACTAATGAAATCATTGAATTGATTCTATTATGTTATGAATACTTTACTAGACTGCATCTTATAAATTAATAAAAATAATTTGATAGACGACTCTAGTTTTATAATTGTTAGAAAGGCCAAAAAGCATTTCTGTTTTTGCATCATGTTCATTTATTTTTATAATTTTATGAAAAAAAAAATTGTTAGTGTCAGTATTAACTGTTAATCTTCAAATGTTTTTCATTACATCTTAAAAAGTTAATTACCATTAGTAAAATTTTGTAAAATACTTATTTTAAATCAATGCAAACAAATCCGACAAGTACAGCAGGTATTCGATTATTCTAAGTTGAGTTTTCAAATTTACTAGCATAATTGCTTTTTAGAGTTATTCAAAGTTATTGAACATTTATTTTTAGATAACTAATTTTTGGTTGATTTTGTTGATGAAGTTTCGTTTTTCTATAGTATTTTATTATTTTTAAACCCTATAGTTGGTTATTATTTTAAAGGATTATCATTATTTGATCATTAAAATAAATGATACATATTATGATACAGTTTATTTATAGCCACCTATATAAATAAAAGGAAGATGAAATAAATTAAATCATTTCTAGAAGTAATATGAAAAAAGTTTTTATGTTTTGAAATTAAATTATAAATATTATTTTTAATTTGTTATGACAGTAAAAATGTGAAATTTATTTTAAGTCAAAGGCGTATCATTTTATATAAACGTAGAAGTTTAGTGCAAGTATCTACTTTGCACTAAATTTCTTACTTCACTTACACTACTTCTTACTTTATTCCACTGATTGGAACAAACTCTTAAATATCATTTGATTTTGAATAAAACAGCAGTAGATTGTTTTATAAATTGTCTACTTGAAATACTTAAAATCGTTAAGATATAGTGGGGGTAGTTTTACCAGCAGAATGAATGTAAGTGAACTTTTGGACCCTATAGTTAGATGCAGGTCCCAACAAGTCCAGTTGCCTTCGCGCTTCACCAGACTAACGACATCAAAATTACGTCTCATCATGCTAAGGTATACCTATTTGTTCTTAGATCATGTCCTATGATAATGTTTCTCATAATTTTTTATATATACTTTCACATGCGTTGCATGTAATTTTTTATACACAATACCTGTATTAAAAGTTAAGTAGAACTTATTTTACTTCTTTTGATCCATCAATATCAAACAAACAAAGTGTTAGTTCATATAAATTTCTAGTTTAAAAGTTAAAATTTATAGAGCTAATCTAAAATAATTTCTTTGAAATACTTAAATAAAATCTATTCCAATGAAATTAACAATTCATATTTAAATTTCTTAGTCCAGTTGTTTTATATAATTTTACTAAGCAATTATAATGAACTGGTTTATCTCCTCTACTTATTTTATGCTACTTTTCAACTACTCACTAATTAGAGATTTATTTCTTTCAATTATTATTTGTAAAATGCTGCAAAGGTATCTAACATTTATTTATATAGAGTAAATTAAGAGGTCTTGAACTCGTTTCTGTTAGATGATCAAACAATCCTTGATTTGGATAAAAAAAAAATGTAAAATAATTATCTAGTTAATAAAATGAATGCTAGATAATTATAAACAATGACATAAAGCATAGTTTTCTGTTTTAGCTGAATGCTTGGTCTAAGCTCACACACTTTGACCTTTGAATGGTAAACCTCTAAGCTTCCCTCCACGTTTGTTCCCATTTCCTCTCTTACTCCCACTCTTACTTCATTCATCCCTTCATCCCTATCATACACATCTAACTCTCTTATACACATGTCACGCTCTGTCTTTTTCTTTTGCTTTCTCTGACATCCTGTATTTATCTGTCCTCTCACACTTCACCTCTGACCTATCTAACGATCTGTCAATGTAATAGTTTTTTTGTTATGTTTTCTTAATTTTAGTAACCTCTAAATCAGTGAGTATGAAGTATGACAACTTTGTACATGTGATGTATGCTTAAGTGGTGTATATATTTTTATCCAAAAAAATGGTTATCGACTATTTAAAACAGGGTTATTTTAAACTATTTCGTTTTAAAAAAAATATAATCACTGAAATTTAGTTTTTTACGGCATTATAAAAGACTGAACCATTATTATAGTTTTATGTTTCTCACAAGACCCTGTTATGAGAGAGTCTGCATCCTCACGCATCAGACTAGGTACAACGTGCATACAAGTTCATATAACGTATGAAATTTAAACAAAATATACAAATCAAATATTGCACATTCTATGATTAAATATGATATTATAGCATGGACTTAATAAAAATAACAAAATTATATACACATTAATCTAAAATATTTATATTCATTTCAATATTAATTATCTAATTTCACTGAGAACATTTCCACCATAATATTAGATTATTATTTTTTGATGTCATACATACATTTTTCTATTATTAATTTATATTCTTTAATAGACCAATTGTGCCCTGTAGTATTTACTTTGTATCTGTTTTTGTCGGTAAGGATCTAATATTGGACAATAATAGATTAAATGCTTCCATGATTGGTCACATATGCAATTTGACTTTCGAATGATGTGGAATCTCTTTAAGTAATGTCTAGTTCGTACATTTCAGGTCAGTGCCTCAGTTAGTCCATAATATATTTTTAACTCATCAAACATTCTCCTTGTCTTTATACTTGGAAGGCATTTCTTTGTTTCTATTGCTCTCATGCTGGTGCTCCATTTCTCTTCTCACCTTTCTTCAGTCGTGGCTTTTAGTTTCTTCATCAGGTAAGACACGGGTGCCGCCGTGTAGTGGATGACCATGTCCTCCTTAGCTGCATCCTTTGCCATCTCTATGCCTGCTGTCTCTGCATGACTTTAGTCCACTAAATGCCTATTTTCCCCCTCGATATTGTAAAATCTTTTATTAATGCTCTGCAAAGTGCCATTGAATGTCTCTATTCTTTATTGATTCAAAGGATGCTTTACAGTCAGTTTTAATTAAGGTTATATTGACTTCTGTTCCTGCAGATATTTGATTAATCTGCTCATTGTCTACAGGATCACAAACATTTCTGCCTGCTTGTTACAGCAGGAGCTCAATCTAAATTCCGTACTTTCGACCATTTGTGTACTTTGATACATCACACATGCAAAACCATTTCCTTCTCAAAAGTTACTACCATCTACATAAATTTTATACCGCGCATCGGCTCCCTTGATCGTGTCAAACTTCAAATCTGTGGCAGTATGAAGCCAATCTGTAAACCCAACTGCATTCCTCTGCACCATCTAATTCAAAATCTTTAAGACAATACAAGCTACTAAGCTCTAATAACTTCGACACAATATTTGCCACAATCATGGATGCCTCGTATGATATGTTTTGAAAGCATTTTACAATTCGCAGCGCCATCAGTCTTTGGGTTCGTTTCAGTTTCTTTTTTACTAGCTGTTTTCCAGGGCTCTCGAGTAGACAGATTATGATTGGCTCTATTGCGCAAGTGTGACATTGCCCTGAGCCTCACTGGCAAGCCCGCAATAAACCTTCGCTGAACCTGAAAGAACGATTACTATTTTCAGAGATTTTTAAAACACGTATTAATATAACATGTATTCTTTGCGCTGATGATAATGGTAATAAGAATAATTAAAAGACAGTCTTCTTCGAATAGGATACTCTTATACTAGTTGTAATTTCTGCATTGTACAGTATCTGTATTATATTTCAGATGGATTGGAAAATTTAAAATTAGTCAAAGAAATAAAAATTAATATAGTTTACTAATAGAAAAAATGTTATCTATGAACTTATGGTTTTCGAAGTAATCTAACATAATAATTCCTAATTGTTCTACTAACTCTACAGTTCTTAATTTACTAATGGAAGGAAGTTTAAACGAAAGTATATCGTAATAATATTTAAGTAACAAAAATAATAAAATCTGGAGTGGCCTACATTCAACTTTATTATAAGTAAATATATTATAGAACTTCATGACAAATAATTGATTATTTGTTTTATTTAGCTCTGTGGAAATTGAAATAGGTTTTGTGTTCCAATTGATATATTATGTATATGTCTGTACAAAATGAACATTCAATTGATAATTTCAATTAGTTGTTACTAAGTTTCGTTTTAATAATGAATATAACTTACTTTGACTTAAACAAGTATACAAAAAAATCTTTTCTTTGATATTGTAGTTATGGCCACCTAAGAAAGTGATATTATTGGTAAAGTTTAAATTATGCAATAGTTAAAATTTTTTTTAACATTCCTTACTCAGAATTCATACCAACCACTTACGTTACATCAAACGTCATTTATTTACTGATGAACGTAATAATTTCATAGATTTTATACTCATGAAACCAAGTGTCATATTCCAATAAAAATCAAGAATCTTGTATCGTTTATCGGAGAGCAAATTCTCCATTTCAGAGAACATACACTTCTCTCCTTTCAATCACACAGTCGCACTGCAGCCTACCACAATTCCAAATATTCAATCTAAATATGATATTATGTTTTGTTTTATTAGAGCATTTTGTGACGAATTCATCACACCATAGAAAGCACCAGAAATTATATGTTTGATTGACGCTGATTTATTGCGTTTAAGAATTTTATCTTCTTAAATCTCTTATGAAGTCATTAAAGCATTTTAAATTTTTCAATTAAACCATTTAAACAATTTAAACATTTATATTATTTCAGCCGATTTTCCTAAAAAATTTCTAAGTCAATGTAAACAATTTAAATAAATGTTAACAAACACGACTAGTATAGCAGGCAGCCATTGGCTCAGGATAAATATTCAGTTTTTACAGTGTTTATTGCCATTTGTGGTAATTCAGACTTCACGGACTTCTTTTATAAATTGAAAATTTTCTGTTCAATATTTTGACAAAATTTCAGTTTTTTTTTTAATGAACTGTTTAGCGTTAAAAAACATTTTCTTAAACCATACAGTGTTCCATAACACCCCTTGATTTTGTAATTTTTAAAAAATTGCCTCAACCCATCCCTCACACAATACGGCTGTATCACCCTCAGGAGCATTCAGTTTGAATGATAAATCAAAATGTTTCCAGTTTATTTTATAAGTTTGAGGATTTCAGTTATTAATTTTGTACCCTCAAAGGTACTGCCAACTTTTTAAGACTGTAGAATCAGTAGTTGAGGAGAAACAAAATATCTAAAAACACAGTTCGGCCAAAGAAAGTAACTTTGCTATTATTGTTCCCAAACTGTACAGCACATCTACTCTTTAAAACGCATTTTATTTTGTAAAATATTAATTTTATCTATTTAAGATTGTGGACTGTTGCACCTACAAAAACCTTTGGATACACATACACATATCGAAAAAACGTCATGAAAGAACAAGGACTTCAAAACATATAATTCCGTCAAAATCTCACGATCGATTTTTTTCACGATTACAATGCTTTACTTTTAGTAAAGAAAAGAATTATGTAGCTAATCTAGTTTAAAAGTGCTATTTCTGTGTATAATATCATTGATCGTACAATTCTAACTGTAGAGTGTTAGCCATATTTTTAATACAAAGTATCGCACCTACCATCATAGATCAAAAAATTATTATGAAATCTACAAAAATAGACTATTGTCCAATATAATCTGTAATTATATACCAACATGAGCATCTCACAACTTGTAAATCGGACAAAAACTTAAAATAGATTTTTTTTATGATAACTTTACTTACACTAAAGTTATACGGTGTGGAGAAGAGTGAAATGCGAGCCCAGGTGGTGGCGAGAGGGGGCATTTTGGCTTGATTTGCACGGAATGCTGCCTTCAAACATACCCGAGGCGTTTGTGGTAGCGTGCTTCCAACTACTTATAGGTCGTCATTTCCTTGAACAACATCTAAACCTCAATGGTGTGGTAGACACTCCATCTGTCATATCTATCATATCATCTAGCAGAATATATTAATTTTGCCTATCTATTTCTTAGTGGGTAGTTTTAAAATCCATATTTGCATGAAGGATGATCCTACCTACATCAACGAGCTATAATCAGCTCCTTGATATGAAATTTGGAGTGGGCAGCACTCAACTTTTCTATAAGTTAAAATGTTGTCAACTTCTTTGACAATCTGTGTATTATTGTATTTATTTTAACGTACCAATCGTATAAAGTCAATTGCACTACATAATGGAAGTTTAATAGAGTTTATAACAATCAATTCTGTAGTTTCATTTATTGCAAAAATAACCACTCAATAATCTAGATCATTTAGATACATTTTATGGCATTGCAATGGCGTGATATGTGGAAAGCGTAAACATTTATTATGAGTAACTAACCAGCCACATATATACAGACGGCATGAAAATGCATTCAGAGGGCCTCAAAACACATAAATCTGTCAACAACCCAAAATCAAAAATACAACATACTTTGCTTATTGTAATGAAGAAAATTGCCATGCTATGCTTCAAAATATACATGAGGTATTTTCAAATCCATTGAAACCTATTTCATTAATTCACTTATTTTAATGTGACTATAGATAAATATCTAATCAACAACTCATTGAGAATCTAAGATATGTATTCATTTTTTTTAATAGGGCTATATTCATTTGCTAATTGTAGCAAAAATGAAACTATTATTATAGAACAATGTAACAATTTATTGCAGATGAATAATAATTATCTATTTTTTGAGTTCAATATTTGATCTTCTTAATGTTAGAAATATCTGAAATATTTATTATCTCAAAATAATCTTAAAACAAATTTCATAAAATTTTCAAAATTTCTTGAATATCCGATATAGCAGGCTAAATTTGCACTTTTACTTACATAAGAATAATGATCTTTCTTGATATTTTAATAATACAATCAAATAGCAAGTTTAGAATGAAGTTATTTTGATTTTTCAGACGATGCTACGTTTGTAGTATATTTAATCACCAGGTACATACCCAGCAACACCAATCAGATATTCTCAATCGATCATCAGTAGACCTCTTAATAAGTAAATACATAAATATTTTTGTCTGCTTCATGATGACAATCTCTAAATATAAAGTTCGTGAGTTTGTTTGTTTGATTGATTGTTTGTTTGTTCAACCATTTCCCGTGGAGATAGAGACCTGAAATAAAAATATATATTATTTATTACCTGAATAATGTTAAATATAACGAAATTATCGCTATATTCCCAAAATTGGAGCCAGGGTAGCAAGTGTCTTGTTTGCTCGCCGATGACAGTAGTGCAAATGTATTGTATGTAAATGTAAAAAAAAATTATTAAAGTAAAGGCATGGAGCCAGGGTAGGCCAGTGGCTTGCGTGCTCGCCGATGAGTGTAGAGTAAATGTATTATAAATAAATGTAACAAATATATAATAAACTATTACATTAGAGGTTAAAAATGGATAATTTTAGAAACAAACTTGAACACAATTGTCAGATAAAATACGAATGTTCTAAGGTAATATTATAATGACACATCCCTTTCATTAATGCTATTTTATGTTAGGTAAATAAATTGAATATCTCAATTTACAAGTTTTGTTTGTTTTAAATATAGTTGATTGTGTATATAACTTGATTTGATGTTTTATTTAATTATGTCATAAAGTAAATTACATTTTTTTACTTTTAAATTATCTTTATTTTGTTAAACATACCTACTGAGTATATATATCTTGTATTATGTTATGAATACTATAACAAAAGCTTGGGCCATATAACAATCTGTTTCCCTGCCTTAATAACAAGAAACAACAATTAAAATTATCCCTGTCAATCATGTTCAGTGAATTTATTTCAATTAGTATTGTTATAATTTTTGAGTGACACAAAGGGCCACTGGTAGTCTAGTAACTAATAAGAAATAATAATAAAATAAATATTATTCGCAGTTTAAGCCAGGCGCACTGTTCTAGTGCAAGTAACCATTGGAATGAAATTAAACACCTGCGTAGCTTCGTATCGAAGGGTAAGAAGCTGAATCCCTTTTTGTCCAAACGCAATATAAGGATCATTAGAATTAAGTATTGTGAATAAGAAATTGTTATTTTCTTTTTAAACTGCAAACATTGGAATATTATAAATATGGTGTATATGCTTGTAAAACCTGTATTTTATAGGGGGGGGACTAAGAAATCGGTCGGTGGGAGGAGATGCATAATTCTGAAATTGGAGGCTCAAATTAAAATTATGACAAACTGCTATACTTCGAATTGTTTAGCAAAATCTTAAAGAATATTTCATTAACAAATATTATTAAGATTAAATCTCAGACATCAATATCGTTCTAAACCATGTAACAAAATTACCTTATTTGGCAATTGTTTTCTCTCTGGCTTATTTAGAATATACTATACAAGTTTTGGAAGAAAAGGAGAACTAGGCAGTAGGTTTGTTGGATGCAGGTGTAATTTCGAGGTGGCTAGGTGACCCGGAGACAGCCCCCGGGGGTGTGATAGATCCACCAGATCCCTCGCCCTCTAACGATCCATCTAAAGTATAAATCTCCCCCCCCCCCCTCCCTTTTCATTCCGATTCTTTCTCCTTACATATAAACCTTGCGCCTTTCTTACTCTACACCGTCCATTAGCTGTCATTTATCACCTTTACAGAAAGACTCTCTTATTTTAGAAATGAAGTCTAAAATTATCATTAATTGGTTCAAAAAAATTGTATAGGATTAAACATGAAACTCATTCCAATGAATATACCTTTTTTATAGAAATAAGTACATTGTATTTAATTCACATTGCCACAAAACATAAAATTAATAATAATGAGAAGATGATGTCAAATCATAAATAAACAAAGTGGCATTATCAAGCTCTTATTGTTTAATATTGCATTTTTTAATAGTAATACATATACTTCCAACAATTAAGAAAAATGAACACAATAAAAAACAACAAAAAAACTCATTTCAAAATTTGAAACTTGTTATTTAGCATATGCATGGATGACTACAGCACCTTCTGTAAGGAAGGTCATCACCTTCTGTAAGGAAGGTCAGCACCTTCTGTAAGGAAGGTCAGCACCTTCTGTAAGGAAGGTCAGCACCTTCTGTAAGGAAGGTCATCACCTTCTGTAAGAAAGGTCAGCACCTTCTGTAAGGAAGGTCAGCACCTTCTGTAAGGAAGGTCATCACCTTCTGTAAGGAAAGTCATCTTCGCCTGATGGCAACTAGGTCGAAACATTGAAGTGGGTTTTGTTGCTATTGATGTTTCCCGTTATTGTCATAATTTTGCATATGCATTGAAAGAAAGAAGAATTTATTGCATAAATTAAAGCAACATGGTACCTCCACCCATCAGTAGGCAGAATATGGAAGACCTTTTGCGAGCATGTACGACAAGAAGCCCTTTCACGCACATAGATGGCTCCATGTTCCTTCAAATTTTAGGTCAACCTTCAATATTCCCAGGGAGATGTCCTCTGAACATTCCAATCTTATATATATATTCCACCTCTATATATATATATATATATATATATATATATATATATATATATATATATAAACTAAAAATCCTACTATTATTCTCATTATTGTCCTGAAGATGAATGTGGTACATTCGAAACATGTCAACTAGCAATATTGGTGATAAGCTTTATAGTTTTAATGAAGAGACGAGGAAGGATTCCGGAAACCAGAGAAATTGCGTAAGAAACAGATATAAGCCAAATATGGGGCGTTATTTAACAATATATATTTAAATGAAAGACTGCAGTTTGTATTTAGACATATACAAATATGTATATATCTAAACATTTTGCATTAACAGCTTAAAGTAAATACTTATGAACAAAGTAAATACATATGCTTTAATGGAACTAAGACGAGTCGACTTTTAAAACTTTTAAAACTTTGAATGCAAAAAAAGTGTAGTTCTTGGTTAATGTTTTCATTAAGTAGTTTTAAATGTAGTTTTGAAACTAGACTAAATGAGACGGTATCCGCAAAACCTGACGTAATCCCCTTGTATAATCCTATTACTTGGGTTATCAGAAGGTACCTTGAAGAAGCCACTATATATATTTAAGTATTAATTGTTTTAAATTTTATTAGTAGAATTGGATATATTTTCTAATTTTCGATAATATCAATAATATAACTGTTTAACTGTTAGTTTGGTTGGTTCAGGTTCATTTATCTTATCAAAATGTTTAGTTAGAGTTTTAAGACCATTTATTTGTAAAAACCTAGGCAGCTATATTAACAATAATATAGATTGAGTTTTTAAATTAATGGGCATTAGTAAAAAAGGAAAAATATAGATTGATTAGTTTTGATGAAGAGTCTTCTTTTACTAGTGTTCCTGTACCTGATATTTTAAGTTTTCTGCAAGAGGAATTACGTAGTTATTCCATCGCACTATTTTCCAATAATATAATCCAAATTAAGATAATTATCTGTGGTTGATAGTCATGTTTAATTAGAAAATAACTAACAGAAATTTTGTTTTGCTGTTTATAATTGCTATTCTCTCTAATGAGTAATTTATGTTTGGATATAAAAACTAAATATATAAAATAAAGAAACGATAATTTTAACTTCACTTTTACTATATATGAGTCATTAGACCCAGAGTTTTTACCGCCCAAATTGCACTCTTGCCTGAGAATGAGGTACATCCTAGAAGTTACCTAAAGTAGTTACATTCCTGAACCCCAAACATTAGGCCGCTCACTGTCTCACAGACTGCCAACTCTTTAGCCTCTTCTCCTATTCTAAAAAGACCTGTGTGTTATTAAGCTCGTTAAAAGTAAAAAATGACCTTCCCTTCCTGGCCAGGCAATTGTGGTTTTAAGGCTCTACATGAAACCACCCAAGTGATTCGAGAGTTTCTACGATTAGTAAAGAGAGGGCTGTCACGTTGTTCTGCTCCAACCCCTCTAAAGGTTATGTCTTGTTCTTGGACTTGGAACATGCTTTCTACTCGGTTTAAAATAAGACACTCCAATTCAAACTGGAAAGCTTCAGTTACCTGAGTCGTTTACTAAGATAATAAATAACGCCTTTCCAGCATACAGTTTTTTACTACCATTAATGTCTAACATTCTAACAGAGCAGATTCTGAGAGATGTAAACCTCAAGGAAGTGTATTAGGACCCATTCTTTATTCCTTATACAAATATAACTTACCCAATCCGCCTGCACTTCAATTCCCGAATTCTCACAGAGAAACTGAATCGTTTCTGGCTCTCTAAGAGGGATGGCATTGCAAAGGTTTTTAGATCTGCCAGTGTGAAGTTCTCTACGAGTAGAACACAGAAAAGTTGATCAAATTTATCATTTTTATCAACCCAGCAATGAGCTTAGATTAATATTGTAATTTTGTACTAATATAGTCTTTTCTAATGGCTGTAACGTATGCAATTTGTGCTTAAAGCTCTTTCATGGAACTGGAGAATAGTGGTAGTTATCAAATTCTGTGTATATATATTGTCATAAAATATACAGAAGTCAGACTAGTAAGTCATTAAAATTGCGTATCAAACATTTTCATTATTTTGTAATTGAAAGTGAACAAAGGAGCACCATATTTTTGAATATGAGTAGTGAGAATCTTGATATAAATTGTATTGAAGTTAAAATTATTACGTGAAGGTTAGAAGATGATAACAACTATTATTGGATTTCCGTTACTTCAGTATTAGAGATCAAATACTCTATCCATTACTAATTGTTTACTCAAGTTAGGCTCAGTATTATCTATTCCTGAACTCCACTGATTCTTCTAACTACCCTAGCTCAGCCCTTTGAATCCTGATCTTCCCCTTTAGGTTCTTTAAAATATCTGAGTGGCCTCCCACCCTTCTCCATACTACACCAGATGTCCGATTTATATTTGATAAATAAATATAACCAGATGTCAGATAGTTTCAATTTGAGGGAAACTGAGACGAAGATCAGTTATTTTAGTTGAACGGTCATATTCCCATTCCTGAATTCCTTCGGTAGTTTAGACATAATATATGTGCCTAATTAAGACAGTGCAACATATTTAGCTCCATCTTCTTTTGAATGATTTTTCTGACAGTTAGAAGTTATACTTGTTTAATTTTTATCACTTTTAAATTTGTTAATACAATATCTTATTATCTTGTACATTTTGATAGGAGTACATGTATTACTTGGTGAAAATTATACAATTTCTTCTAGTTTCCTAGGAATCATTTTTTTATTTATTTTTTCTATTTTTCATTTGTTTATCTTAGTTTCTAATTTTATTTTATTTTATTGTAAACTTTGTGTTATTATTTTATTTATTATTATTTTCTATTAATATATTATTATTATTATTTTATTATTTTTTCTATCTGATTTATTTTAGTGTTTATTTTCTTTTATTTTAAATTATTATTTATACGACTTAATTTTAACTTATTCTTAATTTAATTTATTCTAATCGTCCTCTTTTTTATTATTTATGTATTTAATATTTATATTTATAGATTTTCTTTAGTTTCAGTTATTTTCTTCTTAACATTGTTTATTATTATTTTTTCTTATTTATTCAGTATTTCTCAGTTCTTTACTTATTCTTAGTGTATTTTTCTTACTTGACTTGAATCGGGCATGCCTGTGACAACACTGTAGGTCTCCAACCTATCTCTACTCTCCTGATCGGTTGAACCAAAAATTAGAGACTGTAAGTGTGACTTTTAATTCTCTATGTTTATTTATGTACATTGAACTATATATATATATATATATCACAAATGTCTAAACCATGTCTAAAAAAGATTTGGAAATTGGACTAAGATCTCACTTTGAGTGAGACTATGATGAAAACGAGTTGTTTTGGTTGATGTATCTTAGTAAAAGTTCATAATATCTTACTACGGTGTTGAAGATAATTTTTATTGCACGTATGCACTGTGGAATTTTTTATACTCGCAAATACAAATTGCCACAGAAATTCCATACCTTGGGTATTTTTGCATTTGATATTGGTTGTTTCATTTAGTAAATTATTTCTGCTAACAGCTTGAGGATATATTACAAACCAGGTGGTGAAATTATTGATTTTACTTAATTAGAACTTGTAGGTGCAGCAAGGGGAATATTATCGTGAGAATTTAGGTTTTAAGCGTCACCCTGTAAACCATTGCCTCCTGCCTCCTGGGATACATCTACGATAATTAACTTCTCCTATTGAAACTCCTCAGCCAAAATCATTTTTGCTTTTTAAGCCTAACTGTTTTCATCAGTCAGTATACACAAACATTTTGCATTTACTTATCAAAAAACTTAAAATTCAAAAACCTATTAATACCTTATCATTTCAGTATTATAGCAAATATTTTCCCATGAAACAATAAGTCATTTAGATAAAGGTTTTTTTTACTGACCTTCATCCCAAAATAATACCAGTATTTAGTTGAAACTATTGTTTATATTCATATATTATTACCATTTTATTTATTTGGTTGCTCTTTTTATTGATTTATCGATAACTAGCAAACGTGCCAATCTTTGACGGGTATTTTACAAAAAATTAGAGATGATTGGTGGTATTTCAAAATATTATTAAAAAAATTCTAAGAATAGAAAATTATATTTATTAGCCCAGTGTTAAGCAACCGTCTGAATTGAAAGGGACAGTTGCTAGGTATTATTGGTACGCACGGTATAAACAGGGACTCCCCAGTACAACCCCCAGTCATGATATCAGCCTCTATGACGTATCCGTGCAAAGCACGAATTCGGAGTCGTATCCTGTTGCATATTTTTGGGACGTTCAAGGTTCTTGACAGCATGATTGGTGCCCCTACTTTAAGTTATAATTCATCATCAGGCAGTCCAGGAGTGTTCACGGAGTTATGAAATTCAGTTAGATAGTGAACTGCTTTTTCATCATTAATTACTCTGTTTACTGACTTGTAAGTTCTTTCCACAGCTTGACATAGTGCAATAACTTGTTTATTGATTTTTCCTGCCTGTTCACTTGTAAAGGTTAGAATTGCTCGTTCACAAAGCCAGTTATTCTGAATATATATTAGATCTTGAAATTCGGGAAACACCTTGTCAATAATCTCTTGCTGGGAGTTTACTTAACACAAACGAAATTAAAATCAGCTATCAATACGTACTTACTGTACCTGTATATAATCAAAATAAACATATCTGTGAAATTAGCCAAAAATAGCTTAAAAGTCCATAGATTCTCTCCTACGTTGAATTTTCAATGCATTCAAAGTTTTTATTTTAAGTTAGACGTATAGAAACCTACTTTGAAAGTTTCAGCTTGCTATATGCCTTATGGTGGCTGAGTTTACTTGTGACAAAATTTTTCGGACAAATCGACAAACTGAGAGAAATTTTTCTAAGGTGGATTCTTTAATGTATGCAACGTGAAGATAACCTAAAATGAGTTAGTTCTAAGTAATGTACAGACAAAACCATTCATTTATTTATATATATTTCCATAAATTTAACTTGTTTCTGTGATGTGTTCAAAATATTGTTAATCATGTTAGGTTGAAGCATATCTTATTCAAAAGTTCAAGTTTTGGATGGTGATGTTTAAAAATGTCTGGTAGTTCATTATAGTTCTTGTAAAATAAACTTATTGAATTATTATAATAGGATCAAACAGGTAATAGAAGAAAATTTGGATACAGCATTTGCATAGCGAAATGATGAAGACGTTATAAAGAGCGCTGTCCTCCTCTAAATTACCACAGAAATAAAAAAAATGGAAGCCTTAGCCCTGTCTGCACTAACTCATAGTCTATTATTTACCTTATCTCTTTAATAACTTATTATGTCCACAATATTTCAGAATTTAATAACTCAAACAGTTCTCTATTATATAATCTAGTCAGGATTTAATGGACATATTATATAACTAAATAAAACATTAATTTGTTCGTTTTATTTTCATAACTAACTTTCTAGTGAAGTTAAGTAGCTGAGTAGAAATTATAAGTTATTGGTTATTGTAAAGTCTAATATAAATTCTTACTTTATTAAAAAAAGAATATAGTATTCAAAGGAGAAATACATTTTTATTAATTTCATGGTGGAGTGTCCTCCAAAGTCGGGGATTCTTTTTATGATAAGTGTATTTGGTTGTGTTTGTGATTCAGTGTGTACCAAATGTTCGTAGTCAAGCTGCAGTTCGCAGAGTTTAATTCTATACTAATAAATTTTATACACCGATAAACCTTAGCTAGAAACTGAGCTGTATGATTTTTAGCAGTATATGGCTCAGTGAATAGGCATCTCATATTGTGACATAATATAGTAAACTTTAATCGAAATAACGAATAAAAAACATTTAAATAACAATAGGCAAAAATAATTTAACAGAGAAATGAGTTTTAGTTTCGTAATATTCTTAAAGTGAATGTGACTTTACCGTAAGATGTCATAACAATAAGAGTTTTGTTAGAAAACTACCTCATAAACATTTAATACTAGCTGATTCAGCAAACTTTATACAAACTAACAATCAAATTGTGTCATGTTAACTTTACTGAATTCGAACAGAAATAAAAACTAAAATAAAAATATATTTCCAAAGCATAATGTTTATTACATTGTACAACAGTATTCAATGTAATTTAGATTATATAATTGTGTATTTTTAGTGACAATTGCAACAATTGTCCTTATGCTTTGTTGATGGTCATTGCATGGGCCACCTGTAACCGAAACTACAATCAATTCGAATAGAATATCTAAGGGAATCATTGGTATGCCGGGCAACAATACATCTTGGTCATTAAATATTTCATTCAAACTTTTAGCTTTGCTTATGTCCTTCGTAAACTTTTTCACCAAAAGCCTAGTACCATTGAAGAGTTGTTGATCAAATGATGTTTTGTGAAAGCATAATGAGCCAGTTTTCGATACCATAACGTGGGTGTTATACTTGGCAGATCAAGTAAATTTAAAAATTCAAATCATTTAAATCTTTGCAAATATCAATGGACTGTATCCTGATGTTTTATCTGGAATTCTGTTTTGAAAGATGAAATTGATTTCACTGTCTTCGTTACTTTTAGCTGCTAATATAGCATGTGAACTGCGCTACTCATAATTTCTGTCATTTTGAATAATAATTTGGAAAAGCTTTGTCATTGTAAGGTAGAAATCTAATGAAATGGTCTCCACATATAAACATTTAATGATATAAACAACGCGTTTCGAACACGTAGTGTTCTTCCTCAGGCATTAACTAAAAAATACAATGACACCAGAGAGTTATCTATAGTACAAAGTAAATAAGTACAAAAATTAATATAAAATAAAATAAGGCAGAAAGTACGAACCTAAGGATGAGTGCCTCTGAATAAGACTGACTGGTAATGGAATGGACATGGGTGGGGGTATAGGATACATCTGTTTCTTATTCGAAGGCAGGAAGAACTCAGGCTTATTAATGCCTGAGGAAGAACACTACGTGTTCGAAACGCGTTGTTTATATCATTAAATTTTTATATGTGGAGACCATTTCATTAGATTTTTACCCTACAATGAGTAAATACCACATAATAACTGATTGCACTACATTAGAAAGTTTTGTCAATTAACTCGTCGTTAGTACCTCTGATTTTTTAGATATTTGTTAGTAATTGATGCATTTTGTTGATTCGTCGAACACTATTTTCTCATTTCCAATTTCCAAGAATTGTTCCAATTTCCAAGAATTTCCAATCAGACGATGCACCATTTTGTATTTGTACACGTATATTGGTCCTTAAGTTAAATTTATTGAATTGAGTATAGCAATGAGTGTAGAACATGATATAACTGATAGAGTTTCTCGAAAATCATTGGACTATAAAGTAATTGTTCCACCAAAGAGCAGTTGATTTGCTCTTAAATCTTTTAGTGTACAATAAAGTGCTTCTAGTGCTTTTTTGTGCGCCATAGTTGGTCATTCAGTTTTGGATATTCAAAGGTAATTTCGGTGCAGAATGCGATGTTCGACAACGATTCAGAATTGTACTGCAATTCCTCATGATGAGATTATCAGTCCAGAAGTTTTGGCAGCAGTGTATTTCTGAATATTATCATGTCAAATATGGCTGGTGTTCTATTCTATGCTATAGACAGTGATCAAATTATTTCTTCCCTTTTATTTTGATTTTCTTAACATTCAACTAGATTTAGTTTGAGTGATAAATAAATGATTTACCAGTTATTTTTTTCTAATTATTGCAACAACATAATTTTGCAATTTAAAGTAAAATAAATACAGTGCTAACAAATTGTTCAATACGAAAAATTATTGGATAGGGTTTCTAAAGTTGATATATATGATTTTTTCCTGTAATGTTAAAGAATTGTTCTTTTTTATAATATGAATAAAACGAGGATAATTTAACAATGTTAAAGGCAGGATGGACCTTTCCTTATATGGAAAAATTGACCCCTCTAGGCCTGAGGGCGATCTCATGTAAGCAAAGCTGAGAGTAATATGGAGAATCAATCCCCTTGAGTTGAGAAGGGCTCGGCGAAGGGCCAGCCCCTGTGTCGTTCTCTTCAATCGTCCCTTCGCAAAAGCTTCCTTCCACTCTGCTCTCGCTCTGTCTCTCTCCGACCTTACATTCTCTCAGTCAATCTCTCTCTGTTTAACCCACCACAAACTCTCTTTTATCTTGACTTATCAAAGAGATCACCTTGGCTTTAGGTCTACCTTCGGTAAAAATCTATATCCCAGGTTAAACCATTAAAGTTCAATTAAAAACAAAGTGATATATCTGAATCCTTGAGTGAATGAAGACATTTCTTAAAAAAATTACTTAACAAAGTAGAGAAATGAAATTTTTTTGTATTATCAATCAAAATAATGACATTAAATTTAAAAGATTTTTTTCATATGTCTGTTAACTCAAATACAATCAATTTGATTGTGAAACGTTATGTGAACAAAACAGCAAATGAGAGCGGAATTACAGTGCGATTTGTCATATAAACAGTCAAATAAAGTGGGAATGAATAAGAAGTTTGGTGTTGTATGTTTCGAAACAAAATAAAGGAATGTACTTTATACTTATTTTTAGAATATAATTATAGCCTTCTCAACTACCGCGCATGTAGAATTTATAAGAAGAGTCCAAATACAATAAAAGAAATATTTTCATTTAAGAAAATATTCAGTTTTTCTTTTTTCTATTGTATTAAAAAAAGTAAAATATCTTCCAAATGTCAAACCTATCTAGTCTAACAAAATGTACGTTAGTACGTTGATCATGAAGGTAAATTACATATATTTGTAATTAACTCTTTTATACAATTAGATTTACTTCTTAATAGCTGTTTACTGGATGATAAAAATTAATTTAAAAATTCTTTCGTATAGTAATATATTCCATTATGTTTTCATTGCATAAATTAAATAAATGAAAAAAATTAACTTAATACTAATATAGAAAGCATTTAACAAAAAACTTAAACTATCTATATTTAACGTAGCACTTAATTGGGTTGTTAACATCTCTGATGTTAATTCGGATTAACATCGTTATAACAAACCTGCTGGTATTAACAAATATACCGGGAATGAAAACAGCTGAAACAAGCATAACAGTACTCATATTGCTGATAATAATCTAAATTATAATCATCGAAATTATTTATTATAGCAACAAGAAATTTCTACTTGAAGAAGAGCAATAATTCCATAATCCCATAATGCATAATTCCATAATGAGTAGAATAATCAATTAAGAAAAATATTAGTAATTAATTAACTTCAGTTCATAATTAGCGCAGTAAAAAAGTAAATTGAGTATTAAAACATTGGAAATACAGAAGAACATTAACTCTGTGCAATAAGTGAAAGAGAATTAATGGAGCTATTATGCTAGATTGTATTAAGCTAGAAAAAACTTAAATGCTTTTATGGGAACTGTATCCATAAAACAAAATTGGACTGGGATTTTAAAAAGTAATAGAGTGAAAAAATATTGTCAGGATTTACTTTTGTTTGGAAAAGACCACCTTCTTCCATTGTCATATATCTTCCCAAATGTATGCAAACAGGACCATACTTGACAGTTCAAAAATAGAATTATTAACCAAAAGTAAACTAACTTACTTCATAACTTTTTACTTTAATATGTGTAAATTATATTAATAACGACAACAATTCATTTTAACATCTTGGCAGATTTACATGTTTCGAACTAGCTTGAGTACAAGTTTGATGATTTTTTATTTTGCTATAAGTAAAGGAATATTGAACCAGTTACTCATTTTATGGTTTTGTGAGTTTCTTTGTAGAGTGCGTGAATATACAAAAGACTGTGAATACGCGAAGGTCACACCATTAGATATTTTTTTGGATCTTATAGGAAAAAAAACCTTGTAGAGCCCTTAAGAGAAAAGACTAAGATCTTTCAACCGTAACAAGTGGTCTTCGTCAGAGTCAAATCACAGCTGAAGTTAAAGATGTAATAACATCTGCTGTGGGGTTGAGAAGAGTAGGAGGCAAGAAGGTATTTTAAAGGGTGTGAAGTGCAGGACAGAGGACAATGACCCTAGAAAGTGATGTTAAGGTAAACAAAAGAGTACAGAAATCAAATAAGTAGCAAACTATCTGTTAGCTGTCTACCTTCATAGATAAGGCTATTGCCCCCGTCAACACTGAGCCGAACTTGAATAAAACATTATTAACCTTCATAGTATTTGATCTATTATATTTAATCAAAGAAGATTCGAACATATTTCTTAATACCGATTTTTCATAAGTAATCTTTTTTGCTTCGGTCCAATCTATATCATAGTTTTCATAATTCTTTTGAAATGATGCTAAACAAAACAACATAGAATAATAATACATAAAGACAAAGATGCAAAAAGAAGGAAGACACTTGAGATGTTATATATTAAAAAGGATCTAACTTCAACTAATCATAACAGTGATATTACTGATTTAAGCAATATTCTGGAGTATCGTGCTGAGTTTAGTAAACTTTGATTTCCTTAATTTCTTTTGTGTCCTTTGTGTGAATAGTGTCGCGGTTTACTTGTTATACCAGCTAATTAGTTTTGGCAAAGGCTTTGAGCAGTTGAGGTTGTAAGTTCATTTATATAATGTAAATGTTATTTTCTAATTCAACAAATTTTTAGCTCTCCAAGCATTTTATTTAGCTCTGAAATAATTCTTTTTGTAGTAATCCACATGCTATAATTATCCATTTTCATATTGCTTATTTGTCGATGTCTATATATAATTTTCTATTTTCGTTAATTTGTAGGCAATGAAAAGTTTTTAAAATAATACCAAAACGTTGTCAATGAGAGTTTGATTTTGAACCTGGAAAATTGACCAAATCTCAATAACATTTATTCAACAATTCACTTGTTAGACTCATTATAAGAGTATACAAATAAAGACATTTCTGTTAATTCTATGAGGGAAGTAATTTTATTCGGTGTCAAAATGACAATGAATTAAGCTAAAAAAATAGAATTTTTATAAATTACAGATTACTTTAGTCAAAATTGAATATTGAGTAAGTGCAAAAAAGTAATAGGAAATCAAAAAGAGTTCCGAATTCCGTAAAACATGGATACATTAATCTAGAACATTATGCAGCTTAATATAAGCCACAAGAATGAATGATATAACATTGAAGAAGATAATGGCCATTTTATAAATTCAACACTACTTCAGTATTGTAATATGATAATAGAACCGTGTCAGATTTCAGGCTTTAATAGGCATCGTAAGTGATGATATTCAACAGATACATAGTGATTCAACTTCCAAATAGCAAGAAAATTGTTTATAACAATAAAAAAAAATTAAGCATCCAAGTATTAATCATTAGATTTTTCAATAGTTCGAATAGATAACATCTTTTTATGGAATCAAATAGTTTTGATAGGTATTGAATTTCTTCCTCAAGTATCTGTGATTGTTATATGTGGTAATGAACAAATTAAAAAAATTAAAGCGAAGCAAAATATTGTGAATATTAATGTTGTGGCGACAGACATGGAGCCTTCAACTCAACTATATTCCAGCATATTCAATTGATGCAATATTTCTAAGGAAAAAAGATAGAGGATATGGACTTTTATTTAGAGGAAATGGACAAACCTACTGCACACACAAACACACATTCTTTGGCAATATGAGACTGTCCAAACTATACAGCCAATCAAACCATCAATTGCTCTTACTTGGGTGTCTCTTTGAAATTATTATTAAACTATTATTTATTTAAACACAAATGCCATTTATTATATCCCATTATGCTCCCGTCATATTTTTTAGTAATATATGAGTATGGCAATGAAAAAAAAAACCTTTAAACATTTTAAGACTCCGTTTGTAACAATATTTGGCAAAAACTTTTCGATTTATAGTGAAACAATCTCATCTTGGTAGAACTCTTTTGACTTCTTTTTTGACCTTTCCGTAACTTAATTTTCTATTTCTGTTGGTATTTATGAAGTCGTAAGTTTGTCTAGAAACAGCGAGGTTACTTCGAAGTTCTCTTCCTATAACATTTAAGCTGGAGAATAATTAAGTTCCCTTATGGTATGATCTATACTGAAGGAGACCCATATAAAGGTCATTGTATTTATTTAGAATGTCTTTTTTGCAATAACTACTGCTTTTTGGCATGTCCGTTTGGTCTTATAGAGTAGGGAATTAAGGTTACTATATCTGTGCGCCAAGATTTTGGTTTTTTATTATTGCCGAAACTAGATATAATTCCTTTTTCAAGAGCTGTCATTAAAAGGATATATCAAGCGTATTTTTCATTTTACAATCGGAATACAAAACTTAATCATGTTTTATAGTTAGCCTGCATTTCAATCGTATTATTGTAAAATAGTTGGGACATTTATGAACAGCAAAACCAACAGCTAAACACTTTCTCAATGACTGTCAATTTTTGTTGAGTCGAGCTGTATGATACCATTGACACTGTTTCGTCTTTTTGTGGTAAGACTTCGCGCTATTCATATTTGCCAACATCTCTTTACATAGCAATTGACCGATAACAATAAAAAAAAATAAGCATTCAAGTATTAATCATTAGATTTTTCAATGGTTCGAATAGATAAATTTGTGGCTCAGGTTCCGCCCTTTATTTATAACTTTTTAAATGATCAGATTCTTCAGTTAAAGATACTATCAATATACCTAAGTATTTGATCGCTCGTAAAACACGTGAACGCTTTATTATTTGTTGGAGACGAAGTAAATTTATTCATCTAACCCTATTAGGTCCTGTTCTGGCACCATTAAGAGAAAAAAATCATACCCATTATATCATTTCATTGGTTAAACTTTATATTACAGTTTTTGTCAGCATTAAGTTAGACTTTAATTTTTTTTTGGTTCACCCAATAACCTCATGTTTTCTTTCTGTTGACCTGCTATTAATTTATCAACTAACACCAAAAACCTTCATTTTTTAATTTAGAAAATCATTTTACACTATAGAAAAATGTAGCAAAGAGAGCAGGACAAAAATGCATAATAAACCAGATGTTCTGTATAACTCAATTCAACGGAATTCATTCATGAGGTCTACATAATATATAAATACATTTCCTTAACAATTTAAATGTCTCATCTACTTTAAGAAGGTAATAATATTTTCTTCTAACATTTATTAAGTTTAAACATGGCCAAAAGTGATCTACCTATTTCCTCCACAGTAATTAAATTACTTAGCTAATACATGGTTTCATTATATCAAAGTCTTCGAGGACCCTTTATACTAATTTTAAATTAGGTTTAATGGATTCAAAACTTCTTCAAGCAGTTTTAACATTGGGTATTGCGTCATCCATTATTCTAATTTAAAAAAAAAAGGAAGTTTACCCATTCCTGCTATCACTGGATTGGTATTATTTATAAAAGATTCCTTTGAAGAAACAGAATAGAATTTTGATCATTCATATGCAGAGTCAACACTGAATACTAAATCTAATTTTGAATATGTTACTAAACTTAAACTAATATGTCTTTTATTTCTATTAGATTTATTATTATTTCTTTCATACCAGTGACATGAACCCTCAATGTTTTGACTTAAAACGGTCAAAGAAACCGAGATTGTACTGCATGATTTCAACTGATGCACAATATTTATCGAAGGCAGATACCACACTTTCATTGCACCATCTTCATTCCAGACATCGCACATTCCAACTTTTAGTTTACCTGGTTTATTAGGTGAGTGTACACTTCCTCTACAGAAGTTTTCTCTTCATGGTTATGTTGATCTTGAACATTCTATATTTTATGTTCTATAACTTAATTTTAAAGTGAAGTCAAATAAATCAGAAGATGCGGGTGATATAAAATAATCCATCTTCATGATAAATTATATTATATCCATACAATGGATTAAGTTACACTTTAAAACTGAAATTCACTTTTAATCAACTTAGTGGCTAGTATGAGCGACTTGTTGGTATTATGAAGCAGATGTTGAATCCTCGTTAGTCACGTTGAGTAAATAAGAATGAATTAGAAATGTTAGTGATGAAACAGAGGCAGTAATAAACACAATACCAAATACTGATGTATTGGATGGATGATTTGCGAGAACCTGGACCCATAACACCTACATTCCTACCATATCTCGAATGCCTGTTTGAACACAATCAGTTTAAATAACTAGCTTCAATACATAACTTAGATGAAATGAAAACAAAAAAACTTGTTTTACTAGATATACCTTGGTGGTCTTAGTTTTTTGTAGTCTTACGGTAAAAAGTATATTCTGGATTCGAAGTGACTATAAGTGCAGATTAGAATAGGAAGTTGGATTTGTTGTAAAGGAGTTTCTTAACAAAAATAGAGAGGTTGAGGTATGAAACTGAAAAGGGTGTAATTCTTATACCTGTTGAGCGATTGCAACGGTCAGAGTCGTGTGATGAAGGAGATTACCGTTACCGGAGACATTACTTATTGCCTAAGAACAAAACACCATGTTTTAAGTACTGTCTTGAAAACAATAGATGGGTTCTTTGATCGATTGAGCGATGGGTTTTTCCTGATTATATTTCTGAGCTCAGTTAAGTGAAGCTTTTTCACCCAACTCTGAGGTGACAAGAACTCTCGATTCGATATTATTACAGATCCATCTAGACTTCATATTAAATTTATTAATGCATTCGAATTGATTTTGAGTTTTTCTATGTTGATTGTTAGTTGAAGTCAAAGAAAGCTACAATTTCAAAGTGTAAATATTTCCTCTTTGTCTAGTAAAATTAGTTTATCATTTGTAACTCAAGCAAATGAACTATTTTTTTAAAAGTCTATTTAATGTTTAAAATGTTGTTAAACCTAAGTTTTAGTTAACTTTAAAATGGTTCAGCCTTCCACATGAACTGTATTTTTTCCGTTCACTGGACACAATCAGTCATACTAAGTGTTGAGCCCCACCCTTGAATACTTCTATTTGGTTTCAGTAGCAGATTTAATATAACAGTAGCTTATTTAATTTCATATAAATAAGAAAAAAATTATTGATTAATAACTCCACCTTAGTAACTCCGGTGATAACGTTTAAATCCCGGGAAGATCAACTACATAAGAGATAATTCTTGTTGTTAACAGTTTATATCTGACACCCTGAATTGCTCTTACTATTAAAACAATTATGCAGCATTCTGAATCTACTTTAAACTTTTTTACTCGACTCAAACCATAATGTAATCTTCTTTGACAAACTGATAAATTATCAATTCATTACAATTGATTTGTCGTTCATCAATTTTAAAATACGCACATATTTTCCAAGTAAATGATGCTGTGTACGTGTCGTGTCACATGTATGTTGCAATTTCAAGGTTCATTTTAAATTACTCACATGTGGTCAACGATTTAAATAGTTGCCGTATACCTGTTTTTTTTTCATGTGATTAAATTAAAATGAAGAAATAGTATTTATCTTGACTTTTTGTTACTATTATTCCCTTATTGTTTTTTTATACACCTAACTCAATAGCATTGTCAGCAATTTTGATAATAACATGATATACAGGAATATGCATTCACTTTTATATAGAGCTCCTATTTACTCATGTATATAAGGATATTAAGATTCGTGGCCTTAGTTATGCATTTTGAATTGTAGTAATATGTTATCGATAACACTTTTTCATTTTCATATGTGTATTGTATATGAAAATATCATATTCATTTTAATTTGTATATGTGAAATATATAGAACCTTATGATTATAAAAGGCCTTATTTTTATAAGGCCCTTTTGATCCACTAGTCATTGTATTTAAGAAATACTTTCAGAAATCTGCCATAAAATCTAAAAAATTCTAATCTAATAACATCTATTATACCTATAATGAATATCTCCAGAAATTAATCAAAGAAATGTAATCCTCTCTCATTTTTTCTTGCATTATGAAATGTGATTTTAAGGCAGTTCAATTCTTCTGTTCGATTGTAGAATATAATGAACTCACTTGAGGTGATTTATTTAAAAAAAAAAAACAAATATCAATTAATCTAAATACGATGGGGGATGAGTTTGGCGAGATTGGTCGGGGCTTTCATTGTAAATACTGTTTGTTGGTTGTATTTGAGGGAGGGCTTCACAATAATCCCAGTAATCCCACCCGGACCTGCGCTCCACCAACGTCTTTTCTTACCACCTCTAATCCAACTCAATTCCCAATTATTTTCTACTTTAAATAACAAAATATATTAATATTTTTTGGTTTAATCTGATTCAATAAGATACAATTTATTTCGAGCTTTTCAATAATATCTAAATATAAAAATTTAATGAGCAATAAACTAATTGTAATTTATAGTAAAATATTGTAAATTTATCTAATAGACTGCTCCTTAAGATATATTTGAACAAAAAATTTTCTATTAAATATTTATATAAAGGTATTTCATTTGAGATTTGCTTACTCATATGTATATACCCGTATATACATGCAAAATGCTAAAAAATCATAGGTGAACCTGCATTAAAAAAAGTCACCTCAAAATCAATTAAAAATAAAAAATTTTCGACCCTTTTTTATACTGTGGAACATAGTGTCACTTATTTGACAAAGTTTGCCTCAAAAGGCTTTTTTGAATGAACTTTTTAATTCATGTATTGATTTTTTTGTGATTCCTTTTATATAAACGAGTTTCTATAACCTAAAATTGAAGAAAACGCAGAACAATAAATGACAAAACAATCACTATGTGAATCTGTCAGGTCAATCTATGAAACTGTAAGGATTCATTAGTTTATTAAACACAATCAAATTTAAATGAAAACATTGTCAGCTTGATCAGATGAATACATTAATTATGGCTTGTGTTTAGGTTCCACTTCATTCCTGAAAAATTAAAATTTAATAAGTTCGACAATAAGATATTGTTGTACATCTACATATTATGTCCTGTTATCTATAGAAGTTGAAATGAAAAAAAAATCCTTCTTCAGGGAGAAAAGAGAAGGAAACAAGCACTCCAGACGTGTAATCAAAGGTAAGTTCCGGCTACTTCAGGATGCAGCTCCGGCGTGATTGGTTTCATTCTCCATACTGTCCTGAAGTCGGACTTAAAATGAAATTTAAAAATTAAAGTTAGTAAATGTCTTTCTTGAGAGTATTTTTTATTTTTAACTTCTATTGTCTAGTCTGGATCGTTCTTTTAAATTTAATTTATGTAATATATACATTTTTTTTTACTTTGTTTACTCTCTAATGACATAAAGTTAAAGGCCATAGAGCATTACTTCTATTTTTTTCTGAAATTGTGTTTATTTGAAATATATATATATAATAAAATAAATTCAAAACGAAGGAAACACACAGAAAGACACAGACATAACTCACATCGATAGTTGCGGGACTCTTCGCACTTCGCACCTCCTGATGACGACGATGGTCGCAATATCGATGTGAGTTATGTCTGTGTCTTTCTGTGTGTTTCCTTCGTTTTGAATTTATTTTACTTTAAAAAAGTCCGCTGGACCGTTTCTTTTAATTGTATATATATATACACTTTTTTTGATGAAAATGCGATCCGAAATGGACAAATACAGTTCAACGTACATAAAGAAACGTAGAGAAATTAAAAACACACACTTACAGTCTTTAATTTTTAATTTTCGGTTGAACCGTCTTCAGAAGAGATAAGAATGGGAAACCAAGCGTACTGGTACAACCGGTTCAACCGAAAACTAGAGACTGTAAGTGTGTGTTTTTAATTTCTCTACGTTTCTTTATGTACATTGAACTATATATTATATATATATATATACATATACAGTTCAATGTAGTGATATAACTATATATATATAACTAGATAGATAAATGAAAACTAAATTACATTTGTATGAAATAAACTACATACCACTCTTTTGCTTTCCCCAATTCCACAGTAGGTCATATCTTCTCCTAATTCCCGTTCGCAGTTCTGGTAAGCAATACCAAATGGAATTCCCAATCCCAAAATGACTGGCCATTTCTTTTCTAAAACGAATTTACTCAGATTAGAATTGGAATACAGAAGTATATTTTATTTTCAAATTACAAAACGTGCTACAAAATATTTAATGAAAATAACCCACCAGTACAAATTTATAAAAATATAATTATTTGAAAATACTTCACCTTTAATAATTTAGAGTAATTTGTATAAGCTAAATTTATATTAAAGTAATAAAAAGATTTCACATAAACACGTGAAATAACAATCAATGATCAAACCACTATAAGAATGGGAAAACAAGACTAAGATCTTTCAATCGTAACAAGCGGTCTTCGTCAGAGTCAAAAACCCGGGTTTTCCGATTTTCTTATTGTGTCTTATTGTGGTTTGATCATTGATATATATATATCAATATATGTTGAATGCCAGATTAGATATTGTAAAAGACGAGCCAATCCCTGTTACGTATTACTTTGGGCACTTCTTAATGGTTGTGGGTGTTTATTCGTTGAACACGTTTCTCCTTAGCACACTCCGTCTGCTCGGCCGCCTCAGCCTTCACTCCGAGAGAGGGCTCGCAGTCCCTACTTAATTTTCCAATAGAGTTGGATGAAGGTCTTGGCGTCCTGGCTTGGAAGTGCACCTCGTCGAACTCGGTGTTTACTATGGGCTTAGTGGATTTCATTAGATACTGGTTGTTGGTGTTTTCTGTAAATTCTATTGATGTGGGTGTATGTAGACCTTTTCCCCGTCGGTTTCTTAACACGCTTGGCCGCATCCGCCGTCCTTCCTGGAGAGGGCTCGCAGTCCCTACTTTAATTTCACAGAGGGCAGGATTTCCTGCCTAACCTGAAGATGACCAATGTATGGTCGAAAGATTGTTTCTTTCTAGTGTATTGTGAATTTAATATAATCGTTTAGTTTATCAGTAGTTTTACTTGTGTTTTCACATGTCTCTGGCCAATTACATTTGGAAATTACCTCTAGAGCAACGGAATATTATGAGAAAAATAGAGACTATCAGTATAAAGGTCGTTAATGCAGAGGCTGTTGCACATTTTAATTCTATATATATATATATATATATATATATATATATTATATATATATATATAACATAAAATTAACATATAAATAAAATATTATTTATTGGTAGCTTAATTTGTTTAACCCGTTATGTTAATTAAAGGTTATATATATATAAACTATACAATAATTATACAAATTAACATACAAAATTAACCATTAATTATAGCATAATGTAAATTCCATGTATATGAACATCAAGAGCGAAGGAACAACAAAAAAATATAATCATACTGGTTTCATAATTTGTTGACTTTAAGAGTGATAATTATTCTTTTCAATATTTTACTAGTATTTGTAGTTCTATGGTTATTTGAAACAGTACAATTGGTTAACAGTTAAATTGATTTTTTTTAAGATATACTGATTACTTGTTAAGTTACCATATTAAGAATAAATTGAATAGCTCGTTATGATTTGATTAAAATATGCAGTGTGCCGCCAACTGAAATTCATTAATACTCTAGTTAAATCTATAATGTTCAATGCTCATCAATAACTTCAATAACTAATGATATTTTAAACAAGAAATATAAAGTTAGGAATATAGAATTGAAATGCACAAGGGTTTTTTTAAAGTGTGAAATGTCCAAGCTGCAGGGTGGTCGCCCTCGGATTTAAAGGGAAGCATTCATATTGTGATTATAGTTTCGCAGGAATTGCAAGTCTTAAAAACTTGTATATTCCATGAATGAAGATAATTAGACAATATAAAAGGAGCACTTGTGTGAGAGTTGCATTGAGACGGAGCACGAAACAACCCCCGCTCTTGTAAGTGAGGCCAGCTTGATAATTAAAGACCTAGCGTGTCGACCTTTGAGAGACAAAAGTATTAATTAGGTGTCGTGATGAGACTCACTTAGGCTGCCCAGTCTGTTTGCTCCCTAATTACAGGCTGACCTGCTTGCCTTGTCATTACCTCGCCGGCGACACTCCACAACTTATCGATTTCAACCAAACAACCCTGCCCTTCGTATGTAATACCCCTTTACCATCTTAAAACATAACCTGTTTCTCACTCCTCATATAAAAGTCTAAGATGTCTATCAAATCTTAGACATGGTTTTGACGTCTGCCTACCATTAAGAAAACATTGACTACCTCAACAGTCTCTGCAGGTATAAGTATCATAATATATAAATTTCTGGATAATGGCTTCATTTAAACTCTATGAAATCAACGGAAACCCTTCTCTGTCGAATGATTTAATTAAATACAAAGTATCATATACATATATAAGCAATCAACACAAAATATGAAAAGGCAGTATGCTTCTCGTACGAGCTTTTTTTGAAGACTTTGTTAAAAGAGGTTTGGTAACGGCATTTGCCAGCTATCATCAGCTTATTATTTACAGTATATTAGTATATAAAACAACTTACGAATTGTAAAGCGTACTAATTCTTAAGCTAATACCCACTTTTATAATACCATTGTTATTAACGACAGTCATGATACAATTAGTAGTCCGTTCTAGAATACATGCAGATTTTTATATAATAAATTATTATTGTATGAAAACCAGAAAACTGTTCTATATATAGAAGTACACTATTCTCGACTAAGGGACAATTTGTATACAATTGGAGAGCTCTATTTAAAAACTAAGAAAGTAAAACTTTGTAGGAATTATATTAAAGAAGTGAAAATGATATTCTAAACGGTCTTTTAGTATGAACACATCATAAGCTGCTTACAATATTCTAATGTGATTAAACTCCAATAAGAGTCTGCTTTGTATTCAAATAAAAAACAGCAGAGGCCGCAACAATGCTGTTTAAATAACATTTACTTGGCAATAATGTTAATTTGGCCCGACACTGTTGCCCAAGTGTTCCATTATGTATTCCCTTCGGTTGAGCCAAGAAACAAACGATTCACTCTTAATTAATGCTAGTTTTTTATTCCATTTAAGAATAAAATTTACATTTAATTTTCCCAGTTTTTTTCAACTCATTCATGCAACATTTATACAGGTACTAATTTTATTGAATTTAAGGTATCTTTCTTAGATGTAAAAGGATTGAAGGATTGCTTTTAAAATGTTTATGCTTTTTCAATTTTATATAAAACATTTCCAGTTTCGATGGTCATTGATGGTTTCGATGGTGTGTGTGTGTGTGTGTGTGTGTGTGTGCGTGTGTGTTGAAAAGGTCGTGAATACACGTTGTAACACCGCTTGATGGAACAATTAGTTGCAACAAAATATTCCTTGCAGATCTGATGAGCTGTATAGTTAGTAATATTGCGATATAAAAATTTGAATTTATTGCTCATTACCTTTTTGTATGTGTGTAACTCTTTTTTTCTCTTCAGCTACCAACTCTAGATGACATTTTGTAGTTATTTCATTACTAATATTATTATTATAAGAATAATGTTCTAGGTTTTTTTTACAAATGTCACTTTAGGAAAAGGGTGTAAACATTTTTACATTTAATTATTCTTTTAATTATGATATTAGTCACGTTTTACGGACGATTATGTAGTAAAATCGAAAATATATTCTAAAAAGTGAGTTTACGTAAGTTTTTTGATGAAATTGCTCGAGAAGAGTGCAGCTTCTTTAAAACAAATTTTAAAGAATCGCAAGAAGTAATGCAGTTCTTAAAACGCAAAGTACTACTCGATCAAATGGCAACTTACTGTGCAAGTTAGATTGGTTCACATTAATTTAAAAACTATTTTATCACAATTCAACCAAAGATGTAATTAAATACTTTATAAAAGATAGATGTGATAACATTCATAATCTAAGGGAGAAAACAAGAATAATGAAATAATTTCAGCACATGAAACCTACAAATGGAGATAGAACATGACAAACTGATGCTCAAGCCAAATGGTGGGTGAGTTGACTGACTCGTTTCCTGACTCTGGATAGCTGCAAGGTAAACTAGACGCAAATATTTCCTGCCCTTGTTAACTCCCAAAATATTATTATGCAAAATAATTTTTAAATTTAACGAATTGTGAGAATTAGTAGCAGCAGCCTACTTTGGACAACGGACTGTCAGAATCGGCTAATTCTGGATATCCGTACTAAGAGGTAGCTAAGTACCCAAACATATTTATTAAAGTTTACTTTTTTTAAAAAAAGAATATCGTGGACTGCTTTCAATTAGATAATTTTGTATTGGAAACGGATAATATTTTGAATATGATTGAATGCTGTGTGACTGCTGTGCTCAAGCATACTACATCACAGTTACGTTTTCTGTAAACAGGTATATTGCATAATACGTTACTGTATGAGAACGAGAATGGCTTAAATAATTATCAAAAAATCACAAAAATGTTTACCGTGAATGGTTTGTAAATTTGAGATAATGTTATAGTTTGATAAAGTTTGATAATCGTGGTACAATATAAAATTATTAAGTAAACACGTGAATATTTGAAACATCATGCAATTGACCGTATTTTGCACACCAACGAGTTATTACTGCCATTAGGAACTATTAAGTTGTGAAGGTTAGTGTGAACCTTTAATTTATAAATAACTTTTTTTAAATTTTTAATAATTAATATTAAATATTATTAAATTAATATTAAATAATAAATTTTAAAGTTAATGAACTTTTTTCAAATGGTTGAAATACATTAATAAATACCGGACAAAAAAAAATAATTGAGTGTTTTTGATAGGTCATGATCGTATTGTTTTTATAACATTGTTAAGAGAATATGTGATAAGATATTTTTTTTTTAAAATGCACGCATATTAGAAGTTGGGAGTGAAGAGATAGGAAGAATGGTAGACGGTGGAGACGCAACATACGAGGCACAAAAGACTCGGGGGAGAAATGCCAGAGACAATATGACACTATATTTAAGCCAGCACATTGGTGGACTCTTTGCAAGCAGGCTGCAGGTAAATGGGAAATTCGTTTTGGCCTCGAAGCATAACGGCATATTGGCCCCCCGTGGCCTTTGTCTATTCCAGTAACACCGACCTCCCGAGTTATGATCCTTCACTTCACCCCTGGCCCTTAATTAAACTTATCTCCATAATAAAATCTCCTCTTGCCTCTAAAATGTATTTATTCACTATTTATTGATAAACACTTTCTTTATTATCCCTAATTTAAGGAAGCAAACAAATTGTTGATTGAAATCTCCTTACCTAAAAGAAGTATTCAATTATAACAAAAATGAAGTTTACTTTAAGTATACTATGTAACCTACAGTAAATACTTTATAGACAGATTATTGTATGAAGATATATATAATAATAATAATAAATAATAATATAATAATAATATATAAACATTCACTCTTATTGAAATACCTTAGGATAGCTCAAGAAATTGTAACGGAATGAAAGTGAAGAAAATAACTTTGCAGGGCTCTTAGTTTTACACTCTTAACGTACAGTTACTGAGTCCTTTCTCAGTATTCTAAAGGAATATCTTACTTTAGACAGTCAATCCGCGGATAGTCATTGGAATCATTAACAAAGCTTTTCTAGCTTAATTTAGATTTCTGATTCAGAAAATTCAGACATTCTCCATCATGTATTTAAATAATGATTTATGAATCATTTGGCGTGCTCTTATATTTTTACTCTTTCTTCTTTACTCTTGAATATAGCTTACGTAATATTCATATTTGCAGTAGTTTTGTAACATTAATTTGTCAAAAAAAATTGGTCACATATTTTCAGTTTTAGATTAATTTAAGTATAATAATATAGTCATTTATTTCAAAAAAAAAATTACAACTAGTTAATAAAAGAACATATCTCTTTTGATACACTTATGTATACATAAATAAAAAGATTTCACATAAACACGTGAAATAACAATCAATGATCAAACCACAATAAGAAATGGGAAAGCAAGACAGATCTTTCAACAGTAACAAGCGGTCTTCGTCAGAGTCAAAAACCCGACTGACTCAGTTGGGTTTTTGACTCTGACGAAGACCGCTTGTTACGGTTGAAAGATCTTAGTCTTGTTTTCCCATTTCTTTTTGTGGTTTGATCACTTATGTATAAGTAAATAAAGGTTTTATTTTTTTCAATTTCCAATTGTGAATTGTCCTTTGTGTGGCGCAGATTGTTCTCATATTCCTCACTGTTGCTGTCCGCGCTTCAGAAGCATAGACCAGTGCAGGAAATACACACTTTCTAATACCTTCTTTTTCTTTTATATTTCTACCTTCAGGTCTTTTAATATGTACAGAAGAGTGCGATACCACCTCCAGCTACTACAAACTGTGCTTCTAATTTTTTTCTACGAGCAATCCTGGAGCCAAGTATTGGTCAAGGGCAATTTATTCTTCATACTTTTCTTTTTAATTTTTTTTGCTCCTGGTTTGTCAATAAGACGGTTTTTTCTAAATTTATGTCAAGTTCCGCCTTTTCATTGCAGCCTTTCAAGTTACAGCTACCTGTAGATTAGTAATCATTTGTTCTAGGTCTAGGGGCTGTTAGGACTATAACATTGGTAAGTCACAATAGTCATAAACTATAACACTGATCTTGATACTCTCATGATTCCATTTTATTTCTTTAAAAACTTGCTCCAGAACGCTGTTGACTAAGTCTCGTTATAATGGATTGCCCTGTCGCGGGCTACTCTTTTGACAGGAAAGCAAATTGCCTGCTTTTCCAATGGTATTCTGGACATACTGACCTTGTAGATATTGTAAGTCAATGAGATGAGTGTGGGGTGAATGTCTTGCTCTAGAAGTGCGTCCTTAAATACCTGTGTTCGACCGTATCAAAGACCTTAGTAAAATCCAGGAAGATTAAATAACCATTCATTTGATAGTCGTTACTTTTTTGTATTAGTCGATTTAAAGTATGAACGCGTAGCTTGTTCAGATGTTAAGATTAATTAGATGTGATTCAATAATATCTATTTAGTAAATATTTTGCCTTTATTAGAAGTCGTACCAAACGGGCAGTAATTTTTTTTAATAGTTTGTTCATCGCTTTTTTTAAACATAGTATTTTATTAGAGTGCAGTCGTTGGGTTGGTACCGTCTTAGTGCTGATAATTTTATTGAACAATTGTCGCAGGGACTTAGTTATCTTCTCTGAAACAAGTTTAATCATCTCATTTGTAATTAAGTCAGGTCTTTGTGTTTTTCTAGTTTTAGTGCTTTTATTATTCTTTCTAATTCACAATCTTCGCAGCAGGACTCCTCTCCGCCTTAAGACATCTATTTACTGATTCATTTTCCATCTCAAAACCCTGGTCGTTATAAGTTTTTATTAAATTCAGTGGCACAATCTATTATTTTAAACTATTTGTTTAGTGTTATTGTCTTTATCATTTAAGCATTTCATCCAACAGTGGCCTTGTCTAATTGCTTTATTTATTTTGCTAACTTAACTCCTAGGATCTAAGTTTAGTTCAATAATATTGTATTTTCGCTAATCAGTCCGTCAATAAGAACCTCTATACACGAAATTATAGTTCAGCTTATCTAAATCAGTTTTTTTTAAATTAAGCTCTTTTTTTTAATTTATTGTGTTTTGCGAGAATTTTTTCATTCCAGAGAGTCATTTTTTGTAAATTTGGGTGAGTTTAAAGAAATAGTTGTTTCTAATTTATTATTCATTGTTGTACTCTTATATTTGTGATAAACCAGTTTGGTACCAAGTTCATGGTTGACAGAAAATCTATAAGAGTTTTGTAATAGATTAGTAATCCAGCGAGTTTCATCTTCTGCCGGATCGTTCATTAAAGAAGATATTTGCCATTTTAAAATAATTGATTTCACATACATTTCCCTCTCACGTTTATGACCCATAACCATACGGTCCTCACTCATCTTTCTCAACTTATATTCCCCAAGCTATCTAGCTATTGAAGCCTCCCATGATAATTAATTGATTGTATATATTAATCATGACATTCTAAGGTAGTGCAATCAGTTATAATGCGGGATTCGCTCATTCTAGGGTAAAAAAAAAATCCTGTGGTAGCAGTTGTACGACAAACAGCCATCCTTGGTTTTATACCTGATGAAAAGCACTACGTGTTCGAAACGCGTTATTTATATTATTATACTTCTATATATGGAGACTATTTCATTAACTTTTTTACGTTGAAAATTTCTTACGGTTTCATTAACTTTAAGATAGGTGAGTCCTCACTCGCATTAATAATGTCTAAAGCTGCATCATTTATTTCCGGGGCTTTGTTTTTCTAATGTCAATTTTAAATTTCTTGCCTGTATCGTAATAATAGAGTCAATAATCCATTCACATCCAAAGCAATGTAGTAATTCGTAAACAATATCCACATTTGTATATCGAATATATGTTTTTATGAAAATTATTTGTGCATTGTGTTATTTGTTAGCATTTATTGTTTATTGAATATATCTTTATATGATAATTATTCTTATTACTTATTACTCTGGAATGCAGAAAAATTAATGGGGGTTACAGATATGCTTTTGATTAAGGAATTTATTTTTTCTTCTTTTTAGTTTTATGGTTTTAGTGGTTATTTCCATGTGGGCGGTACGAGATAACGAATACTATTGACCTATTTCTTGTTACTAAATACTTATGTATAATACATGTTAAGTACTATGGAATGCTGACACTTAAAATTTCAGTAAATATATTGAAATATTGTTTCAATATTGTTGAATAATATAATTAATTAAGTACTTCTTTTACATGGTATAATGAATATCTGCATTAAGTATGTAAGAAATAATTTGATTATGCAGTACAAAAAAACATGATTAAAGTATGAGTATTTCTTAAAATAAAGGATTTTAGATTTATAATTTTATTTAAATTATTATTAGTTCTTTAGGTCAGCAAATTTTATTTAATTCAAAGGAAACTCGCATAATTCAATTGAATTGTGGTCAAGGATGTCCTCAAGTGACATTTACTCCATCTTATTTTATTTGCATTTCCTCTATCTTTTTTTTATTTCGTTTTATCACTTGAACGTCAAGTGGTTGGTTTCTATAAAAACCGCTGCACTTCATTAAGTGACTCTCATAACAAAGTCAAGTGTCCTTGTCAACGTTGGGCTACTCAACTTAACCTATTTAGCTAAAGCCGAACCCTTTTAAGATATTTATAAAGAAATCTCCTTTTTTTATGCTTATATACTTCTAGAAACATAATTAAAATATTAAAAAGAGGGTTATATTATGAAATTAATGTTATTATTAATGTAATTAATGCTAATTTAAATACACATAAATTTAAATGAAATAGTAAGAAAAAGTAATCATTATCCTAATGTATTATATATATATATATATATATATATATATATATATATATATATATATATATATATATAGGTGTATAATGTAATCGGGATTCGGTCAATTTCCAGGATCAAAATCAAACTCTCAATGCGACGTTTCGGTTTTATTTAAAACCTTTTTCATAGGCCTACAAACAAAGGATGACAAGAAATCATATATAAACATCAACATATAACTAACATCAAAATGGAATATTACAGTTGTGAAAAAACAAAAATATATATACAAGTAGAAGTAATAGAAAGCAATAAACATTTTTATGAACTTACAGAAGTCAGAATTTTTGAATTAGAAAAATGATGAAATTTACATTATATAAAATGAAGTAACAATAGATAGTTAGTGAACTAACATCTTAACTGGTCAAAAACTTGGACCAGACTAACTGATTACAATTACATGTAAACCGAAACACTGTTCACTCAAAGAACACAAAAAGGAACTAAGGAAATTAAATTTCACTAAAATCAACTTAACACTCCTGAATAAATAGTGTTCAAATTGGTAATGTCACTTCTATGATTAACTGAACTTAGATCTTTTTTAATATATAGCATTTCGAGGGTCTTTCTTCTTTGCTCATCTTGTTCTTTAATCTACTATAATTGCTTCTTCAAATCGAACATGTGACCTTCGTTTAAGGCATGGAATGCTAAAGCAGTGGCGTTACTTTTATTAGTTCTTATTGAATAAGAATGTTGATAAAGTCTTTCTTTTAAAAACGACTTGTTTCTCCGTAATAACGCTTGTCGCAGTCTTTACATTTGATCGCATAAATGAGGTTACTTTGTAACTCCTTTGGTATTTTTTGTTTCAAATTTGAAAATAAAGACTTGACTTTTCTTTTGTTATAAAATGCCAATGTAACTTCAGGTACATTTCGTTTGAAAACTTTTCTAATTGATTGTGATAAGCCCTCAACATACGGAAATTTGAAATACTTTTTATTTAAAACTTCAAGTTCAGCATGATTTTGATTGGAATGTTCTGGTTGTTCTCTTGTATATTTAAACCAATAACGTTCAATTAAGTTGTTTAATGATAAAAGAAAGACTTTATCAACATTCTTATTCAATAAGAACTAATAAAAGTAACGCCACTGCTTTAGCATTCCATGCCTTAAACGAAGGTCACATGTTCGATTTTGAAGAAGCAATTATAGTAGATAAAGAACAAGATGAGCAAAGAAGAAAGACCCTCGAAATGCTATATATTAAAAAAGATCTAAGTTCAGTTAATCATAGAAGTGACATTACCAATTTGAACACTATTTATTCAGGAGTGTTAAGTTGATTTTAGTGAAATTTAATTTCCTTAGTTCCTTTTTGTGTTCTTTGAGTAAACAGTGTTTCGGTTTACATGTAATTGTAATCAGTTAGTCTGGTCCAAGTTTTTGACCAGTTAAGATGTTAGTTCACTAACTATCTATTGTTACTTCATTTTATATAATGTAAATTTCATCATTTTTCTAATTCAAAAATTCTGACTTCTGTAAGTTCATAAAAATGTTTATTGCTTTTCTATTACTTCTACTTGTATATATATTTTTGTTTTTTCACAACTGTAATATTCCATTTTGATGTTAGTTATATGTTGATGTTTATATATGATTTCTTGTCATCCTTTGTTTGTAGGCCTATGAAAAAGGTTTAAAATAAAACCGAAACGTCGGCATTGAGAGTTTGATTTTGATCCTGGAAAATTGACCGAATCCCGATTACATTATACACCTATTCTATCCAACGGTTGATATATTATTGAATTTGTTATATATATATATGGTTAGTTATAACTACAAAATAAAAAGGAAACTAACACTTACGATTCTTGATCATTTCGGCTCTCTTGCCGTCTTCAGGAGAGGTAAGGAAAAAGGAAAATGCACACAGGAGTAGAAAGAATGTGTCCAACGACCGATAACATGTATCTATATTGTCCAGCGACCAATGGTTTTATATATATATATATATAAACTAGGTTACAGACCGAAAACACTCAAAAGAAAACACAAAAACTTACTCTTACATTTCGATTGCCTCTTCATCAGGCATGTATAGTAAGTTCCTGTGATGTTTTATCAGTGATTTTTCTTGGAATCTAGTTTAGTTAATTCGTAGAATTGATTCATTTAATTTTAATACATTTAAGTTTATATACTAGTTAAAATTGAAGAGTAAGGAAACACAGAAACTCAAATGTGTTGGTAAAAAAAACTCAAAAGTTAGTAAGTGTTTCTTTACTCTGTGTAAATTTACTCTTCTGTGATTTTGAACTCGTATTGTGCATCGTCTCTCCGATTTTATAATGGATATAGGAAAAAATTATTAATGTCCAAACTACAATAATAAATGGGAAAAAAGCTAAGACGTTTCAACCGTAAAAGCAGTATCCTTCAGAGTCAAATATCAACTAGAGCCAAATATGTAGAAACATCTGAAATTGGGTTTAGAAGAGTTGGAGGCGGGAAATTATTTCAAAGGTTGTAAAGTGCAGGAAAGGTCAATGGTCCGGGGTGACATGGCAAGTGACGCCAGAAGTCTAAACAAATGTTTAAATATTACAGTGTACTCTGTAATTTACAATACCAACACTGAAAACAACCATGGCTAGTTAGGAGACATAACTGGTCTTTTTGGTTCGTCGCCTACAGAAGTTGACACTCATGATATGTGGGAGGCGGCTATCGAGCATAGTTATCACACCATACTTGCAATTAAAAATACAAAATGTATGCACAGTTGTATGTTAGATGAAATATGATAGATATATAGAAATTCTCTTTCATTTAGAGGTTGATGTTGCACTTTACCTTAATTTTCTTTTCATTCTAGATTATTTTTCTTATTACCTTCAATTCTTGTATCGTAAAACATGTCACTCGTTTATCACCAGAGATTGTTAGATAGTACGAAAAAGAGTTAAAACATTAGTATTTCTATTATTCTTTAGAAATGTTAGTCTTAATGGGAACATATGTTATAAATTCCGGCTAAGTAAAAAACCTGGTATGCTGTCATGATATGTTTCTTCAATTGAATGTCAACGTGACAGTTATCTACTTGGAAAAAAGAATATTTTTTATTGAGGGAAATGGAAACTTATATGGTGTAAGCATTTCAGAAATATCTCTGAAGAGAAAAATAGTTTTTACACAGCAAATTAAGACAATGTTATAGTAATAATAGAGCTGATGAAATGGGTCACCCAAAGTTTGTGTCTCTCTGGATATCTTCGATCAACTCATAATTTAACTTACAACTCTCTGAACTAATGTAAGGAACTGACTGATGTCAGCAAAGCTTTCTTCCTGATTTTTTATTTCCTGATTAACATTTCAATATTTATGTTTATCTAAGTAAAAGAAAGGGAAATGATCAATAGTTATGATTTCTTTACTGGAAATTGACTCTAAAATTGGACGAAATTATAAAACTAGGTAGTTTGACAACATTGCACACTTAGTTATTAGCTTTGATAGAAGCCGTGGTTAATACTTGGTTATGTGTACGACTGTATTCTGAGGGCATATTTTATCCACCAAGTAGTGTGGATATGGTTTCATGTTTTCAATCGAAAACATGGACAAAGCTGTGCCGGTTCCCTGTGTTTCTTTCTATACATTTCAGCTAAATTTGCTATTAAACTATAATTTTCGCAATATGTTCAACGTTTCGGCATAGAAAATTAATTATTGATAAAAAAGTTGAAATTTATACTGTTTTTTTTATTTTTTTTCCTGGAGTTAGAAATAGAATTCTAGTATTGCGGATAAAGTATTTCTTTATTGCAGATAGTTAGCAAAAGATAGTTAATTTAAAAAGAAATAAAGGAAGACTGGGGGATGAGAGGGATGGGAGGGAGGAGGAGAGTTGACAAGTAATGATGGGAGGAGGAAGATGCAATGGGACCAGTTAAGGTAAGCGAGACTCTTTGTCAGCGTCCCTACCCAATCATCCGGCCGCAACAATTCATTCCGCCGGCGACCTGCTCCGTCTGTGTCCCAACATCTCTCTTGTCCTCTCAACTAACTCAATTCATCAATTTCACTGCAAAACAAATTCTCAGCCCAACATATAAATAGCTTTCAAAATAAAAAACTGTGGGTAATAACATCTATTACCTGTACAAACTAAAGTGTAAAGATGCTTAATCTATATATTTATATGCTAATATCTATCTATGTACGTAGACTGTGTGTTGAAACTGATTTAATATAAATGAACAATCGCAGTTAGTATGTTTTATATATACCTCTACTTAAATAATGTGTTGATCCCAGTAAAATAACTATTTCTTTTTTACATAAGTTAAGAATAATTACTGTAGCCAAAGTAAAATAATTTCTAATCACATATGATTGCTACTTTCAACAAAAAGTAAAATTTTAATTGTTTCCAACACTAGTAAATTGTAAATCTACTAGTCTAGTTGTAGGGTAAAAAGTTGAATTTACTAGTTGTTGAATTTATTCAGCCGACTAAATCCATCACGTTTACCATGGAGTGCGAGTCGAATAAGTCTCTGAATTATTTAGATCTGACTATAAACCGAGTAAAAAATATAGTCACTTTTCATATCTACCGTAAACCTATATACACAGATTCTATAATACATGCAACCTCTTTTCACCCAATGCCTCATAAATTAAGCACTTTTCACTCGATGATTCACCGACTTATTACTGTGCACTTATCTAGTAAAAACAAATGCAAAAGATCCAAACTATAAAAACCATAGTCAAAAACAACGATATTCCACAGATTTAATTAACAAACTAATGAGAAGGAAAGAGAGAAATAAAATAGTTAGCCATGCATTCCCCCTAATCAGCTCCCCTACAAAAATCACACAAACCTGGGTGGTGATCCCAGACATTGGTAATCCATCCTAAAGAATAAAAATATTACAAAAATACGGCTTAAATGTCACTTACAGAAACTCAGGAGACTGAAGTCCCTGTTATCTTCAAAAAGAGTTCAAGAACCCCTTTCTCTTAGTGGTGTATATAAATTGTCGAGCGCTAATTATTTTATTTTTATTTTGTTCTATAGACAACTCTCTGATGACATTATATTTTTTAGTTAATGCCTGAAGAAGAACACTACGTGTTCCAAACGCGTTGTTTAACCATTACATTTTTATATGTGGAGACTATTTCATTAGCTTTTTACCCTACAATGAGTAAATGTCATATAATAACTGATTGCACTACGTTAGAACTACTAATCTAGTTTATATTTGTCTTTTTTTTGCAGTAGTCCTACTTTTAAACATATATTATTAATAATATAACCTTAATTTATGTATACAAAACTAAATAATCGTTGTACATTAACTACAAAAAAGGTAATCAGAAAAATGTAAAGTAAGAAATGATTACTTACTTTTGGACTTCTTATAGAGGCACTCTATCGTTTATTACAAATTGTTTGAAAACAGCATATTACATGAATGCATTGAAAACACTAGTGACAAAACTTTAATCAACTTAAAAACTTGGCTCCTTATTTTAACAACTGCAAATAGTTTACAGTGAACTCTTAGCACTTCTCTATTATTTTTTAGTACTAGTTTACTGATTAAACGCTATTTCAGAGTTCTTCAACTGCAACAGTTTACAGAATACTATAGTTAGGAAAAGTCAATGTGGTTTATGACAGTGGGAAGTAATTACGATTCCAACGTGGATATAATTTCTTTTTATGAACTAATCAACTTGTAATGGAGCAATAAAATATCAATGTTAATGTAAATCAATTCTGCCAGGAGGTCAGGTAAAGGTTATTTCATATTACGTTTCACATTTTGAACCAATATTGCCACAATAGGTAACCCAATATTCTTGTTTTTACTAGATGCGTTTATAAAATGTTATAGTCAATAATTTTATTAAACAAATTTCTCTACTCAGAAAACATACTATAGTTTATGGTTGAAATGATGCAGTTTTGCCATAAAACTGTAAAACTCATCACCATGTATAGATATTTCAGTGTATTCAATTTTGTTACTACCTATCAGATAATGCAGCCAGTACTATTCATAGACTTTGTCAGATTTCAACCAAAGTTAAAATTTATCAATCCATTTTCAAGAATAAAGTCTACATTCTTAAAAGTTTGAATTATTATATATCACTTTTGCTCTGTCTGTTTGCCTCCTCGACCGACCACTTTAAACTTCTTTTGACTCTACTCGGGTCGTCCTCTTTTGAGAGTACATATGATATAGTATTGGTCAGATGAGAGGAAATTATACAAGTAATCAAAGTTAATTATTACTTATTAATAATTGATCTAATAATTTTTATAATACTCGTAGTACTAACATTTCATGTTTAACAGTCCTTCATAATATCAGCACTAAAAACAAGTACAATACAGGTTGAACAATTGGACTATTTAAAGTACTATTTAGTACATTAAATAGTCCAGCTACAACGATGAGAGTCCCCACATATACAATTACCAGTACTTCATACTTCCTTCTTCTGCACGCTCATAGAAAATGTATGTTGTGTGAAAAAATTAAAAAATTAAAATCTTACTTACTTCGGAATAGGAGAAATTTGGCTGCATATCCTAACACTACACCAACAGCTGCAAAAAAAAAATAAGTGATACAAAGTTATGAAACAGAAATGAAAAAAAGTAGCAAAAATTTCTCAAGTTAATAGTGCTTATGTTGGATGAGGAAGTGTTAAATGGAATGGGCTGTCTTTTCGATTTTCTGCGATTAAAAATCATGTTTAAAATTTTTAATTTTTAGTGGATGCCGTTTTGGAACTGATATAACTCATTTTGACACTTTTACTAAAAAATAAATATACTATACTTATATAATATATATATATATATATAAACTAGAATTTAAAAAGAACACATAGAAAAGAGATCACTGAACTCACTACTATATTTCGATGTCCTCGTCTTCAGGAAAAGATGTCGTTATCAGCCTTTGGAGCGATTCAGATCTTTTCCTGAAGACGAGGACATCGAAATATAGTAGTGAGTTCAGTGATTTCTTTTCTATGTGTTCTTTTTAAATTCTAGTTTATTCAGTTCGAAGAATCGTTTCATCTAATTGTATATATATATATACGAGTTCGAGATTAACAAAGAGCAACACACAAAATAGGGAAACACACTTACAGACTCAAATTTTCGGGTAATCCGTCTTCAGGAGAAAAGAGAATGGGAGACCAAGCACGTTGTAGACGCAACGGCAAGTAACCCTTACTATATATATGCATATATATATATATATATATATATGTTTAAATCTTTATAAATAAAATAATGATTTTGTATGTTATAAAAAAGAAACGATATAAACACACCAATAGGTTTACACACTTAAGGTCTAATATTGTCGGTTTAACTGTTATCAAAAAAATACTCGTAGATGAGCAAAGCCACAGTGTTGACAAACAGTTATTACGTTCTCCAAAAATTCTGTGTCTTATCTGTTCTCTTTCAGTTCATAACACAAACCGAAAATTTGAGACATTAAGTGTATATATATATATATATAATTAGGGAGCAGGCCTTCATTTATACAAGTTTTATTAAAGCTGATGCCTAGTTGGAGTTTTACACTTTTTCTTAGTAGTTTTTCTAGTCTTCTCACACTTAATTTCCATGGGTTTGGAACTAAATACATAAGTTCACCGAAATTTTTATTTGTGTATACCGACATGCTTCGGTCATCATCGACCATTTTCAAGGTTATTAGATATATAAAGTTTCATAACATACACGAAATTACTAAGAATACTATCAGTAAAAATGAGAGTAAAATAAACTATAGAAGTCCACACAGCACATGTTCACGAGATGGGAGGTTATCAGAGGTGAGGCATGTTGAGGTGTCTCCAGGCTCTTGGTTACCTTCCCTCCGTCATTTGCGTCTGGGAAGGTAATAAATTGACTTCTAAACTTCTTCCTGATTGTTTTGACTTCGCACTGCTTTGCATAATTTTAAAATTCTTGAAAATCCTCCACCCTAGCTGTTAATACTGTTTTTTTTCCAGAATCAAGATGGCTTCTAAAATTTGTAATCGTATGTGGTCGTGTTCTTGTTCTAATATCACGGTACTGTCCGTTAACATTTCCCTTGTTAATTTTACTCCATGTGTTATTGCAACGTGCTCTTTGGGTCCTCCAGATGCCAGATGAATGGTGAGCCTACGTGAAAGCGTGGTTGTGGTAGAACCAACGTATTTCAGTTATAAGGACTCACAGTTCCCTAATGTGCAGCTAAACTCGTCTATAACATTGGTTCTCTAGAGGGTTGCTTTCTTTTGCGGGTTGTTTGTAATTGCCATTCTTGATGTGACAGAGTTGGTATCATAAATTCTTAACTCCAGTCTGTCATCAGGCTTAAGTCATGCTGTATTATTCTTGATAATCGCTTTTAATATATTAAGATCTATTAAACTTAATCAGAGTGGAGTTGATAATATTTTTTAACAACACCGATTTTTTATAAGTAACCGTTTTATCTCCGGTCCAATCAATATGATGATTTTCATTATTTCTATGCAAGAAAAGGTGTACTTTTTTCCTGTCTACTTACGTTGTATTGTTGTTGTTTCACACATGTCATTAATGATTTACTAGTTTGAACAATTCAAATTTTATGGCAACTTTTGCACGGGATCTAATAAATACAAATGCACTCCACTTGCTTGGGAGAGTTCTTTAATATAACGTAGCATATTGCCTAGGTTACTACGATAAGAAAAAAATCAAGTTTAGGAGCAAGGATTGAAAGATGGTCCAATGGCTCATAATACGGTTAAAGTATAGAATTTGACATTGCACGGAAATCTGGTGAGACATTTGAGAAAAATGTTTCCACAGCAGAGGGTTAGACACCATTGGTTTTAGTTGGGATTTGACTCTGACGAAGACAGCTTGGGTTGAATGATCTTAGTCATTTTCTCATTTTTTATTCTGGCTTGGGTGTTGACATAAATATAAATATTTCACATGAAAGACCTGAAATAACAATCAATGTTCAAACCAAAGAAAAGAAATAAAAAGATTAAGATCGTCTTAAAGGAACATGATACATGCATCTATGGTGCATCACACAGAGTTCGTTCCGTAGTGTGTGGTAAACTCTTCCTGGATGTTATCTGCATAATAACTATTTTGCGACCTAAATTTGATTCTTCCAATATAATCCAGAACATTTCAAAAGGCCACAAAATTAATCCAAAATAAAATTTTTAAATAAATCAGTTGAAATAAGTCATGCCACTTTATATGTTTATGTAATATTGTTTTCTTACACTTTGAAGCAACTCTTGCTGTTTTAGAAGTAAATGTGAGACATTTTTGTTGTTACACATAGAAAGAAGGCAACACTGAGGGAAGATAGTATTGAAATATAGCGTCATTTCAGCCCCCCTCAAGGGACACTTCCTTTCTAGCTGTAATATTTCTTGATCTTTGAAACAACAAAACTGTTACCTTCTTCATACCTACAGTAGGGTGCTATATAATAACATGTTACTTCCAAATACGAGTGTCATGTTTTTCGTGAATACAAAAAACTTAAAAATAATAAAAAAAAGGCATTGAATAATAATATACTACTCTTATAAGATCAAAAAAAAAAATGAAACGTTCATAATTATCAAACAATTTTTATTTGAAGTGGAAAAATCTATGTTAAACCATCACAATTAAATATATACGAACAAGGAATATTGATTATTCATGACAGAATATCTGCAATGAAAAATTCATTAAAACGATGATATTGTAACCTTTTGCATATTTCTTATTACAATTTTGTAGTCATAGGAGATTAAAGATGGCTAATAATATTTGATATGATTGTTTATTAAGGGACATTTAGACCAATCTGAAATTGTTACACAATGTTTGGGTTTGTTTAAACATAAATGAAAATTTTTTCATTGAAAATATGAATAATTTTAGATCTTAGATTAATAACCAAAAGAGTGTTTATTTTGATTTTTGATTTTCTCATGAGTGTTGCCGCCATACATAATAGTGTGGACACTGCTTCCAAGTTATTTATAATATCTACGAACACAACAGTTTTGTGGTGATTTAAGCACTCATAAGGTACTGAATTATTATCAAAGCATAAATTTCAGTGTATGCATACGTTAATCCGATTGTGTAAAATGGGCTGCCTGCCTAGGTATGACTGAATTAAAGGTACAATCTGAAAAATTTACTTTTGGAGCTAAAAAAAAAACAATATCAATTGTGAATCCATAAATGATATGAACCAAATGTGTTTCTTACATGATTTGAAAATATGTACGACCAATCAGATGGTAAATATAAGCTAAATAGAAGACCATTTCACGATCACTGTTTCAGTAGAGCTGTAAACTTTGCAAAACATTTACTAATATAGTTATTGTAGGTTGTTCTACGGAATTTGAAATACATCATCAAGTCATCTAGCGATCCAATTAGCCTAAATATGCCTACATCAACAAAGTTACTTATCTGGTCTTACATTCTGTTGCTAACCCGAAATATACCTCCATGCAGGCTCTCAAGAGAGCCTAAATCAAAGGATGAAATAAATCACCAGATGTCTGAACTGCCTCATATCTCAACTATGCTGCCATCATCTCAATCCGAAGAACGTGATTAACCCAAATAGTGCTTTCAAATTCCTTCTATAAAAGAGTTTTTGATGGTGATTATTTGCTGCATAAATTCTTTTTAGATGTCGACTCCTCTATTTCCACTTGATTTGTTAAGTGTTTAATCAACGTTGTGACACATGATACTAATACTGCTACAATAGTCTAAGTGAGAAGGTTTAAAGTTCGGTATATTGTCTTATATAGTTAGTAGCCTGGATGTAAATGGATATATATAGGTATTTATATATGCAGGCAGGGGTACCGCCCTGCCTTCCTGCGGGACTCTTCGCTCTTCACACCTCCTGATGACGACGATGGTCGAAATATCGATGTGAGTTATGTCTGTGTCTTTCTGTGTGTTTCCTTCGTTTTGAATTTATTTTATTTATATATAGGTATTTATATACCTACTATATAGCTACGACTAATAGTAATACTTTAAAAACCAAAGTAGTTTGTTACCATTGCTTCAATATGCAGTTCTATAAAATGACTATTACAAAGTTATTATCGTTTATTCCTCTGTTCACTAGAATAAGCCTACAATAATGCAATATATAAGGAAAATTTGTCACAATTTATTCGCCAACCGTACTCTTATGTGCTTCCAATTTTTCAAATTTTCAATTATTTATAGTTATTAAATAGCAAATTTTCAGCCAAAATTTTGCACTGATAGATCGAAATAAACTAACTCCAAAGAGTTCTTAAAAAATAGAGCTCCTTCTTTAGAAGCTCTTAAATTGACATTTTTTTGTGTTTAAGAACGTTTTTATTAATAAACTTCGAAGCATTTGTTAAAACTGAGTCTGTCAGGAATTGGTATAAAAAGTAACGGGTTGTGAATAATCCCGACTAACTAAGAATCTATGATTATACATGGGTAGATTTAAAAGTGGTTGCTGAACACACATACGATGCACCACTCTCGGCACCTTCCATTTGGTAGTCACAGCCACTATTTTGATTTTGATCTTTGATAATAGAAAACTTTATATATATATATATATAAATATATGATCAAACCACAATAAGAAATGGAAAAACAAGACTCGGTTGGGTTTTTGACTCTGACGAAGACCGCTTGTTACGGTTGAAAGATCTTAGTCTTGTTTTCCCATTTCTTATTGTGGTTTGATCATTGATTGTTATTTCACGTGTTTATGTGAAAGCTTTTTATATATAAATATATATATTGAAAAAAAACATTGTGACACTGTTATTTTAGAAATTTTTTGTATCAATATTTTCTTTAAATTTCAAAGCCATGGGACATATTTGAATCAGAATCACAATCATATTCATACATTCCCTCTCCAACTTCCAAATCTGTTCTCGTGTCAGTCAGAAATGAATGCATCTTGTGTTTATGCATTATTTTATTTATTAACACATTCAAGATAATTTCTTCCTGTGGAGCACCATTGCGATGGGTTTAAGATAAATTATAATGTATACAATCGATAGACATGATCAAGGAATGTTCAAAAATAATCAAATTTAATACCTACAAAGAAAATAATGGTCACAAAATTTCATGCACATTAGCTATCATCAGGGATTGAAATAAATAAAAAGCACCTAACAATAAAAATGTAATAATTAAAGAGAAACAAAGGATCAACACCTTTAAGCGTCTATCTGAGCAGCGGTATAGATTAGTATAGAATGTGTTTTTATTGACTATTCATGTAGGAATTACACATTAAAATTTTAAATTTAAAATTATCAACTTCTGCTGTATATTCATGCCATCAAATATTTCGCTTGTTTTGGATGATAAAATTACAACAATTTTTAATACATTAAAATTATCATTTTTGAAACTTAATATAAATAAAATTTAATAACCACCCAAGCCAATCGCTTTTTGAGTAATTTTGATAATTCTTTCCTCTTTGATTCAACTATTTTACAATTCCACAATACGTGATCAAAAGAATCTGCCTCTTCACAAACACATATATCATTATCTATATATTAATTTTACACAAAAAGTTATTATTCAAAGAAGAATGCTTACTTCTATTTCAGGCTATAAGGATCTACACCTCTGGATCTAGGGCTTAAACAAGTTTTCCTGTTTTTTCACTAACTTCAAAAGTAGGTATAACACACATATCGTTGGGACATAATGCACAAGGAGGAGCTAAACGTTTAAAAGTTTCTGATCTCGTATTTATATAATTTTATTTTATTTTTATTGTTAGTTGCTTTTTATTTATTTTACAATCTAATGATGACCAATACAACTGAAATATAATGTTCCTTCGTTTGTTTGTAATTATTAAAGTAAATTATTTTGAACAATATTCAGACATGTCCCTATGGTTTAATTCTTAATTTATGTGAAATCCATTGAAAGGTTACTCGACGAATTGAAAACAATATATATAGAAACAAAACTAAAGTTAATCAGGATACAGTCAGTTCCTCCTCAGGTTCTTCAAGAGAAAAAAGTAAACTCTCAATGCCAATGTTTCAGTTTTTATTTAAAAAAAAAGTCGATACTTTTATCAATATTTATATGATAAAATAAATTGCAAAAATATTATAAATTATATAATATTTACATGAGGCCAAAGAAAAGTGTGCAACTAATAGTATAAAAACTAACCTGCAATACTATGTGGTTTCTTGCTTACTTTTCAACAGAAATGTGATTAGGTAGTAATTGTATAAGAAAGATAGTATTATTTCAACACCAAAGAATCATTTTGAGAAATGTAATTAAAAAAGATAGAAAATAGTGGTGCGTCCTATTAGGAAACAGTGGTTGAGAGGATAAAAGTCCTTTCTTCATATTATGGTATTTATTTTTTCTATTATCGTTTAAACCGATCCCCTAGTGGGTGATAACGTCAGACGTTCAAGGGCTTTTTGTTTGATCGGTGATTCTACAGATTCTACATTGCGAGTCCTAAATTTCGCCTAACTCAAGTGTATTTCAGGTAGGGATCTTTAATGTGTACCTGACATCGTACAGGCTCGGGACCGACGGCTTAATGTCCTCTCTGAGGGACGACTTACTCAGATTTATTCACTCCCGCGTGAATAAATTGACGGCGGATCGAACCCCGGAATACCAGCCCAGAGGGAGTACGTTAACAACTGAGCTAACCTGGCCCCCTAATCATATTATAGTAACTAAATGATTAATTTTATTTGTATTTTGTAATGAAGTGAAAACGAGTTTGCAAAATTAAAACTCTTAGTGTTGAAATCTCGTATTATTATAGCAAGGGCTTAAATAATATTACAAATTTTATTCACGTTTAAAGTTTAAGATTATTCCCAAATACCTTTGATCCATACTTCTGAAAGGTGATTTGGTTTCGCAAATTTGATCATAGTTTGTACACTGTGTTTGCAATAGTGTTATGTTGACTCATAGTTACTTACAGAGTAAACTAATATCTACTCTCAGTAAATAGCTCTGGTTGATAATTTCGTGTGCAAGCTAGACGATACGCTTGACTAGAGCCTCATATTCTCACGAGCCTTTTGTTCTCAATAAATTAATATAATTTATTCATATCCCTGTAATATCCAGGTTATATAAACTTAATGAAGATTTTCAGTTTGCAGATAAAGCAAATACCAGTCTACGGATGACGGATGATGGATTACTTTTCCTAGCAACTTGAGATAATCTAGGTTTATCGGCTGATAGGAATGAACTGCAGTAAAGAGGAAACTTACCCAGTTTAATGACAACGTCGGTCGTGCACCTGTTCCACGTGTGTGCCAGCTCTTCTTCGGGCATTCGTTTCGACATGTTTCTTGCACTGGTATTAGACAATAGCTAACTAAATTTTGTTTGTATAACAAGTTACAATCACTTGACTTCTGGCAGGTTATTATTTAGTTGAAAATTAAAAAAAAAACAAAAAGATAAATGATTATTAAGTAAAAAAATATTCTGAAAAAACAAAATATGACACTGACTATTGAGATAATTATGAGACTTTTTCGTTATAGACTAAACTAACGTCAGTGAGTAATATTAAAAATAAAATCGAGAATGGCAGAGGAAACCACGTAAGACGGGTATGTCCTTGATGCTTATGAGCCCTGTGAAATGTAGACTTAGACGTAGACTAATAACTCAGATGATTATTGGTAGTAGTAATAACCTGTTAGATTACTGAAAAAAGATTATTTCAATTTCATTATAACTAGTAAAATGGATATAGCCGCGTTCAAACAAATGATTTGATTATTCGTGTGTTTGAGAATACATTACCACGGAGAGTCATAATGAAGTAAGTTCCTTAGAGATTTTTTCGGTAAAAGGTCTCCTGAACCCAATTTTGGTCTTGCCAACCTCCTTGGTTGGCATAAATAAATAAAAAAAAAAAAGATTTTAATCCTTTGCAAGACCACAAATTTTGTCCTTGACTGAGCACATTGGGAGTTATATGATACCAATGTAAAAGTAATTGTTTTAAACAAGATATGGCACTCATACTTTTACTTATTTACCTACTTGTTCTACATATAAAAGTCTAAAGCAACTAAAACATCATGTATATAATATGAAGTTTATATAAAGTTTCTAAGCATATCCACTATAACATTCAGTCCTTGGAGAAATAAAGCGCTTGTTGAAAAGTGTAGTTTCTGAATACATAACCAATAAAATTCGTTTTTCTATCAGATGACCCAAGACTTAAATTACATCTACTTTTGTGAATCGTTGATGTATCTGCAAATTGAAGCCTGTGCGTTTCAGATATGATTCCGCAACTCTCAATTACTTGGCTGATAATTTTTGAAGTTTGTGGGCTCGTAATAGCCTCCGAGCGTGCGAGCTGATAAGAGATCTGCCAAGGCTTTTCATTAAGTAAACTCTATTGTATTTCCAAATGGATGAATATATTTCCTAAAATAATCACATAAACATTTACCCAGAAATAGTCTAGATTTTGATAGAAAAGTCTCGTTGATCAACGAACTACTTTGCGTGCAGTGTTGTAAGAAGAGCACTTTTTGGGTCACGACTGTCAACATCTCCCTTTGTTCAATTACAATATGAAATTATTTCTTCTTTAAGTTTATCAAAATCATTACATTCTTCTACAACATGGTTAATAAAACAACTAGTTCATTTATTTTTATTATGTGTTCTATTTTGCAATTATATTCGTATATATTTCCGTAATTATAAATTATAAATATATAATTATAACTAACATGATAATTATATATATTTATATAAAAGTAAATATTAATTGGGTGTTGGTCAGTATTCTAGGTTCAAAACAAACTTCAAATGACAACTTTTTGGTTTTTGGCATTTGAGAGTTCGTTTCAACCTAGCATTCGACCGAATATATATATAAGTGTGTTCTCTAATCAGGATTCGGTCAATTTTCTACGATAAAAAATTGACCAAATCCCAATTAGAGAACACACCTATTTATATATATATATAATATATATATAAAACATTAAATCAGAAGTAGCTTTTGCATTAACCACCTTCTTACTGAAACTCTGTGGTGAGACTCTGGTAGCTTCCAAGAAGGTTAATGAAGGACATATCCCTTGACATGTGATAAGGAAACTAGAGAGTTTCAGTAAAAAAAGTGGTCAATGCAGAAGCTGCTGCTAATTTTAATAACACATGAGTTTATGGGAAGGCGTGTTGCTATCACACGTAAATATGTATATAAATATCTGTACCAGCCTTCGGAGGGACTCATATCTGTCTTCCTGATGATGAGAAATCACAATAGAGTAGTGATTTTCTTTGATTTATTTTATGTGTGTTCTTTTTGAGACAATAAACACGTGAAATAACAGTCGATGAGAAAACCACATTAAAAATGGGAAAAAAGACTAAGATCTTTCAACCGTAACAAGCGGTCTTCGTCTGAGGCAGTTGGGTTTCTTGTGATGAAGACCTAAAAAATTATCATACTTTTTGTAAATTCTGTAATACACCGCACTCTCACTTAATTTATCAAAAAACATAAAAGAGTACAAGTTTTGTTTTGTTTTTCATTTCACCCACCAAACAAGACTACATTCGTTCTATAGTAATGCAACTAAAACTATCTATTATCAGCAATACTACAAACCTATTTGATTTTTGGAGTGAATTCAGATTTTCACCACAGAATTATCATAGGAAAACTGTAACATATTTTTAAAAAAATGTGCTCTTTTGAAGAGCTTAGCATGTTTGTATCGAAACCTCTAAGTACTGCATTCCTATTTTGAACAGTAGACAAATACATTTTGAACCATTGGAGGAAAATTAAATAATTAAAAAAGTGATTAATATCATACTTAATATAAGGAGCTATTATATGTTTACTTTTAGAAAGTCTGTAACATGACACTACAAGATCATAGCGAGGTGTCAGAAAAATTAAAAAAGAGAAAATAAATTGAAGGAAGAGTAAATAATTAAAAGTTGGAGTGGCAGCTTTGTGAAGTTATTTGCTTCTTCTTCTTTCTTTCTTTTTTTAGAGTTTTACAAAGAGGTAAAATAATGAAGACAACTCATGAAGAAGGGTGGGTAGGAGAGAAGGCACCGTGAATGCACACGATGACATTTTACTCTCTGAGCCGTGGAATTAAAACCAACAAGGAAATGTCCTTTCTCAGCAAGTCTCTCTAAAAATGACAGGAATTCTTCTAAGAAAGACTCGTCTCTCGAGGACTGGCTGTTGCATTCTTATTCAGACCTCCTCTGAAAACAAAATCTATTATCCCGTCTCTAACAGCAGTCCCTCTTGCTCCCCCCTCTCTCAACCCCTGCTAGTCACACTGAATCTGCAATTTGCCAAAACTTACAGCCATCTGTTTGAGAAACAAAATAATTCACTCTGCTTTATATTCCATTCAAGTAATCTAAGTAGTCATAAAATGAAATATTTAATTTGAAACTAAAGTAATTATCAAGTAATTACTATGTTTAATTTTAATAACTGGTTCAGTTGTGAAAGCCATTTACTATCTAAATTTTTATTCAATATTCCACAAAATATAGGCTATCATTCAAAATGCAATATTCTCTATAGGTTAATCCACGGGCATAACCAAGATATTCAGCATCATAAACCTGCCTGCAAATTAAAAAACATTCAGCCAAAGCAATTACAAAATTCTGCAAATATCAATATGTTCTTCAATTGCATATCAACAGTGAAGCATAATTGAAACATATTTCATTAATTACTCCTTGGAAATCACTTACAATTTTTCTAATGTTGTTTCCAAAAGTTCACTTAATAAACTATATACGGTGCTGCGTTTAGTCTACTTCGACCAACGACCAACGAATATATCCGCGCACTATAGTGCACATCGTAACTATCAGTTACAGACCAGAGGCCTTCTACTGCTTGCTTAATGTGCTACTATAACTTGTAATGTCAGTAATTCATGTCAGATATAAGTTCTTCTGTACAGTAAAGATGTCGTATTCGCGGTCATGTGGTCTTGTTGAGGTCATGGTTTTCAAAGTTTTTAGTCAGCAGTTGGAAAAGTAGTCAGATAGTCAGTGGATGAAGTAATTGTTCAGTAAGGTTGAGGAAGGTTGGTGGCAGGATTTAGAGTTTTTGCAAGGAGTTTTGGATGAGTAGATGGTATGTTGTCTTCATTAGAAAGAAATAGTCTATTTCTTGCAAACCATACACATTTTATTAGTGAGTACAGCCTGTGTAGCATGTTTTATGTAAACCTCCATATTTTTTGTCTAGCGCATGTTTGTTACTTTACAGTAATTACTAAAGCATAGTAATGAAACGACTTGATTTTAAAATGTTAACAGTAATAACGGATAGTACACACACAGATAGATACTTGTCATTTATTAATAAAAACAATTGCCCGATAAACACAACACAGGTTAATTTAACAGTTACAGCTTAACGGATATACTCGTTTTAAAGAAAGTCTGTGACTATTATTGAATTCTTGTTTAAGGCGTCCAAGTTCGATGAGTGTTATGTGTTGCCTAAAAGTTTGTAGCCATGAAAATAGTAACGACATGGTTTGAAGGATTCATACTATGCCAAAAAAGTTCTCTTAGTGAATATGTGTTGAGTAGTATTCGATAAATACAAATATGGAAAAATAATAGCATGGATACAATTTTAGTCCCTTAAATTCGTAAGTCTCGGAAATTGAAGCACTTATTGCATTGAACTGATATTAGCACTAACAAACAAATTTATATTATTTCATTTCATGAAAGTGTTTTGCATAACACTTTAAAACTTATCATGAACGCAATTCATGAAGAAGGATGAGTAGAATAGAATGCACTGTGAGTGCACACTTAATCAAATTTAATAATTTTAGTTGATAATAATTTGAACCAAAAAGTATTAATAATTATCTGGGCCATATAGAAACGTAATTAATAATAAATTGACTTAAAAAATTACCAGAACACTCCAAAACAAAAGTATGCTTTCTCAATAAGGTAAAAGACAATTCCTTTTTACAAATGCTGATTAAGAGAATGTTTTACCTCTGAACCCTTAGTGTGAGGGAAGACCTCTGAAAAGCGATTGCCATCTGCTACATCCAGATTGTGCTAAGCAATAACCCTTGTGTGCCTCAACTGTACAGGCGGAAGGCTTTGCATGATGGTTAACCAAGCCAGTGCACCACCAGTTAGACTTTAGGAGGACTCTTTTACTGACATGAGGGAGTTTCCCGTATCACCAGAATGCACACTTATGACAAACGGTACGGGTGGACGGTATGTTGTTTTGTGCCCATGCCCATCATGTGATGACTTCGTGGTGGCTGTTATTCCAAGCTCAAGACTCGGTATACATTAGAAAGTCTGTCCATCTTGTAGTTTGGTATCTTTCGCTTCTCTATATGAACAGTAACTGTTGCGGTATGAGCAGGAAGTGTGCATTAGGCATAGCCATGTGAATATCTGCCAGGCGTACTTCCCTTCGGCAGAGACGCCGAACAAGAACAAAAACTGGATACACCCACAACATGGACGGGTAAGCTCTAGTGAATCATGGGATAGTCCTTGACTAGTGAACTATGTAAAATTTTCACTGATTATGACAAGAGTTAACACATAATAAATGAAAGAATTGAGACAGCCTGAACTTTATGAAAGTTCTTAAATACTGGTATGTAAAATATGGATATAATGAAAAGTCTGCACTTTTCATTTTAAAAAGTCTGTACAGTTAAAACATTTTAGAGGTTTGGCAATATTTATTTCACTACAACTCTGGTTGCATAACAAACATACTGTATATTAAAAATAATAGAAATGACTAAACAAAGGTAAAGCGAAAACGAAATATCAATCATACATAATGAAAGAAAACATTTCTAGTAGAATGGAAAAATGCAAATTGAGAATAACGAGCCAATTTAGAAAGATTAAGTATTTAGAAGAAACTGTCATGAAAACAATGAGTGATTATCACAAGAAATATGAAAAAAATATTGGACAAATATTTATTTTTTCTTTCAAATCCGAAAGCTTACGTAAGATTGAAATTTATAATTTTGAAATTAATTTAGACATGCATAAACATATGGTTCTTATTAACTGATATAATCAATCTAATGTAGTCCTTTAAATTATACTACTTCAAATTATATATGTTGGGCTTATTTTATAATTTATATTTTAATTGTAACATTTTATTTATAGAAATGTTGACTGAGTCAGATTTTTTTTAATACTCTAAGAATAGATAGGACTTATTTTCGTTATGATTTAAATTTAGAATTCCAATTTATCTTCCTTAAAACCACATTCCCATTTCCTTATCCTTTCCTAATGTATAGGTCATTTCTTCGTTAACATTACTTTGTTATTCATCACTTTAAGTTGCTTTGACAATCAGAAAAGATTTTCTATTTTCTAAAACTAATTTTCTAAATCTATTTTCTAAATTTTTAAAACAAAACACTTTTAAGTGGCAATCAAGTTAGAAAACTCAGTCGATAAAACTTTATAAAAGTAAAGCGGAAACAATTTGTTCTGACTGAATGAGGAAAGCGTTTGGGTCTGAGCCAAATCATCACTGCCAAATAAAAAGTCATACATCAACTCTTGACGTGTTATGCAGAATCGTGCTCTGGAGAACTTTCCGAGAGGACAGGTAGAAAGTACAGATCCTTCTAGAACAGAGCTCTCTCTTAAGTAAAAGAGAGAAACAAGTGGCAGGTCAACTTATTAACTCAGAACTTAAACAAATATTTTTTCTATTACTTTTTTTTATATGCATCACCCTAGAGACATGAACACTTTCTGCAAATCATATATAACATCATTTATCTATTAATAACTAGGAATATGGAAGAATAACAATTTGAAATAATAATGAAACTTAACAACACATACGGTTCATAAAAAACCCTTTCTAAACTTTATATTGTTTTCAGTGCTGCCGATGGAGACATCTGAAGGAAAATTCTCACTTACAAACTCATCACTACGAGGTAAGAAGAAACTTTTGAGATTTATTTAGTCGTTACGAAGCTTTAAAATTGTAGATATTGAGAGTTCACTATAATGAACATCATTCACAAAGAATATACAACACAACATAATGACCAACGATGTCTAAGCAAAAAAGATAATAGCTTTTGAAAGACTTGAGTACAAGGGACAGGAAATGTCCATTAAATGTCGAAATTGATAGAAAATTGAATTCAAACTGTTGAGGGAATGAAAGCTGTCGTATTTACATCGGTAACGGATTACATCATAATACCAGCATTAACGCACTTCTTTAAGAATAGACTATTTACGAACAAATGATCCCGGTGCAAAATCATAGTTTACGCCTATTAGTAAAGGAATCAATATCTTCTACTCTAAGAAACTATAGGTTTTCATACTGAATTACCTTCTTTAGCAAATTATAGTTATTACAAATTAATGTTCTACCTCTCGTGGGGTATACTATTTCAGATTTGTTGGCGTTTGCATCTTAGCCGCGATTGAGTAACAAAACTGTTAACCACTCCTTTACTGCGTTCTTTTCCATAATCACTGCCTATTAGAAACATTATTATTATTGAATTAATGTCATTAGAAAAATACCACATAATACTCAACGGTTGATAATCAATGAAATGTTTCATTTTTTACATGTTAATTTCAAAACATTACATACATATCAATATTATTGAACATAAAAATACTTTGCATGCATAAAGTAGTATTTAATGTATTTATCTAAATTTAATTTATCAATGAATATCAAAAATTTTAATCTGATAAAATACAATATATGAGCAATTATTGATAGTAATGCATCACTGAAATATACTATGAAATATTTAAAATTAAAAATAATAATTATTCTTAATACTTCCAGCTATTTTATTATTTTTATTTATTAACCTTCTCAAACAGTAACCAAAAAAAAGGCCGCTGTTATCAACTAAGTGGCCTTGGCGCATTCTATCTAATAACATCAGCAATGTCTTTATTCTATTTAGTTATTTGTTTAATAATATCTTTCAATGAGTGTTGCCAATCTAACTCTCATAATTAATAGCTTGTTCTTTGACTTTATTATTAATTGCTTAATTAATTAATTAATAATAATGTCACTTATACCTTTTTATTATTGTCATATACCTTCGCACACATCATACTATTCACTCGCCCACAATTTGTTCTACAAAATTAGAACCATTTAATTCTTCATTTGATGATTGATTGTAGTAGCCATACTAGAATGCGCCGATAAATTAAAATTAATACATATTATTTATAAAAATGAGTTTACTTCACTGATATAAATCGTTTGAGATATTAAACATGAATTTTTAAGTACTAAAAACATATATACACTAAATCACATTACGAACGTAATGTAATATTTAGAAAGGTATCTATTTGTATACAGTGTTTTATTTCTAAACGGACCATTTTTACTAGAAGAGAGAAAAAAATATTGGTAATTTCTATCACGTTATTTTAAAGCATTTAAAAATAAAAAAAAAACACTAGATGATTAGGTTTTTGCTATTTATATAACATGCATGAAAGAAAAAGCTGGTGATGATAAGTCTGGGGTATGATTACTGGTGTCTTGGACAGTCCTTTCTTCTGAGTAATTAACTAAATCTACTTCAGGAGACGTGCTTCAACTAGAGTCAAGTCAATAACAACTTTCAATAACACCTATTCAGAACTTAATACACGTTGAAAACTTAAACTCAACCTGCTGCCAGCCCTCACTTTGAAATTGCATTCGTGCTTTCATCTGATATCCCGTATATTATTCGCAAATAGTCAGACTTTCTGAATCAACTTGAAACACAATATTTTAATAATTTACTGAAATATTATTCTGCTTTAGTTAGTATATTAGAAGATAATGCAAGATATGTAGTTTTTTAAATTCGAATAAAATGCATTTCGAGGAGTTTAAATTATTAACTGTATTAATGAAAAAAGTATGTATATTGGATAAAGGTTATTTTTGTTCATTAAAGAACCTTAATTTATACAATTCAAATTATAGAAAACAGGTTGAATAACACATATTCAATTCCTTTAGGGGAAAAAAAAGCACACATTTTATGTGGAATTTAACATACACCACTTATTTATATGCAAGAAGTAAGTAAAAAGTATGGTAAGGAAATCATAGAGAGAGTTCAAGGCTTTATTTAACTGAAAATAATGATCTATGGAGCATGTTGGAGCAAAATTCTTACTTTTAGGGGAGCACTGTGTACTTGATACTGGGACAGGCCACCAGTAGTTTTATAATAAATGTAATTGAGAAAAGCATACATTTTGGTTATGAAGTCGAAACAAGAGTCTGCTGATTGAAATCGGTTAACGAAAATTTGTTAAAAAACCATACTGACTTTTATGACTCTCATACATTCTAAAGCCAACCGATAACAACTTTCATTATTGTTGTTATTCCTCTTACAAAAGTATCACAAAATTTCAATGTTACTAGAATTAATAGATCTTATATGACATAAAACTATTCCTTCTCAAATAATGACTAAAATCTTCTCTATTACTTATAACAAAATAAAACGGTTTTATTTTTTATTTTTAGTTTCGTTTTTCTATCACTTGTTTCATAGAAGATAAGGATTGTGACATATTTTAACAATTATAACCTTTTTCTTTTGTCCTTTTTTAATATTGAATTATTAAGTCAAATAAAGATAATTGCTTAAATTAAAACTTAACAAAACATTTTTAAATTAGCTTTGTTTGATTCAATTTTAATTATTGCAGTTTTGTACAGTGTTTCAACCAAGACATGAGAAAAATAAAGTAAGACATTACATTTAAACTAAAAATGGTGTTTTATTGAAAAAGATACATATCTCATAATAAGAATTGATCCATCCAGTTACCTCTGTAGCCATAAAATACGGTAAGCAATCATGGCTAGGAACAGCGTTTATATACCCTTGAGTACTACTTATCTGATTCATTAAAAAGCAATTCTAGTTTTAATATTTTGTTACCATTTCAAATCTGAATATTTACTCGTATATGTGGTTTTCGTTTTTGAATCAGTAAGGCTTCTAAAATATTCTGTTTGTGGAGGTTACTTTTTTTTATTCTTGTATTTCATACCAGCATCTCTAGGACTAATCCTATATACCACTTACATATGTTTTTTGGGTGCCCCAATAAGTCCACTCAGGGTCTTCCTGATAGGGTGTTAGTCATACCATTGTACGAGTGATTTTGAATTCACAGCTCCATTAGTACAAGTATACTCGTACACTAGAATTATGTCTCTTAAAGGTGAGTTTTTGATTTAGTTATTATTTTTGACCAATAGGTTACTGAAAGGTCGACTTTTATAAAAAATGACCAGTGCTACTTTTTCATTTATCTTTCTGCAATTCACATTGCTCCTTACCAAATTAATACCCTTTCGTCAAGCTTGTACCACTCTAAATATAGATTTTTATAATAAACTACTTTTACATGTACTACTGCTTATCATCATTAACTTATTTTTCTTTTCTTAAATTTTTTCTTTCAAAATTCGATAAAAATATTCATGGGAGTAACCGTTATTGACATATGATTCTTTTGTTCTATTAATGTTTGAGTTGAATACTTCTCAATTAGATATGACCATATGTTCTGTTGATTACGGCTTTAATTTAATTATTTCATCTTTGTAGCGTTGAGGGCATTTGTTCCGAACATTGAGATAGAAGGTTGTGTTGTGTTTGGTTCTTTTTTCACTAGTTATATTTGGATTTTGTCATGCAACACGATAATACTGATACTAAAGAGTTTATTTTGTTGTCTATTTCTTTTCCCATCACAAACTCCTAGTAGTCATACATGGTCTTCTTCAGAAGCTCTTAAAGTGATAAATCCATTGAGCTGTGTAACCGTTTTTAGTATTTGAACTCCAAAACGTTCTTTATGAGTGATAGAATGGGAATTGGCGTGAATAGCAACGGGTCATGTACACTCTGAGCTGAGCGAGGACCTATGTTATTCAAGTATAGACTGAACTTAGTGCTTACTAAACCCACACAAAATTCAGCACAATCAGAACAATATATACTGTAGACACTATTACTAGACTAGATAAATGACGATGATTGACGAAATATAGGAAGTTGTTTGGTCTCCGTTTGTGTTGCTTTAGTTGTAATTTTTTTTCTAAAGTTCTATTCACCGTTTCATTGATTTTGTATATTTATATAAATATCTTGGTAAAGCTTATAACCAAGAAATATTATAAAATTAACAAATTAATTATCAATTGGTCAATTTTCAAATGATGTTTCTAAGACATTCATAGCCAAGGTATCGATTTTATTTAAAACTTGTTTTTGCTTTTTATTACAAAGGAAAGTAAGAATGTATATATAATTGAACAATTAAAGAGATAAAAAAAATTCAAAGTTACAACCTATTGTATGTTACAAATATAAATATAGTGGACTAAAGGTGACAAAATTTAAGCAAAACATGAAATTTTAAATTTTGATACAAATGAACTACTTCATTGGACATTTAAAATGCCAAACTAATTACATGTTCAATAGTAATATTATTCCTTTTAAACATATATCTTATAAATCTCTAATGTTAATAAACATTATGATTACTCATAGCAAAAAAAAAAAATATCAAATAAAGATCAAACCAAAATCACAGTGGGAAAACACTCTCAATGTTCACAAGATATTTCAGAAGACCAACTAAAGGAAGTGAATCATACAGTTGTTAAAGGTCTTCACATACGTATTGAGAGCAATTCACATATTTCATTATGAATCATACAGTTGTTAAAGGTCTTCACATACGTATTGAGAGCAATTCACATATTTCATTATGAATCATACAGTTGTTAAAGGTCTTCACATACGTATTGAGAGCAATTCACATATTTCATTATGAATCATACAGTTGTTAAAGGTCTTCACATACGTATTGAGAGCAATTCACATATTTCATTATGAATCATACAGTTGTTAAAGGTCTTCTCATACGTATTGAGAGCAATTCACATATTTCATTATGAATCATACAGTTGTTAAAGGTCTTCACATACGTATTGAGAGCAATTCACATATTTCATTATGAATCATACAGTTGTTAAAGGTCTTCACATACGTATTGAGAGCAATTCACATATTTCATTATGAATCATACAGTTGTTAAAGGTCTTCACATACGTATTGAGAGCAATTCACATATTTCATTATGAATCATACAGTTGTTAAAGGTCTTCACATACGTATTGAGAGAAATTCACATATTTCATTATGAATCATACAGTTGTTAAAGGTCTTCACATACGTATTGAGAGCAATTCACATATTTCATTATGAATCATACAGTTGTTAAAGGTCTTCACATACGTATTGAGAGCAATTCACATATTTCATTATGAATCATACAGTTGTTAAAGGTCTTCACATACGTATTGAGAGCAATTCACATATTTCATTATGAATCATACAGTTGTTAAAGGTCTTCACATACGTATTGAGAGCAATTCACATATTTCATTATGAATCATACAGTTGTTAAAGGTCTTCACACACGTATTGAGAGCAATTCACATATTTCATTATGAATCATACAGTTGTTAAAGGTCTTCACATACGTATTGAGAGCAATTCACATATTTCATTATGAATCATACAGTTGTTAAAGGTCTTCACATACGTATTGAGAGCAATTCACATATTTCATTATGAATCATACAGTTGTTAAAGGTCTTCACATACGTATTGAGAGCAATTCACATATTTCATTATGAATCATACAGTTGTTAAAGGTCTTCACATACGTATTGAGAGCAATTCACATATTTCATTATGAATCATACAGTTGTTAAAGGTCTTCACATACGTATTGAGAGCAATTCACATATTTCATTATGAATCATACAGTTGTTAAAGGTCTTCACATACGTATTGAGAGCAATTCACATATTTCATTATGAATCATACAGTTGTTAAAGGTCTTCACATACGTATTGAGAGAAATTCACATATTTCATTATGAATCATACAGTTGTTAAAGGTCTTCACATACGTATTGAGAGCAATTCACATATTTCATTATGAATCATACAGTTGTTAAAGGTCTTCACATACGTATTGAGAGCAATTCACATATTTCATTATGAATCATACAGTTGTTAAAGGTCTTCACATACGTATTGAGAGCAATTCACATATTTCATTATGAATCATACAGTTGTTAAAGGTCTTCACATACGTATTGAGAGCAATTCACATATTTCATTATGAATCATACAGTTGTTAAAGGTCTTCACATACGTATTGAGAGCAATTCACATATTTCATTATGAATCATACAGTTGTTAAAGGTCTTCACACACGTATTGAGAGCAATTCACATATTTCATTATGAATCATACAGTTGTTAAAGGTCTTCACATACGTATTGAGAGCAATTCACATATTTCATTATGAATCATACAGTTGTTAAAGGTCTTCACATACGTATTGAGAGCAATTCACATATTTCATTATGAATCATACAGTTGTTAAAGGTCTTCACATACGTATTGAGAGCAATTCACATATTTCATTATGAATCATACAGTTGTTAAAGGTCTTCACATACGTATTGAGAGCAATTCACATATTTCATTATGAATCATACAGTTGTTAAAGGTCTTCACATACGTATTGAGAGCAATTCACATATTTCATTATGAATCATTTGTCTGTATTTTTTTTTAAATTTATATTGAATGTTGAAAATTAAACCTCTAGTCATAGATAATTATAATTAATTAATAAATTATTATATTCAAATTACGTCATGCATATATCTACGTATTAGTGATAATATTTCTAACTAATGATTGCGCTAACCTCCAGTATTTTAATTCCTGTACAGATTCCTTGATATTAAAACAAATATCTAATAATCTTTGGGTTATATTCCAAATGACTTACTTGAACCTCCAGATGTTGAAGGATGTCAAGATATCTTAGTCACATATATGTGTTTCCTTCTGCTTGTTTTCCTCTGTGATGTTAATACTATATATTATTAATGGTGTCAATATAGCTATCTTTGTATTATTAATATAGCTTCTCGACCACTGATTACTCAAAATACTAATGTAGTTATCGATGATGAAGTCCAAGTTAATTTCAAGCCGATGTTTCGACGAAAACTATTCAGCATTCTCAAGGCTAAAACCAATTTACTAACGAACGTTATTAAAAGCATCATTATAACTGCTGTTAACAAATTACGTACTTAAAACTAAAAAAAACAACGAGCTTTTGTCAAACATTTGTCATCATCAAGATCATTTCTAATTGCTAACGATACTTTCTTAAGAATGTCAGAATACTAACTGGAAGTTTACTAAACTAGAATAAAATGTAGAATGGATGGAGTAAGTAGGGAAGCACGGCGATGGGTAGGTAGGCTTCTCGCCGGCTACCTGAACCTATCGTCTGGCCTCCCTAACCAGCTTCTAGATATGCTCGAAAACTTTAAAACTATGAATTACATTTAAATCACTTGTACATTTCTTAAAAAAACTGGGGTTATTTTCCTTAATATATAGAGATTTTAGGATCTGTAGTCCATTGGTGTCACTGATGGTATGGTGATCCCTAGGTCAAGGTCTCCCCTATAAGCTTCGTCTTCTGCACTTCTTCAGCGTGTCTCTTAGATGCTCCTCTTGTACGATGTATATATATATTTGATCTCAATAGACTTCATATAAACAGGAGGTTAAAAGTAAATAGTTCGTTTTCCAGTTTAAATGAATTATCATATGTCTTAAACATATCATGAAAGTTGAATGGAGATTTAATTACAGATATTTATTTTGAAAGAAATCGTAAACGACATTATGACGTATTTACTGAAATGGAATATACTGATTAATAAATCATGCCTGTAATTTGGTAAAGACAATAGCCTAGATTTAGCATATATTAAGCACAATGAGTTTTTAAGGTCGTTTTTGTTTTTATGTTTTAGGATTTTAATGCTGTTTTTAAACGGATTTTTCGACTGTAATATTTGCAAATTAAAAATAAATGTATTTGAAATTTTGAAAACTATTTTTTTTTAAAGAGGTTGAAAGTTTATTATATTTGTTTACCTAGCCAGTTAATTTAATTTAACCATTTTTTTATCATTTGTATTATACGATTTTGTTTTGAATACTCTTTGGTTTTCTTTGGTGATGACTATACCAGTACTGTATACTTATTACGATGTATACGAGTACTGTAATAAGATGAAATTCTGGGACTAATAACAGTAGTCAAAAATTAGATCTTTTATTGTAATTCCATGAAAAAAAATATTATCAGAACTTTTTAGCGATTGTCAGCAGCAAACGGAAGGAGGGGGGGGGGGTTGCGCCTCCACTGTGTCGGACTATATTTACCGTAAATTCTATTAAACCATTGTACATTTTGTTTGTCTTGTTTTTTTGCAATGTTTTTGATTGTGTTTGTTGTTTTCTGCTCTTAGATATTCTATGAAGATATTCACTCAAGACTTATTTCTTGCATTAATAACGTTTCAATTTTTTTTTCCTAAATATAATAAAGAAATAATATTATAAACACATCTGGCTATCAAAACAATAACACTGTACATTTTTGTTTTATTTTACTTTTCTTTTTTGTTTTTTTTTTTTTTTGTTATTTACTGTGTTTTTAGTTTCTGATATTTGACAATCTGCGGAGTTATTTTTTTCAGAGTTATTTATGCTAATTTCTACTAATTTCCAGTGAATTGGTTTTAGTCTTCAGAATGCCGAAAAATTTTCGGTGAAACGACTGCTTGAAATGAGAAATTGTTAATTTGAACCTCATCCTCGATAACTAACTTGCTATACTAATAGTTATTGTTAAAACCATTATGCTTCTCACTTCGTGCTGAAAGTATATTTGTTCTGTTTTGTGGACTTTATGAATGGGTGCTCTATCATGGCAGTGACTATTATGTTAGAATTTAAAAATATAAAAATGTTTCATTATTCGTATTGTCTACGTTATTTAATTGATAAGGTGTTAATTATATTAAATCAGGTGAATTTATTTCTCATTCTTCTTCCATTATAATTGATATTTACGTTGTGGATGACTTTTTTTGAAGAATTAACGCGTGTGAACACAAGAGTTGACCGAGTGTGAGTTAATGCCTGGCGGAGAACACACGCAGCATGAGAGTTGTTATCTGTTCGCATTGTGATTTAGTTTGAAATGTTTGCTAACTAGGACGGAGCCAAATATCTCTGCAGGTTTGCTCTAGTGAAATTGGGACAATGGTCAGTGCTAAATGGAAAGGGCGGACAGCGCGCAGCAAGTTGGCCGGCTGGGATGCGGCTGGCTTGATAAAGAGAATTAGTTTGGGGTGCTGACTTCCCCCTGCAAGGACACAACTCATTCAATTACCCTTCGGGGTCGGAGAGGCATAAGCTAAGAAACTAATAACTATCTGCTTACCGGCACAAATTAGAAGGTTTGTCTCCCGGCCGACTCTCCATGCCTCACTGACTTCAACTTCCTCCATGCTTTAGTTAATAACATTCCTTTAAGTATTATGTCCGGGGCGAGCCAACTTCAAATTCACTTAAATCAACTCTATTTCCTTTCCTTTTACATCATCAGAATTTAGTAATTAAGTGTCTCAGTTTGAAAATACTTCCAACTTCCTCTGTTATGTACCTACCAGTCCCTTCTTGAATATATATATATATATATATATATATATATATATATATATTATTTATATATAACGAATTAAATGAAACGGTTCCACTAACTAAATAAACTATATTCACAAAAATAATACGCAGAATGAAACAGAAGCACACTACTATATTTCCGTCTGTTTTTTTGTGAATATAGTTTATATATATATATATATATATATATATATATATATATATATAAACAGATATCACATAAACACATGAAATAACAATCAATGATCAAACCACAATAAAAAATAGGAAAACAAGACTAAGATCTTTCAACCGTAACAAGCGGTCTTCGTCAGAGCCGCTGACGAGAGTCAGAAGCCAACTGAGTTGGGTTTTTGACTCTGACGAAGACCGCTTGTTGTGGTTGAAAGGTCTTAGTCTTCTTTTCCCATTTCTTATTGTGGTTTGATCGTTGATATATATATATATATATAATAGTAAAATTATCGACCGTGGAATACAAACAAAACTAAAGTTTATCGGGACTCGCTCAGTTCTCGATAAAGAGCTGACTGAGTTCCGATAAACATTCGTTTGTATCTGTATATACATAACAATATTTCAAATAAACACGCGAAATTACAATCAATGATCAAACCACAATATGAAATAACGTGATTTAATTCTCATTAAATTAATTAATTTCTTCACATAGGGAAAGTTGTATTTAGTGAAGTCAGACTATTTAATGCTTGCCAAATATGACTTGATTTTTTTTTAAAAAAATAAAAAAAATATTTCATTACTAATAGCTGTCGAGCTTGATTGATCAGTGTTTAGGTATATATCAATGATTAAATTTCTTTAAAATTAGAAATATACTTTTAATCACGACGTCCTCACCATATGTAAGTCATTAATTCTATAAACTGTATGTCATTGAAATCTCTAAATTTGAACAATTACTATGCAGTAAACTTACATCACTCTTCCCTGTTTCTCACTATGTTTTTCTCTTCTTTAATGCATATGATGTTTTAAATCTACTCGGTTGTGAGTTGATATGCCCTTTTTTCAGATCTTAATATAGCTATCAAGTTTATTCTGAACAGCTTTAACCTTACTAACCATGATAATTCCATTTATATCGTAACAGATATTATTGTGAGAATTTCAGACACAACATTTTATATGTATGTCTTCAGTAATTGATTTTTTTTTTTTTTTCTTTTATTGTCAGAGAACAGCATGCTCCACCCGAAGGCACCACACGCATCAAAATCTTCAATGCTACACAACAATCTCCATCATGCTATGCAAATACAGCTTAAATATATAATAACTAACAACAACAAAATAACTATAATGATAACAGAGTAATTGCCACTAGAGTATACAGTAATTGAGTAAATGATTTATTTTTTACATTGAAATAATTATTATTTCATAACATCCTACTTTATCAGAAATATACAGTGTCTACCATGCATGAAGAGAACGTACTTCAATTACATAAAATCTATCAGGCACCGTGAATTATGTTGTACTCTCTATAAATGTAAAGAAACAGAGTCCCAAACACTCGCAAACATACGATTGTACACATAAAGGTATGGACACTTTGAAACATATTGACACTCTCTTCTCATTAGCTAGAACTATCTCACAAACATACACACACACAGACACACATACACACACACACAAACACACACACACAGGTTTTTGCATGTTTTGTTTTTCTTGAAACGTCAAAATTCGTTCCTGTGACATTTTTCGTAAAGAGAAAGGAAATAACATAAATTTCAAATATTTGTGATGCAAACATTGTATAAGAAATTAATATTTCTGACGAAATATAAGTAAAGACTGCATTGATTTTAATGAAGCAATCATCATCTAGAATTTTACAACTGCTTAAACAACTTGAAAATAACATTAAAGTTATGAAGGTACTTCTTATTATAGTTGCTAAAAGCTGAATTTAAAACTCATTGAAGAAAGTTATAGCATTGCTTTTTCAAGAATTATTGGATGATATTTAACCTCTTACAAGAAAGCAATTATATTATTTTATAAACTCAAAAGTACTACTTTCTAACTTTTGAATTATGAACATTAAAGTTTCAACTTTCCAATCAATTAATGCTTCCCTTACATTTCTATAATGATAACTTATTCCACTTTAAAATCAGTCAATTTATATATAATTACTACAAATTTATATCATTATATTACTAATTGACACAATATTTTTAAAACAAATTATGACAAAAAATAAATTTCAAACTAAAATACATTGTTAATTTATTATTTTTCTGAAAAAGCAGTGTTTTGGTACTATTGAACTATCACTATTAACTTATCACAAGTTTTACTACAAGTTGCATTTTTGACGATTTTTATTCAATGGTCAGTTCTATACCTTTAAGGAGTCCATGATTCATGCAGTAGAGATGGCATTCAATTAAAGGCCTAGATCATAAGTGTGTTTTTTATTGCAGGTGACCTTCTAAGCGCAGATATTTTATGCGTGTCTATCACAAAAAAAGTTACAGCTGATAATTCTGATAGTTTCACACTCATGTGAAAGACAATGTTAAGAATATTGAGTGTTAAATAGCTGTTAAACAAATATATATAGTTGGCAGATTGATGTTAATGTTACATCATATGCCTTAAATACTTTTGACGAATTTATTCCTGCTTTCATTTCAGTAAAATCTGCATCATGTCACTGGAAACAGGAAAAAAATATTTCATCATATGAAAAAATTATTTTAATATAATTTAAAACTCTATCTAATGCTAATTATTTATAGCTATTGAGAGCCACAATAAACAACAAAGAGTACAGTTTCTTTCGATGTTAACAGTCAATTGCAGAGAGACATTCACGAATGATTTATGTTTAGTAATAGGATTTATCCATCTGATGTTGTGGAAGTATTTAGATAACAAAAATATTTTTAAAAACGTTCAAAACAAGTAGATTTCCTACATCATCTACCATGTTGTCCAATATTTGTTCAATCAATATAATTACTCCTCTAAAAAAAAAAAAATGAAATGTGATTTTGAAGAGCTTTGATGAACTCTGCGGAGTGTTTAGTCCACATAGCAGAAGGAAATGTAAAATACTTATTATTCATTATGCAATTCAACATTTGAGATTAAAAACAAAGAACTAGTACGTCATTTTGTTTTAAATATCATTTTCATAAAAATATTGATTATAAATGTGTAACAAGAACTTAAGCTTCAAGTAATTCATCAAAAGATAATCAGTTCTTTTTCATATCTATATAAATAAAAGAATAATTTTGTCTTTACTTTGCTTAGACTGACTCATTTCAAGTTTTCTTTACGTTTCATACATTGGAGAAACCGAATCCACCCTTAGGAAAATGTCTGTCGGTTTGTCGGTTTGTCCGCAGTATTTTGTCAAGTAAACTCAGCCACCATAAGACATATCAAGCGAAACTTTGACAGTAGATTTGTGTATGTCTAACTTAAAATACAGGGCATCGTATAGGCTCCGGACAGACGGCTTAACGCCTTCTCCGAAAGGAACATATGCACAGCCGGAATATTGTCACCTCCTGCGTGAATAAATCGAGGCTCAGAGTAAGTATGGAACCTCGGATCTACCAGACCAGAGGCGAGCATGTAACCATTAGGCCTTGCGTCGTTATAAAGTCTACGTGGTTTCAACGATTTCTTACTTTAAGAGGCATACATGTTTTTTTAGAAATGCTTTCTTAGTTTCTATGTTTGTCACAATTTAATAAACTTGATGGAAGTCTATATGATACATGGTTACTTGTAGCAAGAATAGAAGAGACTAAATGTGTTTCAGCCACAGGATAGTGTATATCCGAATACAAAGACAAAATTCATGTTGCCCAGGTATCTAATAAAGACCAAAGGTCAGAATAGTTTTAAAATAACCTCAATAAATGAGCTTTTACATTTAATCAGAACACTGAATGCAAATTTAATTACTTATTGTGGAGTCGGATCTATTATGGCCAACTCCGACTTCTCTATTTTGTAACAGCCGACTCCGACTCCAACACATCTTTTTATTATTAAAAAACATATGGCAGGTGGCTAATAATAAGAATTAGTACTTTGTACCTTTGGTGCAGCTCTAAATCAGAGGGAGCATCCATAGGTCATAGCCGAACGAACAGCCTCATTATAGATAAGGTCATTGACTGAATCAGCCGTTAGCAATGAAAAACTAATAAACACCTCCTATTTAGACATTTATATTATGTCTAAATACGACACTAAATAACGAAGAAATTTGATATTATATTTACTTATAACAAAGTAAACACTGGACAAGCAAGGCCAGATATTTTGTATTAAACTAGACATTTTGTGTTCTACCATCAAGTGTCCAATGTCCTTCTCCGGAGGAAAAGATTCTAGTTGGACTAATTAATCATGTTTTATCATTTTATCTCATTTTCATGTACACAAGTAATAACTAGGTGAGGAGTCGGAGTCGGCTGATTTCTTCCGACTCCGACTCCTCCAGGTCGAAAATACGCCCGACTCCGACTCCGACTTAGTATAAATCACAATCAAATTAAAATAAGATGTTGTAACTCTCAAAAAGCTTTAAGTTTATGTTCTAATGAGTTAATGAACGTGGAGTAATAAAGGAAATAAACAAACAAATAAATAAATTATATTACATGAAAAGTGGTTTTTACATCCACAAATTTTTATATTTTGTGGATATTTTTACATTTAAGACTAGTTTAAAAAATGGGAGAAGTGTTTTGCCTTGGATATACGGCAGTTCTTTTACGTACGGCTTAGTCACCATGTTTCATTGAAGTAATTTTGTCTGTAATACACTTTCGCTATAAATGGAGTATGAATAGGTATGTATATATGGATCAGTGAAGAGAAGAAGAGAACGAGTGTTTAATTATATGACTAACATTTACATAATTATATATATAGCAAGTAAAGAGGCATCTTGTAAAGAGATACCTAAAGATAAAGCTATGACTGTGTCAGAATGAGTGGATATTCGGTTTGTTATTTGTCAACTTGTGATAGATGAAGCAGGGTGATTAGTCCACTGTGGTCGAATATCCCACGAAATTGATCTGGTGCATATCAGGTGATGGCCCTTAATTGAGAGCGTCCAACCTTCAGTGCTCGCACACACCCAGCTCCCTCTAAATTCTAAACAATATTCAGAGCACTCCAATTGTTACAATTTACTGTTCCCTCTACAGACCTTACAGTAATTAAATCTTTTTGTATTATTCAACTAAATTGATATCACTGTTGATAAAAATTGTAATTACGTCAAGGTAGAAATTAGACAACTGAGATTAGTGATGACCTGATTTGACATGCCAAGAAATATTCAAGTTTGTCAAATACAAAGTTTTTAATTTGTTTTCTGTTTCCACTCTTGTAAGGAGAAAATAATTTAGGCCTCCAAATCTATACCACAACTAAAAATAGTAAGAATTATCTAAAAAATGATTTTAGATAACATCTTGAATATCATTGTAAACTTAGTAAAATTAAATAAACAGGAAATGAGATGAAATAGTAAGTACTTTTGCACCAAAATTAATTTATTGACGTGGATGTTTAGTCTGTTACAATAAGATTTAATGAATTACTTGTCCATTCTGTTATAGTGTGGTATTTACTCATATTGGGAGATTTCAAGAATTACGCCTCCACACAAAAAAAGTTTAATACTAAATTAACAACGCGTTTGGAACACTTGGTGTTCGATTACCATTTGCACTGTTGAGAGTCGCCTACCGGAAGGAGTTAACAAGGAATCTAATAAAGGACTCGATATGAGTCCTTCCTAACTTTTTCTAGTAGATCGACTCTCAACAGTAGAGATGTCAACCTGAAGAAGAACACTAAGTATTCGAAACGGGTTGTTAGTATCATATTAAACTTTTTTTGCGTGTGGAGACGTAATTTTTGAAATCCCCCAAATAATCCTTGAAAAAAAAAATTAATAATACATAGTAATTAACTATAATTATTTTTAACAAATTAATTCAAATATGATTTCAGGAATTAAAATTTCATAGAACTAATATTACATTGAGATATTAGGTCATCAAATTGATGAGTAAAATTATCTAGGTAGTACATATATAATTCTTAACAAAAATCATGAACGATTATTGGGCTTTGTGAATGGATTGTGCTGTGTATATTTATCTTTATTTGTGTTGGCTTATAGGTTATTGTGGTATTTGAACATGCAAGTTTGCAAATCATTGGTTTCCAGTGATAATTTACCTGAGTGGGTAAAAATCATTGTTGTGTTATCTCAATCAAAAGGTCATCTTTTCGGAACCTTCAGATTTAAGAGTTCAGGAGAATCTTGTTAGAAGAACTGTTGAGAAGGAGTTTTGTGGTAGCTGCCATTCACACACATAGATGAGAGTGATCAAACCACAGTGAGAAAATGGGAAAACAAGACTAGATCTTTCAACTGTAACAAGCGGTCTTCATCAGAGTCAAAAACCCAACTTCTGTCATCTCTTAAGAGAGTGAGACGTTTGCCTCCTTCAAGCATCAACTTAAGAGCAGCCAAACTTAAAGTAAAATCGTTCTTATACTTCAGCAAAAGGAACGGGTAAGAAATTTCATGCAACAAATATTCCTATTCGAAAGTGTGATTACCTGGTGATGTCTGGGCCTGGACGTCTCTGAGAGGATCTGAGTCTACTTAGCTCCGGAGGTCGAGGAATAGCAGCACTGGTCATAGCCCAATGCACCAGTAGCACTGATACTACATCATACCGTCATCATGAATATCACTCACTTTAGAAAATGATTTATATGGACTGATTTAATTTAGTTATTTTGTTTTATTGCTAATAGGAGAATTACTAGTGTTATTGTTAGTCAATATGGAGGAAAGTGAATGTTTATGTAATATTTTTCTTTTTTTATTCTTCTCATTACCATCATTATTAATTATCTCGTCGCTAGTATTCATGAATAAATCAATTCATGAAAAATATGAATTTCATTAAACAGTGTAGCCTGCAATGTTCACAATCATTTTAATATACACCCATCCACCCACAGACATCATAAGAAAGTGTCTGAAAAAGGACTTTGGTAACGTCCAAACATGTAAATCCTTCAAAATGTGGAGATTTATTTGTTTTTCTTTTTCGATGTACTTTAATATTAGTAATGTACATAAGGAAACAATGAGTTCTTTTTAATACTAATTGAAGCGTATTTAAATATGATAGATGGGAAGCAGTAAGTGTTATATAATATTTAGTGCGTTAAAAGAATTAATTAAATAATTTGATATGTAAGATGATGTTCTAATAAAATTGATTGAATAAAGAGAAGTGTGGCTTGATGGATAAGCTAGGAGGTGGTTTTAACTACTTCCTCTGATGTTGAAAGACATCAGACGTATTGGGAAATCAATGCGCAAGTTTCAATGATTTCTGCTCTTTGAACAACGTTAATACTTCAAACAGAAAATATTTCTAAATTAAATCATGCCATTCTTATATACTATTTATTTTCTGGAAGCTGTTAAAAAGAAAAGTTAATATTTCTTTGTCGTTAAAAGAGTTTATGGCATATTAAAAATCGCTATTTAATAACCCTGAAATCAATACCATGTAGGATACATTGCATGCTCCACGTTATGACTCAGTTATTGATGTATGACAGATATGAGGTATTAGAATAAGTTTTTGTAAAGGAGATTTGGCCATATTCATCAAACCAATTAACTTCAGTAAGTCTGAAAGCTTCTAGTCTACATTGTTTTAGAATTCTCTATGTTGACGCCTGCAGTTTTAGTCTTTATTCAGTGCTTCATTTAAGAGTACCAGTACAATTTTGAGAGCCTGGAACTGAAAATAAAAGGGTATCTGCCAACGATGATTGTCGAATTATGTGGTCACTTATGAAGGGCATCATGATGTTGTGCACTCCTGATTAGAAAAGCATCCAAAATTATCTACTAATGGAGCATTTGGTAAAAAAGAGACTAGATTTCATGTTCAAATGATTAGAGCGAGATATTACAATAAATAATGCTATCAAAATTTATAAGAAATAATTACAACAATGTGTGAGGGATGGTAATAAAACTGCAATCACTCTGCAAATTATTTACCTCTAAGTAAATAAGGAGAATAAGAAAGTTACGTTCTGTTTCTAATGTTAGCGTATAAAAAACCCAAGGAGTTTCACAACATAATTTCCGACCGAACTTAAATTTCAATTTGAACTGGTCTAATTTAATTGGGTGTTTCTTAAGGTTACCTAGAGTTGTTGCAGATCAGCTTGAAACAAAGAGATAAAAATTGCCAAACATGTTTTGGAATAATAATTAACTTGTATTCATTAAGAAATTTAAATATTCAATCCCGTAGTTATTTTTGGCAAGATCCAAACTCAATTTCTTCTCATTGGGGTTAATTGAACATTATCGACTGAATTATTTATTGAATAAACACATAAGGTATACTATAAAGAAACAATAAAATATTTATTATATTTCTAATTGTATTGTTAGTTTAAATGAAATGTCTAGAGTTGAAGCATTCATCAGAGAAACAGCGGAAATATAAAATGAGAGGAAAATCGATTTATTAGAGTGGGAGTGGCCGCCCCATCCGAAAGTAACTGCGAGAACAAAGAAAATACTTGGAGAGGTCTGAAATAATAAATACGACCCTCTCAAATTAAATAAAATTTGCTTCTAGAATTCTTCAGTTAAAAAATATAACGATGATTTTTTTTCCTTTCATCTTACAGCAAATTTTTGAGCCTTTGAGCTTGACCGCCAGCAATATGATGTATTACAAAATGTTATTTCAAAAAAGTTAAAATCGAATAAAAAAGTTATATGAAAATTAGAAGCACTTAAGGATTTATTAAAGAAGTGACTTATTGCAGTAGAGCTGTAGACGTGCGTTGAAGTTTAGAAATGTTAAACTACGGATAAGTAAAGCTATATGCTTCTGAAGTAGGGCCTAAGGATGCTGAAGCTGCAGAATGATTTCTGTACGATGAAATTAACAAGTTTCCTACCAGACTAATGCCTACCCATGATACGTACAAATATCTTTATTGCGGGGAGTGCAATTTATACTGTTTCTGTGAATTTTATCGTATTGCATGTAGCAATATAAAACCTTGGACGGGTTCTCCTATGGGGTTTACATGGATAAGAATGTTCAAAAAACATGAGATTATTATTGAGAAATTTAATAGGAAAAATAAATAGACTACAGGTCCTGTGAATCATATCACAGGGACCTTTAGCCCAACAGAAAAGAATGTAGGTCAAAAGTAGAACTGTAGGTCATGGATGAGAGTACAAGTAGACTAAGGATGTAAATGATTGAATAACATGAAGAATTGAAAAGAAAAGATAAAGGGTATAAATCATTTCCTGAAGAATTTGAAACCTATATAGAATTATTAACTATACAATTCTTTTTACATTACTTGCAGAAAATGTTCATGACTTGTAGTAATATTTGTTCAAAAAAAAAAAACAAAGGGGCAGTTTTCTTTTGTAAATAATAACTTTGAAAATTGTGCACTGAAACCTAAATTGTGTTTTAAAACTAAATGAAAATTATACTTCAAAGGGCACAATGCACGTCACACAGTTTTTTTCAACTTACCTCTTAGGATCTCAGAGGGGCACTTGGGAGGAAGCAGAAAAATAAGGGCGTCATAGAAAATATACTTCAGTCTAGTAGAATCAAGGAGCTCATATAAATAAAAATGATATTATTAGATCCGTTAAATTATGAAAGAAGTTGGTGGGTAAATGGCCTATTCAATCATTTATACCCCTAAATAGCCAGAAGACTGTTGAACCAAGAAAAGCTAAATCCACTTATGGGATCAAAATTCTAAAAAGAAAGTTTCAACTGGTTCTATGTACTATGTATGTATATATGTACTATGTATGCAGTTTCCAGTACTCTACAGTCCGTTTAAGATTTAAGGGCACGGTTTATCCAAACCAGGTTGGAGAAATTGAGAAATGAGCAGCACTTTTGAGATATGCCCTAACAGTTTATCGTCTGTGCTCCAATAAGTAAGCGAGCATCGGAAAAATAGTATGAAAATAATTATGTACTATTTATGTAATAAATTTTATGTAATTAAAACAAAAATCGTCAAAATTTCTGTTTTTAAGCTAAGTATTCGGCCTACGAATACGTACTACTACGTAAGTACTCCCTCCTCCCCCCTCCTCCTCCTCCCCTCCCCTCCCCTCCCACTCCCCCTCCTCCCCTCCTCCTCCCTCTCCCTCCCCCTCCTCCCCCCTCCCATTCCCCCTCCTACCACTCCCACTCCCCCTCCTCCCCCCCTCCACCCCCCTCCCCCTCCTCCCCCTCCTCCCCTCCTCCCGCTCCACCCCCCTATTACCCTCCTCCCCCCTCCCCCCTCCCCCCTCCCCCCTCCCCCTCCTCCCCTCCTCCCCCCTCCACCCTCCTCCGCCCACCCCCTCCCCTCCTCCCCTCCTCCCCCTCCTCCCTAGGAGGGATGTCACACAGTGATGATTTAAAACTTTACCACTATTGATTAAGTATTTCCTCCTATCAGCTTAATTACTATGAGAACAAGTTTGGTGATTACCCTGAATAAGAAATGTCTATGGGTAACTTCACAGATTGGGACAGTACTGAGAATGAGCTCACGGCCAAACAAGTAAAAGAAATCGGTGCATTAGTGATGTGAACTTGTCCACTATAACTATGAAATCTGAAGCCTGAGTGTGCATTGTTAATTTAGAAACTGGTGTATAAACAGTCAGATAAACTTTGGTTGCAGTGAATTAAAATAAAATACCTTCATGAACAAACCATCCTATTGTTGACGACTTAGTAAACTAAAAACCACATTTTTCAATCTATGTTTTTCAACAAAAAAAAACTTAATGTCATTGTGGAAAATGACGTTGGAAATGGACATTCTGTAGTCCATATAATTAATAAGAACTGATAACAAAATATAAAATACTTAATAACAAAAATAATAATTTATCAGGCATCTTCTTTTCTTCTTTAATTAAGATTTAAATGTCGATTTCGCTAATATAACTTAAGTAGGTTGTTATAAATAGAGGTGAAAGGAATATTCCTCAAGAAACAACATGCTTCATTTATTTATAAAAAAAATTTTTTTTAATAAAATAGGCAGTCATTAACAATGTATAAATAATTTCTGAATAAATTATCTGTCATTCATAGATCACTCATTGAGATTAATACTAATTAATTAATACATAGTATTAATACATTAAGGTTAATAATTTAATTACGTGTTTAAGTTTGCTTGGGAACAGGAGAACTGATATTTCTTTATTAGATGGACAATTTTTTATAACGAAGAATATTCTTTATTCTTTATTTCAATTTACTGACATTCAAGAGAGAAGAAACTAATGATAATGTGATTTTCTGAAATTTTAAATTATGCAGTATAAACTTTTATCTATACATTTCATAGCATAAAATATAATTTTATTTTTCAATATGAATGGGTTCTCAGGGAAAAAGTAGAAAAAGTAACAATAACATTAAAGGATGATAACACAATGGGGATGAGAATACGACGACTTTAATAAAGAATTTAATTAAAGCCAGTGATCCGGATATGCAAAGCAATAACACTTCTACCTCCCGGGGTTTACACCATGCATTGTGTTATCCAGATCACTGCAGCAACTGTATTTCAAGCAATATAATATTTATTTTTTTTAAAAAAAAAATCAACCAATGTTACGTCTTAGAAGTTAAAAAAACAAAAACCAGTTAACATTTCCCTACGATTTCTATTGAAATAATAATTTATATATTCAAATGTATTTGTGTTTTAAAATGTAAGTTATCCTTACAAATGGAGTTTACAAGGATAAAACAAACACAAAATTGTAATGAGAAAAATAATCTAACTAGGTTTAAATTTGTAATTAAATTGACAGAAAAATTCTAAGTTCAAGTTTTGTGTAAATAAGTTGATTTTATATAAAGAAGGCAATATAAAGTTTGTAAGTATTATCTTGAATAGTTTGTGAATAATACAAATCGCTACTCAAGTAGTAAAAATAAATGGAACAGTCCTAAGCTTTCACGTGAATCTTAGTTCGTTGAGGACAGGAAACACTCGCAACCTCTTAAGGTTTTATCCTCTCTTCTTACTACTTCTAGTGGCGATTATCTTGATTACAGACAAGAGTGTATATGTACATATGAATATAAATCAAACACGAAACAGTACACTTGGAAAACACGGCAATAACCCACTCCGATATTCCGATGCATCATCGTCATCAGATCGACGTGATTGGCCTGAGGAGCAAAACTCCACATAAGAGTCAGTTCGTTATAGTTCCAGTATAACTATCGCAAACGTACGAGCAAAAGGAAAAGGCGAGAAAATAATGTAACTGCATATTAAAATTAAAGAATATAAATGAATCTAATAATAAAATAAAACTAAACCTGACAAGTAAGAAAAATAATTAAAGGTTAAAACAAACATAAAGAGAAAGAGGATTCAAAGTGCTATGTAATAGAAAAAAATAATAATTTAATGCCAAATTAAAAAACGGAGTGGTCTACACTCAACATTACTATAAGTAAACATAAAATCAAACTTTTTGACGGATATTAATTTTTAGCTAAGTAATTAGTTTAAATTTAGTATCCGTTTTGTAATATAACAAGAGAGAGTCCCTTCGTAATACTTCAACACCATATAAAATAATATGATTCATAAACACAAGTGTGTACATATGCATATATACGCATTCATATATATATACTTAAAATAAACTGTGACACATAGACAGAAACATAACAAAGACTCACTTTTCAATATTTCGATAGTAATGTCGGTCGTCCTCAGGAGAAGAAGTGATCCCTCCGTCAATTCACTTCTTCTCCTGAGGACGACCGTTATTACGGTCGAAATATTGAAAAGTGAGTCTTTGTTATGTTTCTGTCTATGTGTCACAGTTTATTTTAAGTGTAATCTGTCCTGCTGGACCGTTTCTCATGGTATATATATATATATAGCTTAATGGTTACTAGTTTTTTTTTTAGTAATATCGTATTTCACCATATAAAAACATAATACAGAGATACAGAAGATTTTATTAAGATATGACCTTATGCATTTAGAATAAAACAATTTAATGTTAAGTCATTACCTACAATATTTGGAATGAATATTTCATTAATATTGTATCTGTGATGTCGAACAGAGAATACCATGTTTCATTTTGGTAAGTACGGGTAAGAGAGGGTAATTAATGGAGATGGTTTGAGATAGCAGATGTTGGAGTAACAATCCATTAGATATCTGACCCACCATGCGAGATAGGAAGGAACATGTTCATGTGTCCCGTGGGGCACTGCCACGCCCCGACTCCAAGCCTTTACGTCTGTACGCCTCTACTTAGTCGCAAATCGTCCTCAACCGTAGCCCTTAGTCCCTAAGGGCTTCCGTGTTGCTGCTTGCAGCATGAGTATAACTCGTGCTTCATATAACAATAACCCTTCCCCCTCCTCCAGGTTTGTTTAACTATAATACTCAGACCCAATTGAATAAAACCAAGTTTATATATATATATATATATATATATATATATATATATTGGTATATTTATATATATACCGACTGTTGTGACAATAGTGAAATTAGTGGAAATGCAAGATTTAAAGACAGTGGAACTATTGGAAATGTTCTATACAATTTAGATGTTTGTGCAAGAAGATTATTCAGATCCCTTGAGAAATACACAAGGAAACTAGTCAACTGTAAATATGGCGTATTATTTAATCAAACCTGATTATATATATATATATATATATATATAACTTTAAATTACACAAAGCATTTAAATTACTTTAAATTACACAAATTAATATATATATATATATATATATATATATATATATATTCACTGATAAAACGAAATACGATCCAAACTGGACACAATACGAGTTCGAGATTAACAAAGAGCAACACACAAAGTAGGGAAACACACTTACAGACTCAAATTTTCGGGTAATCCGTCTTCAGGAGAAAAGAGAATGGGAGACCAAGCACGTTGTAGACGCAACGGCAAGTAACCAACCCGGCCGGCAACCGCCAGTGCTGTCAACCGTACCCGGTCTTAAAGTATAGAATTAGGAGAAGATATAAACAGAAATTCAGATAAGCAGTACTGGTTGGGTAAAACTATAAATAGGTGAAAAATTATAAGCAATATAAGATAAAAGCAAACTATAAAAAACAAAAATAATGAAAGAGAAAAGAAGAAAAAAATAAATAAATAAATAAAAATAAATACAATACAAAAATATATTTATTTATTTATTATATTTAAATAATTATATTTATTATATTTATATATTTATTTATTTTTTTCTTCTTTTCTCTATCATTATTTTTGTTTTTTATAGTTTGCTTTTATCTTATATTGCTTATAATTTTTCACCTATTTATAGTTTTACCCAACCAGTACTGCTTATCTGAATTTCTGTTTATATCTTCTCCTAATTCTATACTTTAAGACCGGGTACGGTTGACAGCACTGGCGGTTGCCGGCCGGGTTGGTTACTTGCCGTTGCGTCTACAACGTGCTTGGTCTCCCATTCTCTTTTCTCCTGAAGACGGATTACCCGAAAATTTGAGTCTGTAAGTGTGTTTCCCTACTTTGTGTGTTGCTCTTTGTTAATCTCGAACTCGTATATATATATGTATAAGTGATCAAATTAGAATATGAAATTGGAAAAAAAGTCTAGGATCTGTTACACCGTAACAAGCGGTGTTTGTCAGTGTCAAAAACTCGAATATTTTCAGTTGGGTTTTTGACTCCGACGAAGACCGCTTTTTGCAGTTACTTTAACTTAGTCTTGTTTTCCCATTGATCATTTATATATATATACACACACACACACACACACACACACACATATATATATATATATATATATTATTGTTTGCTATGAGTTGTCCGGGGAAAGGAATATGATTCGTTACATGTTGACCAATAGGAGTGAAGTTTACAGGTCCATGCGTGCGGTCCCAGTTACCCACTGCTCAGCGAAGCCTCAGTCATTCTGCCAATAGGTATAGAGGTTGCACAGTCCCTCTGTGTTAAATGATATTTAGCAGAAAACATTAGCCTCACTTTACAGTGAACTCCTGTTCCTATTGGTCAACATTGTAACGAATATATATATAGAAAAAGACCGAAACGTTGGCAATGAGAGTTTAATTTGAACCTGAATATCTGATCAAGTCCCTGTACCGTAAAGATCTGATGGCTTTAGCCACCACTCAGTGAGTTCTTCAGTTGACTATCGTCATTCCGTCAATTCACTTCTTCTGAGGACAACCGCCATAACGGTCGATATATTGAAACGTGAGTCTTTGGTCTGTTTATTTCTAAGTGTCACGGTTTATTTTAAGGATATATATATTATTTGGTTTTATTTATAGTTTAAGTCATAGATTATGGTCATTATTCCTGAGTGCAGTATGTATGTATTGTAAATTTACAATTTACTTCAGAGAAAAAACTGATACAACTCACTTCCATACCCCAACACTGATAGCCATCAGGAACAGAACTGACATCCTAAATGGAAGTTTTCATTCCTTGTATTTTAGCAAGATCCAATATCTGTTCCAGGTGTTCCTTATTTGTCTATGAACCCGTTCTCTTTATTAGTTTGTACTTATTTTCTACTTAAAAAAGGTATTTTTCAAGCACCACCCTCAAGAACAAGAAAAGTACATAAAAAATCGCCAACAAAGATTCACATAACTTTTTTGACATCCTTTTAATCAGGAATATTTGAACATGTTTTGAACACAAAAACAGTGAGGGTTAGACGTTTATACATATGAATATATATTTAGTATATATAGATTTAGTAATAGTTTTCTAGATTGAGGAAAAGAACTTTATCCTATTCTTAGCTACTCTACATCAATTTCCAAATTTTATAATATATTTCACCGTGTTTTATATATGGCTCTCAATTTGACATTTTATTCTTCAACATAGATCATAATTCTTCTCTAATCGATGTACCATGTACAGTTACGCAAAGATGTAAATGGCTAAGATATTATGCCTGGCGTATCATTCACTCAGCTATTTTTTTTTATTTCCTCTTTACCTCAGCAGTTATCGTATTTATACACTTTCCTCTTGCAGTTATAACGACAGTGCCTACCTTGTGGACCTTCTGTGTTTGGCGTGATGTATTCTATTCAGGTTTAGCGACCACTAAGTGAAGCCTTCGCATAAATATTCATAGATCCCAAGTAAGTCGGGTTAATATCCTCACATCAATTTCTCTCATTCTCATCTTTAATTAATATTATAAAGTACATATGTAAAAGAAGGCAACATTTCACACTTCAAAACATAAACTTCTGAAGAAGCCCACACGTAGTCCCTAATGCTATACAGACATTTAAAAAAAGTATTATATATTTGAAATTATTATAAGAATATAATATGAAGTGTGTATGAATGTGTTCTTTGGAAATAGATATTCCATTATTCTATTTCTCTAATGCAATCGAGGTCCCATTGATCGCACTTTAGATGGATCCTTAAAATTATAGAAACAGTGTAAACATACAACATTGAAACTTTAAAACATGATTGGATAATGACTTTTAGATGACCTACTAATACCTTCCACGGTCAATTGCCTGATTATGCCAGTTAGTGAACCAACCTAAGTGGCACAATTCTCGAGAAAGAAGAGCAAGGTTTCTTCTGACTAACAGATTGTACATTAGTTTTATTAAATCTAATGATGAAATTATTTTGATTATGGCTATCACAAATGAATTTCATCAACTAAATAATCTATGAAGTGTAACTCTAAGACTTTGTTATTTCAGTTCCATATTATTCTAGTTTGAATAGCAATATTATTTTGAATGACAATAATTTTTCTAATAATCATTTATTCGTATCCTATTATTACAAGAATCCCTACGCATTAAATACAAACTCTAACCTAAATATCCATAAAAATTATTTAAATATAGTGCTTAGTTATGAGAGTTTCATAAGTGTGGTTTTAAGCTAATTTCATGAATGGGAAGTGGTACTAGGGCTTACTTAGAAGTAACAGATCACCTGAGAGAGATGTATGAATCATTCATAACAAACTAAACGCAAGTATTTTGACTGCATGTTCTCTTTGATATCATTTATAGACGTTTTTATTTTGTAATATCTGAATGATTACGAATGTTCATGTGACTGGTCGACTCAAATCCAATTATTTTATTTTTTCCTATTGCCAAAATTATAAGAGGGTATTTCCTTGTAATGGATTAGTTGTTTTACACTTCAATTTAATTAACAAATTCAAGCCCGATAATTGTCCTTTATAATTCTTGGTTTCTGCTTGACTAATTTAATACTAATGAGCAGTAAATATTAATCGACCGGAAGAGTTGGGAAATAACGCTACCTGATTTCATATATAGTTCTCTTAAGGCCCAATATTAATCATTTCCACCGAATAATTGTATATCTCTGAACTATACTTATGAACATCAAACTGTTTGACCTCTAGCATACTTACATAATTTATGTACTTATTCAATAACCTACAGATAGAAAAACATCAATATAGACTGCCAAAAATTGATTCAGGAAACATTAAAAACGTGTAAATCCATGAAAATTCTTTGTTATATTTTTCAATATTACTATGAATTACTTACGGTAGGGTGTAAATAAGTAATATAGAAGTATATTGAAAAGATTCTACCAAAGTAATTAAATTATATGGAAAAAAAATGAGAAAAATGTATTCTAGGAGATTCTAGGGGAACAATTTTTTTCAGAAACCAATTTCCTGGGATCAAAGAAGAATGTTCAATTCATGGCCGTTCTTTCTTACAGCAATACAAGTAAAATATAATTATACGAAGGGTCCTTTATTTCATTTCAAAAAACGTATTTCGATATTGAATTTCTCCTATTTTAAAATATTTTATGAACAATCTATTTGAATGTAATACCAAAGCGCTTTTCTTTTCATTGTTCAGATTAATATAAAGAAGGTTGACAAGTTGTTCAAAATCAGTAAGGCTTAATAAAAGAAAGAGGCACTAAGTGAAGCGTACAGATGACTGTTTACTCTCTATTTATTTTTTTGAGGGACTCTCAAATAGAATTCATTTAGAAAATCGCCCGCTCGTCCTGCCGTTAGCTGACTCTTGAACAATGCCCTGATTCAATGGTTCACTCCCTCCACGGTTTCTTCATTAACAGTCTGCCTGACAACACTTTCAACTTTATTATTTCATTTCAAACAGGAATTTAATTTAAACTTCCAATAGAATCAAGCTCTGATAACTTCAACGTCTATAATCAACATTTCAATTAAATTAACAATTATTATCTCTCATTTATATTGGCATCAACATGAATTGAAATAAATATTTTCTTGAAAATTAATAAACCGAAGACACTTTCTTTTACATTACTTTAGTACCATTGAGCTCGGAATTCCCAATTCCCAACTCTTAAGACCTAAGTAACCCTCAACCCATGAAAAGACCAATGCCTTTGTAATTAATTGATCAAAGTACTATTTCGTTTAGAACTATTTATTGCGTTGATCATTATAACAGAATGAAATTGACTCATGTATTTGCTGCACCAGATTCAGTGTTTATATACAATTTTTGATTATGTAATACACCCCATAAAATAATGTAAAAAGGCTCTTATATTAGGGTTAATATGAAACTTACATTTGGTTATGGAAAGTTAGTATTTTCTGAAAAAAAAATTAAAGACCACTAAAGTGGTTGGATAGTTTAGTTTTGTTTTTAGAGGAAAAGCATAATATTTCTTTAGGTGGCACATAAAGAAGGAGAATTTGAAGGGAAACGTTATTTATGACGACTTAGGAACATGACTTGGCGTGAGCTAAACGCCCCCCAAACTGCGACCCAGAAATACAATCACTTCGTATATAAGACCTGCCACACATTTCTTTATTACTTTCGAAAGCAACCACCAGAAACTGCTGTACGACACAGTCCTGCAATATTTTTATAATAGTTTTGTGAGAACAACATATAAATATTTTTCGTGATTTTCTGCTGCTTAGACTTCAACTGCAAATATAGAACTCTATTAGACATGAATTGCAAGTAACATTCAAATTTAAATATTTCGTTCTAATTCTTAATTTTTTCTTCTTTTTACAAATATGAAGGATTGAAAATTCGATTACATATTTAAAGATTATTTTCTTTCTAGTAACTACTTCAAACACCTGATACTATATAATTTTATAATAGAAAACGGTTGTTATTGAAACGCTTCAATTTCTTGATATGTTTTCAAGAGTCGCACAAAGTAATATCAGTTAGGTTTCAAGGACTGTATAAAGTTTCATATTACTTTCCTCATGCTCACCATAAACTACTTTCCTCTTACTTTTACTGAAACGCACAACATTGACTATTAGTAATGTTTGAAATTATTTGACACCTCTTGAGATGACAGAGGACACATTTTACTGTATCGGTATGTCAGTTGGTTCGATGCAACTTTGTAACTGTTGTTCAAGGAAAAAAGTTTTCCACCACTAATTTTTGTTTCCTTTTCGATTTATGACCTTAGTTTATACAACAGAATAAATATATTCGTTTTTTGTTTTTATTATTCCAGCTATGCAACAGTTTGCTTTTCCTGAAATAATACTTTAAACTCTTGAAAGTTATTTATAGCTTTCCAGTTTCATTTCAGATATTTTCCCCTAAATTGTTGTTCTTACATTCGAAATTTAACATCTGATTTTTTATATAATAGTAAAATGGTCATAATTCATTTTCTGAGAAACCTTAAAAATATGATCATTGATAATTGATTCCTGTCACAGGAGCAGTAATAGATTTCATATTGATCGTACAAAACGAAATTACAGGAAAATGACCGTTATAGGAAATTCTAACAATATTTAAGGCGAATTTTAATATTTCTTATATTTTTTTCATTTAATTTAGTTAATATTTATTTACATATTTCATCAGATGCAAAAATTAAAGTAAAACTAAGTTAATAGCACAATTCATGAAATAAACCAGAATAATCTTGACTTTATTCAGGAAAATAATCAACCTGTCAAAATTTATCATTTACTGGAGAGTTTTACAAAATGTACCTATCATGCCAAATGTTTTATTAAGATGTATTTTATTATGTCTCAAAATAGACAGAGCTGACTGTTCTTTAAGATCATATGTATTTCCTCCAAATAGGTAAAAGAAACATGTGGAAATTAACTTGACTAAACCAGGGAGGCATATTTGTCCTTTACAAAAGGTGAGCCCAACTTATTACAAGACCAAGTTCAGTAATTAAGTCTCTAAAAAATGGCTTCAGCTTCATTTCAAGTTCCTAAACTCAAATCTTTTAGATATATACAATGACCTAATTAAAGAAGTCCTGAAACAAAAGAATAAAGTTAAAACAAATTTAGGGAAGTTAACATTAGAAAAGTAAAATTTATTTAATACTATTTATCTAAATAAATATAACTATTAACCATTTCCTGCTAGGACCTATGGGTTTCTTCACACATTGCCTTATCAAGCTGTCCTTGTCATTCTGATGACCACATAAGTTGTTCCTTAATGTTATGAAGGTTTTCCTTTATGTATTTCTTATGTCCAAGTACTCAGTTATTCGGGTATAGTATTCATCAAAATTACATTATTGTGAGTTCCATACTAAATTATGCTGAACTGTTGGAAAGCAGTTTATTGTATTCTAAAATTCAAATTAAGATTTTCAAATGATACTTGTCAACATATCGGTGTAAAAATCTTAAGACTTATGATTTTATTCCATGTCGATTTCTTACAATTTTGTTTAACCTGATCTTATATTCACAGTCAAACCTTATTTAATTGTATTTGATATTTCATTTATTTCACTTTTTTTAAATAAAGTATATTTAATTTATATTATCCTTTATTCAAAAATTTAAACATTTATTTCTTGTTCACATGCCTTTAATTTCTGTTCATAAATTTTGTCAGACCTAACATACTAGTCAGATATAAATCATCCCAATTGGTAATTTTCAAAATAAAAATTAGTAATTAGTAATTTATACAAAATTAAAAATAACTTTACAAAAAAACGTATGTTTTCTGATGATCTATATTTCTTCAAGTCTAAAAATATTGATATTTATTCTTAGAATTACATTATTTTCCAGGTCAGTATTAATTAAGAAAATACATAACAAGATAGTCGTGGTGTAAAGACTGTTTGAACCCATATTTTGATTCAACCATATTGAATAGAACATATTGTATACAAGACTCTCATTAACAGAGAATGGGTGGCTAACAATACGTATTGTTGTATAGCACTGAAAACACTATAAATAGTCCTGGTATGTATTCAGGCGTTACTTGAACCGTATGATTTTTATGTTCCTGTTCAATAATTCATGAAAACATGAATTAATATTTCATATTATAGTATTTCATACACACAAATAAATGGGATTTTAAAAAAAGGTAATATTCATTTATAGAGCTTGAACAAAACTCGGGAATTTATACAAATTTATATAAGCTTCCATTATGCAGATTAATATAACAATCGTTAGTTGTGCTATCCGTAATTGTGTGGTATTTACTCATTCTGAGGTAAAATGGATAAACCAAAAAAAGTCTCCACACAAATGAAGTTTTATTCAACGCTTGAGTTGGTCCATGGACCAACCCCTCAGGTCAGTACCACATCCTTGGGTATGTCTTGAATTCTCTTAATTGGATTTTATTATTTCACTCTAATTTTGTAACTGATTAGATATAATTTGTATTATAGAGTCTTCCTGATGATGAACACAAAGTGTTCGAAAGGCGTTGAATAAAACTTCATTTGAGTGGAGACTTTTGTTAGTTTATCCATTTTACCTCAGAATAATATAACAATGTAATGAAGAATGTAAGACTGCACACTCTACACTAAGGTAACCTGTGTGCACTGATTCAACCTGTGCTTGTATTAATACATTACTATCCTTATTGTGTTGGAAATATGTAGTATAAATGTCATTTCCCACAGGTCAAATCATATTCATATAATCTTATATAATATGTGACATATCTTCAAGCCAATAAAAATAATAAAATAGTTATATAAATACAGGTTGAAATAATGTAGGCAAGCTAATCCAGGGAGCCAGTGAAGACTTAGTGTAAGTGACAGTAATGATACATATTGTACTTCACATATAAATTCACATATACATACTCAAAAATATAAATTTGTAAAATAATGTATTAATAATAATCCCAGAAATATATTTTTAAAATTTCAAACTAAACCTATCCATTGACAGGACAGAAAATGATCAGTGTGAAATGGTTACAAACCAGTTAATAAGATGAGGCAAATCCTGATAAAACTCAGCATTTATTTTAAAATCGGTAGATTTAAGAGGACTATAGAAGCACTGCTGAGAATCTATTCCGGCTGCTAACGTAGATTCATTGTGGTTCTTACCAGGTTCTTACATTTTCCCCATTTTTTTTATACACTCCTTGATTTGGTGTTGGTTATGGTGTATGTATGATTTCGACACCAACTATTGGTAAGTCTTGCTGAAGTTTTGAAGTTGAAAGGAGTCGCTCAGCAGTCACAGTGTCGGTGAAGGACCGTAACATTCCTCCGACACCAGAATTTCCCTTATCAGGAAACATAACCGCCTCACAGATAAACAACTGCTAATGTATGGGGTAGTCTTTAAGGTAGACTATTTGCAGTAAACAATTTACTATCGTTACAATCATTTTGAAAGATTTTACTGCATAAAAATCAATTATTAACTTAATGTACTTAATAAAAATCAAATACTAACAAAATATACTTAATAAAAATCAATTACTAACTTAATGTACTAAATAAAATTCAATTACTAATTTAATGCACTTAATAAAAATCAATTACTAACTCAATGTACTTAATAAAAATCAATTACTAACTTAATGTACTAAATAAAATTCAATTACTAATTTAATGCACTTAATAAAAATCAATTTCTAACTTATTATTCATGTGTCATTAGTTAGGTATTTTACAGTTTTTCTGTTTCTGGTACTACGTCACTTTATTATAAAACTGAGAAGATTGTTTGTATGGAAAAAAGCGACATAATTCATTCATTTTATTTTAAAAATATTTTCAGTATTCAGGATGTCCAAGAAGTAATAAAGAGTTAGAGATATATATTTCTTCAGAAAAATTTCTTTTATTCTAAATATGCTATATTAATATCAATTCTATATTAATAAATGTTTCATCATTTTTTATACAGCTATATTTACATTACAACCTTCAAAGATATAAGATGTCAATTCGGAGTAAATAAACAATTGCTAAAAATGAGTAAGTTTAATTTAACATTTCAACTTTTTAGTTGGTACACGTCTCTTTCAATTCTCTCTTTATTCGTATCCTTCTGCTATAACTTAATTTAATGGAAAAATAACGTCCTTCCTAAGTGCCATTATTAAACGTATATTTTATGATCAATCTAAAGGTAAGTTTATTTTTTCAGCTGGATTTCTCAAATATAAATTTAGTTTAACTATCTTTTTAACTATACTTTCTAAAACGTAGTCACAAATATGCATTAGTATGTATAATGAGAAAAAATTAGACGGCATATAATTAGAAAAGAAGTAAATAAAAATAGTCAAGGAAAATAGAGGAAAAGGAAAAAATGAAAATATTCTGGCTAGATTTAAAAAAAATTATGCAGAAAAGCAGAGAATAAAAAATAAATATGTATATAGATTTAGAAAAGTAAAGGAACAAAAAGAATAGGAACTTGAAAAATAACAAGTTTAAACAAAATTAAGGAACACTTTCTTTAGTGACTTACTTGTATCTGTATTTTTACCATCATATTAATTAATAAAAAATAACAAAGTAGATTTTTAGGCTAAAGTCTTGTTGATAGAACAGTAGATGTATATTTTGATCTCCTCACAACCTAAAGAAACACCAGATGTTCAACAGAAGACGCATATATACCCATGCTTGGATGCAACTTTCTAAGTTACGACTCCTTCAAAATAAACGTACGAAATTTATATTCTGAGTTGGGCAAATATAATTCGTTTTATTTATAGACATATAATACTAGTAGGTAAGTAGGTTATAACTCGTCATATTAGAAAATTCAAATAATATTTCGATATGGTTTTAATGGACTGGAAGAAGAAAAATGTAAATAGAGAAATTGTGGATTGAATTCGTCAAATATGGCGAAGTATTTGCTCAACATGATAGTATGATTTAAGTTCATCTCACCACTTGAAATGTTCCAATAGCAGCCGACTGGTTTTGCACCTAGTACATGTGGAAGTAGGACAAGTATTTACTCAAGCAAAAAAATATTGAAAAAAGATACCAAGTGCCTGTTTAAAAATGAAAACCCCTAGAGAGAATACGATGGACTCTGATACTGGATTAAGGTAGAGTGCTGTAAATAAAACAGCTAAAATAACAGTAAGAGTACGATGTTCAAAATAAACTACCAGAAAAGTACCAATTTTTTCATATACTTGTCCTTAATTTTATTTTTTACTGTATGATAACTGAATATAAGTGATATAATTACCTCAACCAGATTAATTTCGTTGATATTATACCAAAATGATTTATCCTGATAAATAAGTGGCATATATATAGTGCAGAACTTTTTCATATTAAAATTGAACTAATCAAATACCTAAAATGCTGATTGGCAAGCATTAATGTTTACTGTAAGTAATCACATCACCAAAAATAATGAACAATCAACCTAATGATCTGATATGTTTTAGTCTGATAATTTTAAATTTATTCATCGTAATTACCGTAATTGGCAAATTATGAAATCATGTTAGGAATAAATTTGACCTGTCATATTCACTGATGTACATTTATAATCAAATGACTTAAATATCATGAAAGAAACTAGTAATTCAATCTGATGTATTAGAAGGTACGTGGAATAGTTAAGGCGACTACATAGTTTTGTTTCCGCTTGTCATTTAAGATGGAATATGAGAACCTAATTAATAAGCTATAACATAACTCAAAGTATTACTTGGTTCGACAAATTTTGTTTTAAACTGTGTTAATTGTTATGCAATGAATTTATTATTGATGTTCTGAGTAATCTTAAAAGAAATTTATTCCATATAACTAGAATTGAACAAGTATATTGAATTGAAGTACTTGTACTAAATGACCACTACAAATGTTAGTAAAATATACTTTTCATATTCTATTAATAAAAATATGCTTTTGCACCTTTTCATAAAGCAACATTGTTAAAAAACAATTGGGTATATTCCCTCGAAATAAACATGTATCAAATATGTCTCAAATACTATGTTTCTTGTTGTACAATAAGTACAAGTACAGTGATTACAACAATTTGAATTTACACAAACCCTCCCAATCAAATACAAACCTTATTAACTAAAATTCGTTTCAGATTGGTTTTTATTATATAGTTTAGATTAATTAAAATATATGATATAGTTTATTAAAATATATGATATTGTTTATTATCAGCTATTACTATTTCAGTAATTAGTATATCTCATAAGGTATGAGAATTACCTTTCAATTGTAATATATATATATATACATACCATGATAAACGAAAAACGGTCCGGCAGGACAAATAACAATTAAAATAAGCATTGGCATTTAAACAGAAACACAACAAAGACTCACTTTTCATATTTCGACCGTAATGGCGGTCGTCCTCAGGAGAAGAAGTGAATTGACGGAGGGACGACAGTCAATGTCAAATTATTATATACATATATACAGTCAAATATATATATATATATAATATATATATATATATACTTTTGTACCTGAATATAGTTACTTATAAAGTAGGAAATACAACTGATTCCCTTTGAGAATATAAGCGGTTAGGATATTGTGCATAGTTTATTTGAATCTAAGACTGTATTACTTAGCCCAGACACGTGACTTATTATTTATTGTATGACTGTCAGTCAGTATTTTAAATATAACTGATGAATGTGGGTACAGTAAGTAAGTGACAGTAATGATACAATGAGTACATAGGGTACATTGAGTACACCACAATGAATGTGCAGTACTTTTTGTACACTTCAGTTCGGATTGGTCAATTCCTGCATCTGTTTTCTTGAATCGACTCACCGGTTGAGAATTCAAAGTGTTTCCAAGTGTCAGTCCCAAATAATCTGACACTATATTAAACGGTGTCATGGCTGGGCCTATCTCTTAGCTGTCCAAACGCACTCCCGACTCCCTTATTTCCCTTGGGATCTCTACTCCTGCCTTCGTCATCTTATACGTATCCTCTTAGCCTTTCCCGTATGCAAACACTTGTTATTCTTACAAATGCTTACTTCTTATAGATCAATGTCTTATTTATTAAATATTTTTTTTAGTAGAAATTTATTCCAACCACTGTGGTCTTTATGATTTCTTGTGCTACTATGGTTTAAATAGTTCAATTATTTTTCCGAAATATTTTTTTCTAATTGATTAAATATAATACATAATTTAATCAACAATTTGCAAACAAAATAATAATTGCTAATAATTATTGCTTAAATAGCAACATAATTATACTTATAATATTAAACAAAAGGAAATCATAACTTATATATTTCTCATATGAAAAAATGTTGGTTGGCCAACACTTAACAACACTATAATAATCATAATATTCAACCCATTAAAAATAATTGATTTTTTTATTTTCTGGCATATATTAATTTTAATCAATAATGTACCACTTGTTTAAATGTGGCTATATCATTCTATCAGTCACAAGAATCTTGAAATCTTTGATCAATCTAACATGTTGTTAATGTGAACGTCTGATTCTCATCGGACTCGTACGCTCCCGATCATACCTGCCATGTCGTCCCATTGTGGAAACTAAATTCAACTAACTTTTATATTCTATAACCACCTTCATAAATGTACATTAGGGAAGTATCCATTTCTTCTATAGTTACAACTGCAAAGATTTGAAAACAAAATCTTTGCCCTCTCCAATAGGATTAACTCGCATTCAGATAAAATGTGATCAAACGTTTTTTTTAGTTGTGATTCAAACTAGAGAGAGTAGATGTTTGTTATTCCTTCAAAGCTGGAGGAAGTACCATATAGACATTCAATGAGTCAGTTATCCTTTTACACGCCTTTTCTGTACATCGTACAAATGATGCACATGGTATCATTGGATTTACCACAACGTTAATAACACTTTTGTGAAGCCAATATGAATATTTCGAGCTAAGACACTATATTCAATAAAACAAACTCTTATATCAGAACAGTGCTTATGTTTTCTTAACCAGTGTATCAGTACATGGACTTTCAATTTAGCCTTCTATCTAAAGAACGTGTAAGAGTTTAATTTAATGTTTTTTTCTCCTTCAGAAAGGTATAAGGACCGTTTCAGCTGGATTTATTTATAAGCAGATATTCTGTTTTACTCATTTTTCAACAATTGAAGGAATATCCTGCAGGATCTGAAAGTCATCCAGAGCGATTCATATAAGATATCTGAATAATTCTATTTTGTTAAATATAATATCTAAGTTATGTTGCCCCTTATGAAGATTCTTATTTACATAAAATTGTTCTATTTTTTAGGTACAGTATTTGCCATTTCGAATGTAATATCACTCCTTCAATATTGTAATATTATGAAATGATTCTATCAAGATAATGTCTAATATGATATTTTATGGTTGTTCAATCAACTGATATCTATCATAAAAAATAGTAGCTTCATTATCCTAAACAACGAAAAGGTTCCTCTTTTATGGTCAAATATTGCCGAAATAGTGGTGTTCCTAAACATAATAAGAACTATATTACTGACAACTAGTTGTGTTATAGGGTGCTACATCAAGATTTATTGCAACCCATTCGCTAGACAACCATCCTGCACATTGGCAATCTATATATTATAGTGTTGTTTTATGGTTTTTTTTTATAGTTATCAAAATTTTAGTGCCTGAATATACCAACAGTATAAAATATATTACATTCTTTTCTGTTAGGCATTATAAAAGGAGGTATGATTGAATAGATTTGGTTACAATGTATTTCAGTCAATATAAGCAAATCTGGCAAGTACCTCAGGTTGTCTATTTCTCCATGTCTTTATATGTCTCTAATTCCCTTTGCTCTTATTAAACTTTCTTGAAACTGCTTTTATGTAATATTAATTTTTTGGACATATCAATTTTTTATAGGAAGCCGTAATGCGTTAAAAACATTTTCTTACATCACAACGTACAATACCGTCCATTTCCATTAATACAATTTTAATAAAAAGGTATTTCAGGTCATCTAAAAACATAAAAAACATGTTATCAATATTGAATGGTTTTTAAAGGTCAAAGTTAATGATTTTTAGTTATGAAATACACTAAAAGGAGCCTAATTATTACAATGAAACAAATTCGACTTTTCGCTAAGAAGTGGAAAAGTTTAGACTTAATTGGAAATCCAACTTGTTATTTAAGCTACGACTTTAAATGTACTGGAGATCAAAATCAACCTCTCACATTATGTTTACGTGACGGAATAAGAGAGGGGGGAAAATATAAGCATAAAAACAGTAAATTGTTATTATTTCTGAGTCCTACTTGAGAAAACACTTTTAAAAGTAAAAAAATCTGGAGTGGCCTAGACTCTACTTTACTATAAGTAACTCAATGTCAAATTTCTTGAGTATATAAAACATAACGTTTCATTTAAGCATAACATAAATATCTAAATGGGATATAATTATTAGCATTGCATTCGTGAGGTAGTACAGATAGTGATTGAAGGAAATATCAATTTATAAGCTTATTTTTGTACATCACAAATAATTTATTATTTGCAAATAATTTCATTAGTATAACTACAGTAGTAATAACATTTTTGAAAAACCAATGTGAACATTTCTTGGAACGAAATATTATCCTACAAGAGAACATGGCTATTGTTCAAACAGCCAGTAGATTTCTTACATCGTTTACTTGACATCCTTCTACATTGAATATTAATGTAAAATTTTCAAATTTGAAACAGTAAAATACTCTTTTTTTCTCTGAAAAACATCTTAAACAGCGAAGAAAATGTTGTTTTAAGGTGATTTGTTAATTAAAGATGTACGATAATTACAGTTATTAATCTCTAAACGAAAGATTTATATTTTGAATTATCTTTTACATTTTTGGTTTTTAACAGAATTATTATACTGGGAATTTTATGGCTTCTTAGTATTTAATAAGATCATTTTCCTTCCCCTTTGTCAAATAACATATATACGAATTTTTTCTGAGTGTGTGTTATCATTTTCCTGCACAATATTATTCCTCTTACATCTCTTATAAGTCAATAATATATTTTCATTTTTCCATTAGAAACATCAATTTTATTTCAGTGGATTCGCTCAAAAAATTTCTAAGTCAATGTAAACAATGTAAAAAAATACAAAAAATTCGACAAGTATAGCAGGTGATCTCTTAGTCTAAGGTAAAGAAAGAGTTTTTATATCGTTATTGCTCTATCCCGTAATTGAAACTTCATGATTTTTTTTTTATGAATTGTTAATTTTTTGTTCCATTTTTGGTCAAATTTTCATTATTTTTTAACGAGCCGTTTAGCGTCAAAAAAACATTTTCTGAAAACACAAATCGTACTGTAACGCCCCTTTAGCGAATGTAATATTAGAAAAAAATATCTCAACTCATTTTCCATATAATGTTCTATTTCTAGGCATAGTTTCATTTTGATCCGTCAAACAGTATGGCTTGTATCGCTCTCACAAGGTTTGAGATTGAATTATAAGTCAAAATTTTTACATTTTATTGAAAAAAAAATATTTCCTGTTGTCTTAAAATTCTGAATATATTTTTCGTTTGTTGCATTTGTAACTTCAAAGATAATGTCAAAATTTCAAAACACTAGGGTTATCAGTTTAGGAGAAATAAATGTTTTAAATAAAACGGTTTTTGGCAAAAAAAGTGACTTTCCCATCATGCATAATTCTTCCCAAACAATAGGGATCTTCGTCTAAATGGGGCCCATTTTTTTGTAAAATATCAACTTGATCCATCAAAGATTCTGGACCGTAGCGTGGTAACAAGCAATGCTAACACACGCACCCACCCACCCACACACACACAGACATCATCGTAAAAACGTCATAAAACGACTTCTGGGACCTCAAAACATGTAATTCCGTCAAAATCTCGAGATCGAATTTTTTCACGATCACTATACTTTACTTATAGTAAAGTAAAAAAGTTGTGGAGGTAGATAAGATGTAGCGAAGATACTTGTATGACAGCGGTCTGACAGAAGTAGCTACGAGTACAACACTGACCAGTCGTCTGTGCCGATATTACCTTCCAAGGACTTCGATATTCGACAACAGAATAGATTCATGAAAACAAGTCAAAACTCACTTGATTGTTACAAGGCTATTCTATTTCGCTATAGTAAATTTGAGTGTATAACATAGCAGATTTTTTTGTAATATATTCTCTGACGACATATTAGATAACGTTTGTGATAAAATAAGCTTGACGACTATATATTGGTGTTGTTAGAAATATAAGTGTACATGGGTTGTGTAGAATACTGAATCAGTCATTTTGAAATCTCTCGCAGCAAGATGCATAATATTATACTACTCTGTAATTAAAAAAGTATGGGGGAACACCTTTGTAATCTACTAAATTGAAAAAATAATTCCATTCAATTATGGCCTAGATCTTATTGTAACAAAACCATACGTTGTTTTAACACTACTTTACTTCTCAACTATTCGAAATAAAAAATAACTACCACTGATTTTGTCATAATTGATAAGAAATTGTTCCAGACATTATTTGGGGTAATATGAGATAAAGGACATCTAATCTACAATTGGTAGTACTATGTTAAAACCTAGTAAGGTAGAAAAACATTCTGAGCGTTTTATAAGCCATGATGTGAGGCAGACAAATTTTCGACCAGATAAAAACATTGTATTTAAGAGCCTGTTACTTCACAACTCAGTGAAGTAACAGTAATGTTCGTTAATGGTGCAAAAGAAATTAATGCAATACACATATATCTGAGGCAACGGAATAAACGTCAGGTGAGATATCATTTCAAGTCATCGCGAAAGCAGATTTCATGAACCATTAGGTAAATACTTATAGATTGAAAATGAGATATGTCTTCCGTTAACAATGCTATAGGGATATCTTTTATAACTAAAAAACATATGTAACTATAAAAATTAGCCGTAAAAAAAACGAGTTCATGGAACGTGATTAAATTAGTTACTAGAAAATAATAAACACATATACAAATGTTTTCAATCTAGTATATGATAAACGTTTAGTGAAATTCATGTGTAGATTACAAAACAAAATCATTCTAAATATTCAAAATTATAACATTTCGTTTCACCTTGGACACGTACATATTCATACATTCTTAATATACAAATTTCACTCGCACTTCCTTTTCCCACCATTATAATTTATTAAAAAAGGAATTTTCTCCAATTATAATGTTTGAAATTCCTACAAATATTGTCTATTCAAAACTAGAATCTAGAAACTTTTGAATCATCCTTTTATCCTTATATATAATTGTTTTCTGCAATAGTCTAGCAATTTTCATAGTTTTGACCACTCATACTTTTTAATTTAAATTCCTTTTTCCTTAAGTCTTGTGATTAGACTTGAGGTAGTGTTAATGGTATATCTTTCACTAGAAAGAAAACTTGCTTCTGAATTAAATTCTGATTCAAATCTTGCTTCCGAATTAAAAGGAAACAAATTATAAAAAACGGCATTTGTCCAACCTTGCTGTCATATATATTAAAATAAAAATAAATAAATTAATAATTAGCTTTTAACTGGTATTTTGATACATGACCCTGTTCTTACGGCACAGTTCCATAAGTACGATTCCTTTTAAATATATTTCTCTCCTTTCTTTATTACATGTTCCTTCATTAATGGGTCAAATGCAATACGCAATTCAATTAGCTTTATAAAAACTCCATTATTATATTAATAAAGATTCTACTTGAAAGTTTCTCCGAACAATTTAATAACCAACATTATGGGTAAAATTTCTCCATGCCAATATTTAATTTCAAAATTAATTAATCTTTGTGAAGCTGAATTGACTGCCTAACAAGTTTTCATCCTTCGTTTCAGCTATACCGTCATTTCAAATCACTTACGAGGTTTTCCAAGTCTTCAGCCTTTCTTCATATCTCTCCAACTTCTTTTTTTTTTTTGTAATTAAATTAGGAAAGAAACATACAAAATAATAATTAAGTCATTCATAAAAATACAAAAAACATCTTTTTTCACTGACTATTTTCACCAATATTTCAAAAGTGTTTTGTATTTTTTTTTATTTATGTTATGGTGCATAGCTCTAAATTGTTTATGCTATCAGACTATAATTGTTAGACCTAATGACTAGAGTCTCGCTGAGGCTTGCTTAATTACCCTCGGTATGATCCATTGCTCTAAACCTGTTGAATTCAGTTCCTGTTTGGAATAACTCACTACTTTGTTATTAATGCTGTCGTCATGAGAGTGCAAATCACAATTGGAAGTAGTGCATAGATCCCCACGACTGTATGTGTTATTTATAACTACTTCCCTCTATTAAGAAGATATCAAACTCTCATAAATGACTTTTAATCTTCTTTCCTTTTCTAACTTCTTCTTATTTGATAACCACATAGTTATTTTGAATCTCTCACTCGAAATTAAAGTGTTAATTATGTACAGTTAATGTAACAACACAATACAACGTAGCTAGCCATTGTTTTGTCTCCTTCGCTAGTTAACCATGTGATGAAAGTACAGGATATGTGATCGAATTCATTTTCGTATTATTACCTCTTACTTCTTAAAAATGCCCTTCCCCCCTCCATTGAACGCCATCCGGGGTAGACAGCATCTTGATTTTATTGTTTTTTGATATTGCATTCCCCAAATTTTTCCACAGTAGGTTGTTGCCAAGTTTGTTTACCGCGTCTAGCCAGACCTGCTTAAAGCGCCTAAAGAAACTTACGTCAAACCAGCTGCCCTGTAATTATTCCCCTATATATTAGTAAACTACTACATGTTTTTTTCATTCCATAGTTTCCTTAAATCTCTGATTTATAGACTTCTAGACTCAATAATTCTTTTTTTACTAAACTCCTTCAAGGTATTTACCATAATTAAATCATGAATAAATGGTTTATCGTAAATGAGTATACCATGATTAAATGTTATAATCAATTAATTATCTCTAAAGCATTCAAATTATTAATGCAACACCTATATAGATTGTAAGATAAACTATTATGCATTTTTAATTTTCACACTCACACACACACACACACACACACACATATATATATATATATATATATATGATCAAACCACAATAAGAAATGGGAAAACAAGACTAAGATGTTTCAACCGTAACAAACAGTAAGATATGTAAACAGTAAGAAGATTTCACAATCAACACGTAAAATGGCAATCAACGTCCAAACCGCTATAAAAAATGAGGAAAAAGACTAAAATCTTTCAATCGTAACAAGAGGGTTAAAACAGAGTGAAATCCCAACTGGAACCAAAGATGTAGAACCATCTGGTGTCGGGTAGAGAAGAGTGGGAAGCAAGGGAGGTATTTTAAGGGTGTAAAGTTCAGGAAAGGTCAATGGACCGGTGAGAGATGTTAGGGTAAACAAAGGAGTACAGGAGGAAATAAAACAAAAACTATCTGCCAGCTGTCAACTCTCTTAGAGGGCAATAGCTAAAGCCCCCATCAATACTGAGTCAAGCTTGACTAAACCGTCACCAATGTTTATAATATTTCAGCCATTAAACATAGTCACAGTGGATTCGATAATCTTTCTTAATAACACCAATTTTTCATAAAAAAATCATTTTAACTCCGGTCAATCAATATTATGATTTTCAATAGTTGCATGCAATAATAATGTGTGCTAGGTTTTCCTGTCTACTTATTTTGTATTAATGTTGCTTGACACGTGTTTTTAATGATTTTTCTGTTTGACCAATATAATTTATTAGTTTGATCCAGTTTATTAGTAAAAACTTATCCAAATTAAACTGCTCGAGGAGGTGAGAACATAATATGTTTGCATATAGTTTTCATGGATATGTTTAGTGTTGACATCATCAAAAGCCCCAAGCCCTTCGCAATCAAAGCATAGATAAAACTATTGTACGAGAAAACTATAGTCCCATCCGGCTGAGTGCTGAACTGTGTAACTAGGACGGTTATGCAGCAGTAACCAAAAAACTTGGCATGAAAGGAGTGTCAAAACAGGAAGCGGGGTTTCTTTGATCAGCGGAGGACAATCAAGCTTGTTTGCTATTTGCAATAATCTGTTTATAAAAAAAACCTTTTTTAATTTTTTTTTGTAAATGCCTCTTTCGTGACACGATTTCAGGTGTCAAAGCCAATGTTTAAACGCATATTTTGCATTGACTGGCTAAAATTGTTGGAGAAAATTACTTTTATAATGAAAACTTAAAATGGTAAATAACATTTAAAAGCAACAAATTAAAGCGAAAAGTTATTTTTTATTTCGCATATTGATAAGGATTTATTGAGAATAAATCATTTACATTAAAGTAAGAAACAAAATATTTTTTTAATGTTCTGGATGTTGTTTTGCAGTCGCAATGAACTTGCACATAAGTCGAAGGAAGGTGAGGTCGTTATAAAGTGGACTGTTGCTAGTGGCGTTGAAACTGATTGAGCTTTCAACATGATTGACAATATTTCTACGACAATAATTCCTTCCTAAACTCTGTTATATTTCATATTTAGTCAACATTTTCTTTAACAAGAATGATTTAAAATAATTTGTCATAAAATATTTTTTTTAATTAATTGTTATATTAACACCTCATCATATAGAACAAGTACAATTGATGCGATGTGTTATTATCCTTTATCAAAATACTATTAATAGAAAACATAAACTAATATTGCCTTTTCTCATCTTAACTGAGTATGTAGGTGTCCACAAATGTATAATAGTAAAGTAAAACATATTGTAATTATTGTTAGTAGCGAAGGTTGGTAGTAACAACCAAAGTAGAAAATACCATATTTATTCCCATAACTTTTTTCAGGATAACTAATACCTACTATATTCTTGAGTGACACTAAGTGTTTTCATAAATTTTTCAAGACTTAACACCGCATAACTCCTTCCTTTGCTATAACCCACTCAATTCATTGTGTGATTGACTTTGTATTGGTCGTCATCTTTTCCTTTTTCTCCTCTCCTGAAGACGGCAAAGCAGCCAAAATGATAGAGAACCGAGAGTGTAAATCTCTTTTTTGTGTTTTCTAGTTGTACTTTAATTAAATGCTAGGCTTGTTTGATTTATTTTATATGCTTAAATATGCTTATTTCATTTATAATCTTGAACTCTCCTATCATAGTCTATGTTATTTGTCTTTTCGTTACATATATTAGTCTGTCAGTGGTTCAAGTAAATCGTCTAGGGATGGTTTGTTTACTCGTTCATAATTACTTTATGACCTGGTTTGTGTTTAAATATTTCTCAACCCTGTGTTATTCTCAGTCTTATTCCTTTATATAGAAAGGCTACCGAGTTCTCCATATTGTCTGGTTCATGTACATGGGTTCCTGCATAATTAACAAAACTGTAATTTACTTTCATTGTATCACTTTTCTTGACTCCCTCCTTCCTTTCTGTTCTAGATATTGTTCAAATACTTGCATTTTACTCTGTAATATTATTGTTGTCATTTTTATTCTATGAGTCTTGATTTCATGTCAAATTTACTTAAAATAGAAATAGAATTCCATTAATCATTTTAGTATTAGCTGAAACACAAAACTAACATCATTAGGCATAAAAATACTTTATACCATAATATCCGTACTGAAGGCTCTAAATTCTATTATAGGATTTTTATATAAACATAGAAGTACTCAATATAACTTCAAAAATAATAGAGCGAAGTAAAATCTTATTAAATCAGCATAATTTTATACCTAATAATCAAACATATGTTAAGGATGGACAGGGAATGTGTTATCCAACACAACTGATTTTCGTAGCTGTGAGATGCGCTCGAGCGGTGCGAGGTGAGCCACTTTGTTTTCTGGCAGCTGAACTTTAGTTATTGGTGTGACCTTGGTTGCGTCTGTCAATTTTCAGATCTTCCTTGTATTCTATAAGATTTATCTGAGTTCATCCCTGTTGCACAGACCCTTGTTACAGCTAACATTTGTTGTTAGCACTTCCTTCGCCTATTCACACGAAGGAAATATTAATTTTCCCAAACTTTGGTATTTTATGTTGGTATTACAGTGACTAGTATATTGGAGATATTTTCAAACCGAAGAGTCATTGGAAACTGTTCTCCACTTGCTGGGTTGACTTATAGGTGGAAAGGATTGGTGATTGATTTTGCGTGAAGTGTTTCAGTCCACAAGCAGTCAGAGTAAACAATAAATCATCATTAGTATTTTTTAACTATTGTATACTAGAATTCTTAGGGTCATTTATCTCTAATTAGTTTGGCTAAAGAGGCAATCTGTGGTTATAGTACTGTATTCTCTGTTATAGAAGTTAAATGGATTGTGAAGTGTTGTTGCTTATTGTGATGCTTACTCAGGAGAAAAATTATTATTAGTAACATATTTCAATATTTTGTATTATATTTTCTACTCCATATAATATTACTACTCTTCAAGAAAACCTTTAATTGTGAGAAGTCTCTCATTCACTCTTGTTCATGTTCTCCCTTGTATGACCTTTTTTTTTGTAAATTAAATATTTTTACCTTAAAGAAAAGAAAATCTCGTTCTCCCTTATATGATCTATATTAAATCATTAGTTGTGCAATCCGTAATTGTGTGGTATTTACTCATTTTGAGGTAAAATGGATATACCAACAAAATAATCCTTGTGCCTCTCTATGTCTTAATGATCAAATTCCAGGGTGTCCAAAATTTCTTAAACTGTTCCTAGAATAAATTAAAAAATAAATAAATATATATATATATAAAAAGAAGGTTTCTTTCCTCTAAATTAGTGGTTCTGGTCTTCTGTATTTCAGTTAAAGGTTTTCAAGCATACCCGAAGACTTTGTCCCTTATCTCCTAAATGGCTATCCCCACTCTTTCGCAACGGATCTGTTTCCTACTAGTTGTGTTCACTGGACTAACCCGTCAGTACAACATCCTTGGGTATGCCTTGAATTCTCTTAATTGTATTTTATTATTCCACTCTAATTTTTGTAACTAATTAGATATAATTTGTATTATAGTGTCTTCCTGATGATGAACACAAAGTGTTCGAAACGCGTTGAATAAAACTTCATTTGTGTGGAGACTTTTGTTGGTTTATTCATTTTACCTCAGAATGATCTATATTAGTTGTGTGGGATCTGTTCTGGATTATTTACTACTAATATACCAGTTGTAACTTGTTACCGAACCCATGGTTAACTCATTAGTTTGCACCTTCATGTTGGTATTCCGCGCATAATTCAATGTTCTTAGTATGCAAGGGGTTTACCATAACCTTCACCTTTTGCACGGCAATAAAAAGTTTTTATGAGTAGTACATTGAGGTTTTTAGATGAAGTGAGACATTGCAAAGGAAGTATCACAATCACATAATTAAGAGTTATTTTTTTCATTATTAATGTAACATTGATGTCCTTTCTAATGTGTTCATATATTTACTTTTTATGTAGAATATTCCTTATAAAATATAAGAAGCACGCAGTTATGTGATTGTGATACTACCTTTGCAATGTCTCACTTCATCTAAAAACCTCAATGTACTACTCATAAAAGCTTTTTATTGCTGTGCAAAAGGTGAAGGTTATGGAAAACCCCTTGCATACTAAGAACATTGAATTATGCGCGGAATACCAACATGAAGGTGCAAACTAATGAGTTAACCATGGGTTCGGTAACAAGTTACAACTGGTATATTGGTAGTAAATGATAAAGGACAGATCCCACACAATTAATATAGATCATTCTGAGGTAAAATGGATAAACCAACAAAAGTCTCCACAAAATGAAGTTTTGTTCAACGCGTTTCGAACACTTTATGTTCATCATCAAAGACACTATAGTACAAATAATCTAATTAGTTACAAAAATTAGAGTAAATAAAAAATTCAATTAAGAGAATTCAAGACATACCCAAGGATGTGGTACTGACGGGTTGGTCCAGTGAACACAACTAGTAGGAAACAGATCGAAAGAGTGGGGATAGCCATTTAGGAGATAAGGGACAAAGGCTTCGGGTATGCTTGAAAACCTTTAACTGAAATACAGAAGACCAGAACCACTAGTTTAGAGGAAAGAAACCTTCTTTTTTTTTTATATTTATTTATTTTTTAATTTATTCTAGGAACAGTTTAAGAAATTTTGGACACCCTGGAATTTGATCATTAAGACATAGAGATGCAGAAGGATTATTTTGTTGGTTTGTCCATTTTACCTCAGAATGAGTAAATACCACACAATTACGGATTGCACAACTAATGATTTAATATAGATCATATACGGGAGAACGAGAATTTCTTTTCTTTAAGGTAAAAATATTTAATTTACAAAAAAAAAAGTAATACAAGGGAGAACATGAACAAGAGTGAATGAGAGACTTCTTACAATTAAAGGTTTTCTTGAAGAGTAGTAATATTACATGGAGTAGAAAATACAATACAAAATATTGAAATATGTTACTAATAATAATTTTCCTCCTGAGTAAGCATCACAATAACCAACAACACTTCACAATCCATTTAACTTCTATAACATAGAATACAGTACTATAACCACAGAGCCTCTTTAGCCAAACTAATTAGAGATAAATGACCCTAAGAATTCTACCATACAATAGTTAAAAAATACTAATGATGATTTATTATTTACTCTGACTGCTTGTGGGCTGAAACACTTCACGCAAAATTAATCACCAATCCTTTCCACCATAAGTCAACCCGCAAGTGGAGAAAGTTTCCAATGACTCTTCGGTTTGAAAATATCTCCAATATACTAGTCACTGTAATACCAACAAAAAATACCAAAGTTTGGGAAAATTAATTTTCCTTCGTGTGAATAGGCGAAGGAAGTGCTAACAACAAATGTTTGCTGTAACAAGGTCTTGCAACAGGGATGAACTCAGATAAATCTTATAGAATACAAGGAAGATCTAAAATTGACGACGCAACCAAGGTCACACCAATAACTAAAGTTCAGCTGCCAGAAAACAAAGCGGCTCACCTCGCACCGCTCGAGCGCAACTCACAGCTATGAAAATCAGGTTTGTTGGATGACACATTCCCTGTCCATCCTTAACATATGTTTGATTATTAGGTATAAAATTATGCTGATTTAATAACATTTTACTAACACTAAACTAATTTTTAGTGTAGAAACACAAAAATAGTAGTAAGTAGAAATAACGATGAATAACTCTCTTCGGATGTCAGCAATACCTGGATAACTTTTACGTACATTTGAAAAGCCTCAAATACATTAAGAAACCTTGCTTGCAGAAAGAAATGCAACCACTGCTACAACGAAAACACTGAAGCGTTTGACAATACCTTTGAGCTACGTATTAAATATTACAGCTATTTTTTTAACATATTTATTTACAAGCATTACAATACATATTTACTTTAACATCTGAGTAACAAGCATATGTAGCAAGAGATTATACAATAACTTCGATGCACATGAGTAAAGAACTGGTTCAACTTTTCTGTTTTATGGTATATTATCTTGTAGTAGATCTCTCGGCCATCTTCTCTAGAGTTTCCTTGGGGGATTCTAGGAAGGTGAGTAGGAAGAAAGGATTCTTATAAATGGATTTGGGCGAGAGGAAAGGTTGTTGTAAAATGACTTATAACGATCAGAGGTTAAATTTTGAATGAATGGAATTCATAGGTAAAATTATAATAGGTAATAATTTATTTTTTAAGCTAGAATTAAAAAAAAATTAAGCGTTATAAATCGTCTTTGAACGATCTTAATTATATGTTTACTTATAAGAAAGTTGATTGTAGACAGCTCCAGATTTTTTTTAATTTGTTTATAAGTATTGGTATTGAATCTCAAGAGTCTTTTCTCCAGGCTAACTTGATTTTGTATTTCATTTTTGCTCTCTAATACTTTCTATTTTCATTCTGTCCTTCCTGAAGAAGTAACACAACTGGGAAAGAATGTGACTTTGTTCTGAAAATGAGCTAATAGATGGGTGATCTTAAATCAACACTGTTACAATGTGTCTTACTCCAGTATGTTTACTCATTCCTCGGAGTAATCTTAGGCAATTACATAAAGGCTTGGGTTGTATAAAATCCATACAAGCCTAGGTAAATAGCTTTTTATTAAGTAAACTTGTTGATTTTGCATACAAAGAAATAAGGTATAAGTTTTGTTTAAACATAGGAATGAACAGAGGAAAGCACTTAGTGAGTTTGTACGAAGAAGAAGAGATTGGAGGGGGTGGCTTTGGAATGACATTCATTGAACTTGCCTCTCCCCACAACTTTCAAATAACACTCCACCACTTATACATTCGCCTCTTCTTTGCATTAACTGACTTCTATTTCACTCTTATCAAAAGTTACCTTCAAATCAAAAGGTATACAAACATTTCCATTTTTTATTATGTTTGCTTAATACGTAAACTTTGAAAGTAATACACAAATATGTATTTATTTCTATAAATATCAGGCAAGTAAGTTTTAACATTTGGTAAGTTTTAGAACATGTCTCAAGTTTTGTTTTATTTATTTTCTGAAATATTATAACATTATTTATAACAACTCAGACAAATAAACAATGAAGAATTAGCCACTTTCATCTGGCCGACTTTCATATTGTAATTAAAACTTCGTTCTGAAGAAACTAACTCAATGCAGGCTAGATATCAATTATACATAATTATATTAGAAGAGTGAATAACCAATGGATGATGGATGTCATTATCGTTATATCAGAAAACAAATGATTTCACTGAGTCCATTCCAAACAGTAGAATCATGAGTGGTGCTCAGAAGAATGTTTCTCTGTAATGTATATTCACTTTGCATTTTTTTTTTCTTTTTGGGTAAGAAGTTGAAATGCATTTACGCACATAGTGCTGGGCTGCTAGCTAAGCCAGAATACCAACTAAAATACTTCTTTTCTTCTAAGACAGTAGCCTGGAACCGTTTTTCTCATTACCTCAGACTAGGCTATTCCTTTTCCTAGGTAAGGCAACCTTACTTTAGAATCACTTATTCTAACTCTTCGAACTATCGTTTTTTGATTATTAGTGCATTTCTAACCAGACAGTCTACAATATCCATACCTCAGCAGTCCAGATAATTTTGTTAATAATAGTTTCTGGGGAGAATATACCGACTCTGTTCAGCAAGTTTCTCGTCTGGAGCATAAGAAGAATGTAAGCTGTACGTCGTTTACCGCTGACAATACCAGCATCCGGATGGTGTTTTCCTATTTTGTACAGGTAGGCGCGGAAGTATCCATGACCGCTGAGAAATTGGGTTCTTGACCTTGCTTTTTTGTTTTTCGTCGTAGGATGTGGAAAAATCTGTTCATCAGATCCCTTAGCAAGACGTCTTGCTTAGGGTATGTGGGGTTGGGGGTCCCGACCCACTAAAAAACCACATCCTATTTCCTGGCAATACCCGACACGGAAACCGTTTGCACATTACTTCATACTGGTGCCTCAGTCCTCCTGAATAGGATTCACCTTCTTGTCCCCATTCGTTCACCTATGAATAATCATTGCCCTTGCCTCACACCACTTTCGTTCTTCTTATGACGGAGAACACCCTCTACAAAGTTTGCAGCTTTTGACAAATTATCTTCATTTTGGAGCATCTTTTGAACTATGACCTTACATTAATTGAATATTAGTTTATAGTATTAAATAATACTCTACTAAATGTATAATTTGTATCAGCTTTTACTGAAATTTAAATATCTCTTAAGTACAAGGAAATCTTATTGAGATCTCGAAGAAATGATTAACAATTAACGAAAACTAAAGCTATGTTTGAATGTGAATTCCCTCATGTTCAATCCCGCAACAATTTCCTCTTGTTGTTGTCCCGAAACAATCAAATTATCATGGCAAGTATGGTATACTGTATTAGGACTTGCTAAGCAAAACACGTGCATTTAAAAAGATTTCAAAGGCCACAATCCAAGCTGATCTATTGTACGGTGTTTATCATTTTACAAGTAGGAAACCAAACAAAGGAGAAAACACAGAAGCAACATATAATCTTTTATATGTATTGCTTTAAAAAATGTAACATATAAAATAATATTAAATCATCAAATAACATTAAATATACTTTATTACAAATAAATAACCATCTACATTATACAAATAATTTTAATTATCGCAAACTACTTAACGAAACTGGTACCATACAAGAAGAAATTGTGTAATTTTCCTTAACAGTTAGAACTCAATCATGTTTAGTTCGTTATAATTTAAATCTTGACCTAATATATAGTTTCATCGTGTTAACAATTTCTGCATTTAAAATAAACGCATTTAATAATCTGTTAATTTAACAATCTGTTTGAAATCAAATAAACAATTATTAATATTGTAGTCTTGAATAAGAAACAAAAACTATAACCTCAGGTAAACGAATTCGACTTATAAGATATTTAGACATGATTGTAATATTAATTTTGAGTTTTCATTTATTTTTTTTTTGTAATACTATTACAAATGTTATAAATACATATTAAAGAACTATATGTGGAAAAAATGCGGTAAAAAATTTTTGACTCACCAAATAAGGAACCATAAAGAAAATTTTATTTAGGTATATTTCACTGTATAGTTTATAAAGCCTATAGTGCCATTTTTGTGTCCGAAGTTCCAATGATTTATCCAACAGCGTGACCAATATTGAGTTAGTTATCAGTTTCAATCGTAGTTTTCAATTTAGGGATATTGTGCAGTACTAATTTTACTGTTATCCAAAATTATGATTTTTGCCAGTCAGTGTTAATTACAACAGCAGAAATTGAATTATTTGAGATTATTAGTTGAGAAAAAACAGGGATTTAGCTTCTCTCAATCTGTATAAAAGGGAGTTTAATAGTATTGCTGAAATGCACTTAACTTGATACAAATAAGTACTAGAATAGGTTTAATATATTCATAGAACAGAAACTTTTTCAGATACACTAGCAATCAACTATAGAAAGACACGATGTACTATGCAAACGCGCATAGACGCATACCCTCCAAGACTTCGTCCTACAATTTCAAAAATAAACGCAGACTGCATAAAGCTATAATAATCTCGAAAATATTTTTCCATGATTACTAGACTGCCATCATAGGAAACCTCCATTTAAAAACAATGTTAGAGAATGATAAAAATAATTGTAAATTTTATTAAAGTAGCCTAAAATTATTTATTCAGGATGGGTATTATTGGGGGAAATAATATGTGGGAAATATAAAATGGAGGAATTGGGAATTTCTATTTCTATATGAAAAGTAATTAAAAATTGTAGTCAGGAATTAAAAAGCATATAACATTTTTTTATGAAATTGAATGATAAAAACTTCTAACTGCGCACAACTCCCATTCACCTCAATATAATCTAGTAGCCTCTTCAAATCCTTGTATTAGTTAACAAATAATAGACAACAGATAATTTAAAGATTATTTTGTTTAAAATACTTGGATATCTGTTATTCTATTGCTATTGTACAGCAAATTTCACTAAATTTTAATGGAATGAACATTGTTAGAAATAAATTATGAAGCAAAAAACGTACGTCATTACATTAATAAATCAAAGGTTTAAATGAATGTATAGTTGTCGTATAGATTTAGAATGACACGTTTTTATCAGTTACTGTTAATAGGCGTACCAATGGCAATAAGTGGAAGCGAATGAAGAATTATCATACCTTCAAATAAAGAAATTAGTGGAACATTGGTTGATAAGAATCGCGCAATACTAACAGGGTAACGATAAAATGGAAACAAATAACTACGCTAATTTACAAGTTCACAGTACTTTTTTAAGAATTGGAATGCTAAACTATGTCAGAAAGAAGGAGTGGAATGAAATTTGTAATAGACACACGGTTTCAGACTTTCCATAAAACAATTGAATTTTAAATTAATTTAATACGAATATTTTTCTTTCTATTATTTAAACGCTTTATCGCTTACAACTTTTTGAGATTTAGAAGTAGAGATGACCTAAAAAATTGTCTTCAATTTTTTATCTCTTTGAATTTTTAGAGATTTAGAGGTAGACATGACATGAAACGGTCTTCATTGTTTTCAACAATTCATTATAAATAATACGTATTTCTTGTAAGTAACTAAGAATCAGAGAGCCCGTTGATAGCATGTTAATTTATCAACGTATTAACGTAGTTAATACACATTAATAACGTGTATTGTTTTAATAAATCTGCGTATGACTTCATTACGCAACGGTAAGAACGTGCGTAAACCAAACATACTTTTCCATTAGTAAGGTTCATGTAGATTGGAAATATGATTGATGATAGGCATCCATGTTTAAAATATTAACGTAATTCGATATCTATCAAACAAATAGACAGGTAATGCAACTTCATTAGATTGGATGTAAACTTTTCAGTAAATCAAGTTTATTCTTTAGAAGTACGAATAAATTATTTTCCTGCTTCTAATGACTTGAAATTAATCATTAGAACAAGTAATATTAATCTTAACTTTAAAAATTACTGATTTTACTAAAGTGGTAAAATATTCAAAACAATCAACAAAAGAAGTTTACGAGTCTTTAAATTCTCCCTTTAAATAAATTGGTTGAGGAATGCGTGCATTTATTAGCTAGTTTAATCTGAATGACCAATGTCAGGGAGATTATCGTGCGCGCTGTTATTGGACTACACTGGTAGGACGTGGTATTAAACATCAGGAATCTTGGCCTGGTTTGCTGTTGATTGGTCACAGCCCATTTCATTGGTCATTACTTGTGTTATTGCTCCATTCCATCTCCAAATTGGTCTTTATGGAATGCTTCCCTAATCACTTTTCACCCACTATTCTCTTTTTCTGTTCAATATAAACTTTGTTAATTCGGACAGACTCAATATACTTGTAAATATAATGTCAACATAATATTAGTGATAATTTTGATAATGATGTTAAATAACTTTGGATTAGCCTACAGTCAATTTTCTAAGTAACATAACATCAAACTGCTTGAAATCAATTGAATTGTTTGTTAATTTGACGTTATATCAATCGTTCTAATAATATATTATCAAATTTATGGATAATATATTTACTAATTTTATTTGTCATTCTGTTCTATAACGGATTCATCAGTTGTAGCAAACTTGAAATAACTAATGTCGAACACTCTGGTTTGCTGTCATTACTAGGGTTGAACTGAAGGATTGAGACTCATTCGCTACGAAACCTTTCCTATCCACGAAGTGGGTGAAGAGGATGGTTTCAGTGGGTGGCGAGGGTGAAGAATTTTCATCTAGACTACTGGATGACTCAGATTCCCTCCGGACATGGGGACTTTGGAGCATACCTTTCCAGGTTCAAGAAGAGGGAGGATGGAAGTTGTATTTGTGGAGCCCTCTCAGAGAGTGTAGCTCACGTTCTAGAGGTATCTCCAGACATGCCAGAGAGCGTTTTGAATATGACTCTAATACGGGTGAGTTCGTGGAATCACACTTACAGAAACGCTTTAAAGAAGCACAGGGCTGAGTTTCTTAAATTCGTCTATGCTATAGGAAGATGCAAGAGGACAGCAGTATTGCCCCCAAGTGGTCTTCATGTTGGCTAACGTCCATACCATGTTGAATACACCCGTTCTCGTAAGATCTCGCATGAGAAATGTTAATGTCTTTGTTTTTCTCTTTTGTTTTCCTTTTCATGAAAGTCTAAAATATAAGGTTTTTATTTTTGTGATGTAGGGCCGTGGAAGCTCGCTTCCGCGTGGTCCACCTCGCGCGTATCTCGGAGGCTATGTTTGCCTATCCTCGGCTAGAGCTTGTTGCTCCCGAGATGCGGCGAAGGAGCTTTCACGTAAAAAAGGCATCAGTCTGTTTTGATGTTATGATCTGCGATATGGCTGTATAAGCTGGGAGTGCGATATAATACCAAAACAGGTTTAAATTTTAATTTATTTTTTAAACTTAATAATTGTCCTTAGAAAATAATGTCTCAATTCCAATTATTTTAGATATGACTTAGCAAAAATATTTATCTTCTTCAAGTCGATTGCCTAGAATCTAGATAAAATGTCATCAAAGGTTTCCGCCTCTTTCAGAGTGAATTTGCATTATTAGTATGATGGTAGTTATACCTTGGATAAGCAATAGACGGGGAGACAAATTCCAGTTAAATATTCTACATATCTTTATAAATACTCCCTTTCAAATTTTTTTATTTCGTTCCATATAATTAATCAAAATAAAAATCTGGAGTAACCTATAATCAACTCGATGTCTGTAAATATAATATCAAATATTAAATGCCTGTTGACAAGCATTTAAGGTTATCGTGTATACGTTTTCTCATCTTGACCACATACATATATTCAACACTACTTATTTCTTTCTTTATCGAGGTTTGGTAAAACACCTTTAAACCAACATTCTGTCTATATTAGTAGACTTCTAGGGCTTGCTAATTTTCTATTACAAAAAAACTTAACATGACCTGTAATATTGGCTTAAGGGTGTTTTACTGTTGGACGCTAGACCAAACTTCGGTAAAGAAAGGAAAATATCATGTATACATAATTCTAAAGTTTCAAAGTCTGATCCAACTCACAGATTATTTAATGATTCCATTTTTTTACAGTGGCTTTATCATTCCTCATTTCTCTTTATTTCTCTGTCTCAATATTAACCCATATGAGAGTTAACTTATATTTCATTCATAGTTTCCTATCCCTCTCTATATGAGATAAGAGCCTCTTGTTTGGTATAACGAAAGCTTCTAATGCAAGAGATTATTTCGGATCACTTTTTTGCCCCCAGTTAAATACTCAATGAGGAGCATTGTTCCTGGCACTTTGACAATAATCTAGTCCACTCTACAGAATTAGTAATTTAGGGAAGGAAATGTTATTTAAAATCACTCACCTATGTGAAAATCAGAAACTATTTGGTTGTTTGGAGTGTTATTACAGTTTCAAGAATTTTATTATCACTAACATATTATCTTGACATTAAAGACATCTTCAAACATCTTTTAATAAACCTTAAATTAGCATAACTTTGATTGGTTCCTTGATTGGTAACTTTGATAGTTCAAAGTAACGGTTGCTACGATTTGAAATAACATGAGTGCTAAGTTTTTATTATATCACACGGGAATGCCTTAATCAACGTTACAATTTTTAATTACACAATACTTGCGCATTTTATTTTAATAGTCTTTATTTGGCGATTGAACAAATAAAATCGAAGTACCTGGGAGTAAAATTAAACAATCATCTGTCATACTAACTTTTATTATCAAATAAGGAGGTTCCAATAAGTAGTGGTCTTTTCAGATTAATCTCAAATAAAAATTATAACATAAAAAACTTAACTAATTGAATAACAAATGAAAATAAACTTGGATGAAACTTGATTTTGTGAAAAGATAAGGTTTGAGGTATAGCAAAGGCTCTGGACATTAGCGTTAGCGATAAAGAGGAACACTGTCGTCTCGCTTGAACAGAGTGAGATAGTGGAAAAGGAGAACAGCAGATAATGTTACCAGTAAACAGAACTAGCTTATCTATCACTTGTTGGAGGGTTAAGGTTACCATGGAATCCAGAGTTGCATGTAACAGAACTTTTATTTTATTACAATTAATTAAACTGACGTTTGCTTGAATTCTCTAAGAAGTGGACAAAAAGTAGAAAAAATAAAATGAATTTAGGTTTAAATATTGATTAAACTCGCATTCTTCAAGTCTACCTAACACAAATTATGACTACTTTGGAAGACGTTAGCATTGTTATTAGGGTCTAAAGGCTGATTTATTAATTATGACAAAGTGTTTGGCCAAATAGGAGTTAAAGTATTATATACAGTATTTATAATGTATTCCTTAATTTTATAAGGAATAATTGTGTTCATTAATCCTTTCATTAAATGATTTGACAGCCATAAAATATCATGGGAGTTTGACAGTCTAGTAAGAGACAAGTGTTTACTATCTACTTTGGGGTAAATAAGCACTTTTATGAATTTACTGGCTAAACTAACACTAAAAGGTATGTTTTGTTAAAATATTTGTGACTACATGGTATCAAAACAATATAGTTATTAGTTGTTACACATTTGTTTTTTAATATGAGACCACTTTGTTGGAAAACATATTTATTATGTCCTTCCTTACTTCTTCATTATCTAATTTATTTATTAATTTGGTTAAATGGCCATTGTTTTAGTAGTCTCAGTATCGATATCATATCATGATCAGATAGGGGTACAGAGAAGACGCAGTGGATTGTGGAGTGGCTCCACTTATGTGACGGGCAGTAAATGACTAGCATGGGAAACTGCATTCGTGTATGGGTTTTCTGTATAGACGTTTGGTTATATTCGTAACTATTATAAATGAGCAGTGTACATATTTGAACATCAATTTAAAATAGAAATAAAATAAAAATTTATAGAGACAAAAAAAAAAACTCATATCTTCATATATATGGACACAAATAGTATTATATTGCGTTAACAACAAACACTGAATAGAATTATATCAAGTTAGTTTTGAAGTGCCCTATCAAAATAAATTTAAGTTGATTAATAAAACATGGTCACTCATGAAATGAAATATTGTAGCGTTATTATTTATGGACTAACATGTTTTCGTATAATTCATGGGGAATCAAGTTGCTAGCTTCACAAACTTCTTCACCAGTGATAAATTACTTTTAAAGTTGGACGGCTACTTAATTCAAATTGATTTTAATAAATAAACAAATATAAATCATCATTTCTAGTTGCATATATATTTTGAAAACAAAATAACACTAGCATGAATGAATATATATATATATAACTTTAAATTACACAAAGCACGACACAGAAAAACGAATAAAAAGAACACTTATAGAATTCATATATATTATATATATATATATATATATATATCACTTAAATAAACGAAACACGATCCAAACTGGACACAATACAAGTTCAAAATTCAAGAAGAGTAACACACAGAGTAAGGAAACACACTTACAGACTCAAATTTTTGGGTAATCCGCCTTCAGGAGAAAAGAGAAAGGGAGACCAAGCACGTTGTAGACGCAACGGCAAGTAACCACCGTTGTTACTTATATATATATACAAGATTTCACATAAACACAATGAAAACAAGCTATTAGTGATTGAATGACTAAGTCACCTCCAACATTGATTTTCCGGAAATTCTTTTCTAAGCACTATACAATGAAAAATCTAGGAGTTTTCATTGTTAAAAAATACCCCATCAATCAACTTCAAGGAAGGTACAGTTTGCACATAACGCTCTTATATTCTGCATAACTGATTCAAGACAAGTGCATTATTAATTAGGTTTAATTAAGACAAGTGCTGTAATCAAGTTTAAGTGTAGTAATTAAATAAATTTTTTCATTTAGTGACACTGTAAATACACGTAATTGAGGTAACCTTTATTAAGGTTATAAATATTTTTTATCACCGTGAAGAATTTTGGCAATGTTAAATCGTTAAAGAATCAATAATTTATTTGAAGCCATTCCAGAAGAACTGAAGAATGTTGCAGAAACTAAACGATCCATGAAACAAGAAAATAGAAAGGAAGAAAAAAACACCATAAAGAATAAATAACATAAAAAATAAGAAATCCAAATTGGAATTGAAACATTAACAAACTATTACCAAATATTAACTCTATGAAATCAGTTCTTGAACAGGCAGTTAGAAAATTTACTGTATTTGAGAACATACCTATACAGAGAGTTTAGTCTTACGGATATTTATAAATTAGAAAGCATTTCTTATGTAACCACCAATATGACTTTCATTCCACACATTGCGAAAACAATTTATTTCTTTCAGAAATATTTAATAATAAAACAAAATAACGAGTTAAATATTTAATAATAAGTGATTAAATTTATGACTACAAGTTTGACCAGGAATGATTAATTGGAAAGTTGATTACAAATATAATAATATCACTTTAACCATAAATTTTACTTAATTGAGTTAAATAATCCAGTATTCATCATGGACTAAAAAGATTTAAACACGCCAACAGCAACCACAACAGGAGCGCTAATAGAAAATACAAGTTATTTGCCACTTCGCCAACTTATTATCGACCAGAAAAATATTATTGCTTCCATCTATCTCGTTACAGAATTCAGGTCAAATATAATATTAATTATCTTAATTTAGTTGTTTTTATTTATGTAGCAACATTGATAAATTGTTTTAATATATGCAGCAACTTAATCATTGCTTTTTGAAAGTTCTTTTTTTAATCCTATTAAGCAATAGTTTTCTGAAGTTTTAACTGGATGGAAATTTTTTACATTGATTGCACCCTATATTAAATGAAAAATAAAAAGCCCTTATCAAAATGATTTTAATCAAACATGTGTCTATTTACAATATACTGAAAAAAAGGGTTTTTTTTTCATATAAAGTACCCACGTAAAAGTGAAATATTGGCACTGAGATTTTTGTTGCGTCTGTGAACTAGTAGTAACTTAAATATTGAATCATATGATTATTTTTTTTGCCTTTGAAATATTTCGTTCATCCAAAAAATTCATGCAAAAAGTGACGCTATTTGCAAAACATATTTTGTTAACTTTATGGGACTTCAAGGAAATTTGCTTGCTTTAAAAACTTCAAAATTGTGTTTGAGATTTCAAAATTACTAAGGAAATAATGAATAAGCCATTAAATATCAGATTTATTTGAATGATACTAGAACATTCTGTGAATAATGATTGCTTAGAGGAATTGGTGAACACTTGGACGGTTTAATCCTGTTACAGAACGTGCATCAATAGATACGTATAAGTTACATTAGCAACTGAAATGAAAAGTTTGATTTGCTAAACTTCCAGACAGACTTGTTTGATTAAGATTATTAGTTTTTAAGTGTGTTAAGTATTAAGTTTTATTTACAACTCGAGGTAAAATAGAGCATATTCCAGTGTATGTCGGTATACAGTACATTTGTATGACAATTCGCAATATCATTTATGTCCACGATTCAAAAAGCAATAGTACTCGATAGTTAATTACACTGTGATTACTTTTTTATTTTCATTTCACAGATGTCATACAAGAATTTCAATTAACTAGAATTATTATAATAAATATATATGAATTTAGTTTTATGCTTTTTAGATTACTGTTTGCTATAAATGATGTATTTAGATTTATCATTATTTGCAACCATTTAAACTAGATATGAACTATTTCAGTTGAAATTCATTATTGATTACTAAAATAATCATAAAATTCAAATTTACTTTAAACAAACACTGAGTGAATTTGAATAATTGAAACAATTTTGGTATAATATTAAAAGAGAGAGACACAAAAGTTTGTGAGAAAAAGAAATAAAGTAAAAGCAATGTAAATGAAGAGGTAGTTCTAAGTAGGTAACAAAGTAAGAACGGTGAAACTTGTAGTTTTCATCCAATGTGTTACATTTCTTCTTTCGACAGTCCAAGTTTTATGAAATTATTGCTGTGTCATACACAGAAACAATAGGGATCTGAGTGGTAATATTGAAAGTTATAAACTTTGAAGACTGCAGGTGAAAAGCCATTACTTGGTTTGATTTAATGTACGACATATTAGCTTCTTGGTTACTTACTAAAGTATAGTGACATGACAAAATTCGATCTCGACATTTTGACGGATTTACATGTATTGAAGTCCCCCAAATCCCTTAAAGACGTTTTTACGATATCTGTGTATGTCTGTATCCAAAAGTATTTGAGGATGTTACAGTTTACAATTCTTTATGGATCAAATTAATAATTTACCCAAAAACGGGCCCAATAGTATAGATGAAACCAATTGTTTGGAAGCAATTATGCACGATGGAAAAGTCACGTATTTTTGCCAAAATGTTCTTTGAACATTTTTTTTCGTAAACTACTGTCTCTAGAATAGTAGGTGCATTATCAGGGAAGCTACAAAACCCATATTTGACAAAATTTAAAAATTTTTGAAACAGCTGGAACAAATAGAAGAATTAGCATAAAATTAGTATCTGCTTAGTAATATAGACTGAAAGAGTCCATTCATCCAGTGATGCAGTGAAAAAATGTTGACTAAATAAAATTGATGTTTTGAGGTTTAGTGGAAAAGTTTGAAATGATTTAATGGATTATATGAGATGTAGGAAGAATAAAATTTGTACATATGAAAAATTAACGGCGATGAAAGATATTTTCTGATGATTTCCATGGTATGACGCATTTCTCTAAAAATATGCTCTAATCAACCTATATGTTGCACTCTTGAACAAAGCTTGATATTAGATTGTAGATTTTCTTATGTTTATGGATCATATTATCTTTGGGTAATGAATAGGATGAATGGACTCTTTCAGTCTATATTACTAAGCAGATACTAATTTTATGCTAATTCTTCTATTTGTTAAGAAGTTTTATATTATATTTAGTTAAAGTAATGTTGAGTGTATGAGGTTCTAGATTTTTCATAATGCAATCATAGCCAAACACAATAGGAATAATTTCAACAGAATAACTACATGTTGGAAATATTTCAACAAAAGTTTGGGAATAAGATACTACCAACTACCAACAAAGATTGGTAGTTGTACAGTGACGACGATATGTTAGATGTTTACATCCATCTATACAGTAAATATTATCAGAAATATATAAAAAATAGTTTATTGAAGGCCTCAAAACTAAAGAGGTGTTCTCAAAACATTAAAATCAGTTGAAATCTAAATATTGATTTTTTTAGTGACTAATTTACTTTACTTACAGTTATTTTATATTGTTAAATGATTTTTTTTAAATTAATTTTTTTTTAAATATCACAATTTTTAGTTCTTCCATACATGTTATTACTCATTCGGTAGAAAACACCTTATATGTCGGTAAAAAAGAGCAAAAATAGCTTTTTAAAAAAAAAGTTCATGAGCATCGTTCTCATTATTCAATATTAGTACAGAATTTGAATACTCAAAAAATTAAGCAGAGATAACTTCTTGAGAAATAATAAGGTATTCACATAAAATTGGAAAAGGGTGTCAGTAAATCTCAGTAAAACCTCTTTTATGGAGTATTTCTGGGGACACATCTTTTGCTTTTACACAAATGTCATAACAAATTTGGGCGATAATAAACATATCGTATTGCATATAAAGAGTTCTTGATTAATCAAAACAATATATACCTGGTCCCGAAATTATTGTCATCCACTGATATTATTAGAAGATAAATGTAGCAATGTTGGAACTGGTGTTTATCATACTGGTTCAAATGATATTTTGTCAAATCACTACTCATCATAACGTGATAATGTGACTCACTATCCCCAATATTGGAAGGTGCAATATTTATAATTGAATTCCTGTATTAAAACTTAGTATTCGTTTAAAGTTATATATTAAATTTCTTTTTATAAATAATTCCAAGAAAATTCGTAAGGAAAATTGTTAATAATTACTTTGTTAATGAAATATTTATTAGTTTTATGAAATATTTTATTAATGAGTTAATTGTTAATCATTTCCATACTGATATTAGACTTTTAATGTTAATTTAGAAGGTATGAGAGCTTACTTTACTGCTATGATGAATGATAATTATTACGTCTACATTTTTCATCGAATGTAATGTATTCTTGAATATTGTTATTAGCAGTAAGGTTAGTATGATTAACAATAGAAATAGAATAAACTGTCTTACCACGTATACTGCTGCTGGAGCTATCCGACCGTTTTTGGGCGTCACCCATCTTCGAAAGGAACTCCCGCCTGGGTGACTCCCGAAAACGGTCAGATAGCTGCAGCAGCAGTATACATGGTAAGACAGTTTGTTCTATTTTTAATGTTAAGCATGTAATTCATTCTAAATAGTCATTTTATACTTTTCGACAAATCAAAACAGATTTAATGAATGTAATAACTAATTGTTTTTCAATAATTCAATACATAGTGGAAGAGTGTCCGTTATTAATGACACAAACGTAAAAAAACGCAGCTATATTAAATCTCTTTAAAATTCTAAATATTTAATTTAATGTCAGAAATATCGACTAATTAGATGTTGTAAGTTACAGTCTGAGATTAATATATATTTACAAAAAAAGTCTCAAGGTTTGGTTTGAGGTAAGACTTCAATGTAGAATATCATTATAAACTAAAGAAGAGCAAGACACTCATATATTTACATTAAGCAAGATTTCATTCCTATGACGGTTCCTGCAATTATTTTTTAATTTGTTTCAGACTGAATGTGTGGAGTAGTGTTAATATGAAGGCCTTCTTTTTATTTCCTTATTCCCTTTTGTGCATACTTCTGTCGTAATTACAGCTCTGATGTGCTGGATTCTTAACTGTTTGTTTTCTTTTTTTAGAATCTACTGTGAGAGCTCTTATCCTTCCTCTCTCCAGGTTCAAAGAAAAAACAGAGGTTTAGTTACAAGAACTGTAAACATACCCTCATCAAGGCCCCACAAATGTTTATTAACACATAGCTTATCTCTTGTAAATATTTCCTCTTTTTTTTTCGCTATTTTGTGATGGGACAGTCGCAGCTTTCTTATTGTGCTAATTTCAATAGCAAAATAATTATTAAACCTCATCAAAGTACATACCGATTATTTTTTATCTTGTAGAAAATCATCCTTTTCTGAGAACTAACCACACAAATACAGCTGGTACAGTATTTACATCCTAAAAATAAATCTTTTATTAGCAAAATAATATTTCATAATTGAACCGAAGTTACATAATTTAATTTTTTTTTATAAATATGTAAAGTAGAAACGATTTATGTCTTTTTAATACTGGAGATTGGTGAGGTAATCATTGTTCCTGCCAGCAGAGATATTTTTATCTCTGTAGTTTTTGAGAAAATGTGGATATCTTTTTCATTGGCCAATCAATGAACATTATACCATTTTAATCACAACAGAAATAGTACTTCTGCATAGCCAAGGATAGTAGAATACTGATTAAAAATAACCTCGTACGATAAAACCTTGCTTTTGTAAACTTAGGCAATGCATCTGTTACATGATTTTTACATTTTAGTAATTTACAAGCAGAAATACCCGGCGTTGCCCGGGTCTAGAAGTTTTTAAGTATAAAATATGAAATGATCGAATTGAAAATTGGGTTCAATATTATTTTATGCATTTTTGTCTTACGATTCTTTATTCATGATCTACAGTCCCTTGGACGTTTTTTAACATTTTCACGAGAATAGTGGTACCTAGGCTATGAAAGAAGCATCCTAGAGCAAAAAATCATTAAATAACATTGAGCTCGATTTTTATTTCCAACATTTCATATTTTATGCATTAAGGCCGTAGACGCCATATTTCTTGAGAAAAAATGCAAAAACTAAAAATTGGCAAATTTTTGAGGTTTTTGGGCCCTAGGGGGCCGGGGTTAAGCTGCCCCCCAGAGTTTAATAGCCTAAAACCACCCCAAGACCTATAGAAAGTGCCTTGCAAAAGAATTTTTGAAAAAGGTCCATTGTAGGCCGAATGCATAAGGTACAAACATACATACAGAGCCACGAAGAGAATTTATATATAGATTTAATTAGACACCCACATATATCATTCCTTCAAGGCTTCTACTTAGCGTTATTAATGAATATGTCTTTGAGACCTACGTTCTTTTTCTTGAGAAAAGTTTGAATTATACTCCTAATATAGTCGTAAAAGATAAAATTATACTCTTTTAACCATCGTTCACCACTTTGGACAACATGATGTATGAGCTTAAATTCAGCAATTTTCTTTTTCTTATAATAACCAAGTTATCTGCAACCCTTGTAAACCAAAACCTTGATTATTCAGAGTATCCAGGAGGCCATCGACAACTAATGAAACAATAGGTTTGTTAGCAGACCTCCCTAAGATAGCCATTATTGGAAACAATTTCAGATGCGTTAAATCCTGTACTAACACTAACTGTTCTTGCGTTATAATGTTGTAACTAATATTATAGTTCTTCGATGAAAACTTGTATTGACTAATTATGATTCAACAAATTTGATGCTTTGTTATCAAAGCTGCTTTAATATCAAAAAAGTGTTCCAGAGAGACTCCTTTAAGACTTCAAAAGTTTAAATGAAATCTATAATTATTAGATCTCACCAGTTTTATAAAACTAAGATAAAACTGGAGTAGCCAACTCTAGGCTTAGATGTAAGTAAATATAAACTTTAGTAAATTTCTTTGACTCATCTTTTCTACAACACATTAAATATGCTTAGACGGTACGTCACACCGTTTGACGCATCATAATGTGTAGTGATTCCAAAAGTAGCACATTTTAAAAGTATATCCCTGCTGAAATCAACCACTCACGACGAAGAACTTTCGAAATCCTATATTGAAACCCATTTTCTCAATATTACTTTCTTCTCAAAAGTCAATATTTTTTGTTTTGTTTAAACGAATCCACTAGCGGGTGATAACGTCAGCCATTTACCGGCTATTTGTTTGATCGGTGACTGTACAAATTCTATATTGGGAGTCGAAATTTTGCTTTACTCAAGTGCATTTCGAGTAGGGATCTTCAACGAGTATCTGACAACATACAGGCTCGTTACCGACGGCTTAACGTCTTCTTCGAGGGACGACGTACTCAGATTTATTCACCTCCCACAGGAATAAATCGATGGCCAGGTGTGGATCGAACCCCGGACTATCAGCCCAGAGGCGAGTACATTAACCACTGAGCTGACCTGGCCCCCTAAAGTCAATAAATTTTAAAAACAAAACATTTTTAATATTCTGACCGTTACATGCGTACTACTATGAGCTTAATGATGCGTTATGTTGCGTAGCTGTGGTCTTAACTTCTTATTCCTTGAAATAATGAAGAATAAATATTTTGTTTACCGTACTCATTTTTTTCTCCAATTTCTATATCGTTAATTAAAAATTAATAATTACTTTCATCTACTTTTCTCTCATTTTATTTATGTTTCTTGTTATTATCTGTATGCATTCAATGGTTTCGTAATTGTGAAGTTGCTCACTCTGAGTTTCATTAAAAAGTGATGTGTAAATCCTTTCACATCTCTACCTTAGTCTTTTTCCCTTTAAGTTTAATTGTGGATATAAAAACAATATTATAAAATACACTCTACATAAAAATGAATCTGTAAATGACAGTAATGAATGCAAACAGGTAATTAGAATTAAGATCAGTGGACAAAGAAACCGTCAAGAAGGAGTCAAAGTTGAATCGCACTATTTTACTTTTCACTCTGTCGAAGTCCTTTGCTTGGTCCAAAAATATGGGACTCGATTTCATTTTTTTTTATTATGATATGTAGTTGATTTTTATGACAGGAGTTTTTATGGAACTTTGGAACTTTATATATATATATATATATATATGAAAACAAACCACAAGGAAAAAAAAGAAAACAGATAGAAAAAATGCTCTGAGGCCTTTCAATTTATGTCATCAGAGAGCAAACAAGGTAAGAACTAGAAGGTAACATCAAAGGTGTGTACAAGGAAGGTAACTAAACTGTGTTTAGTTACCTTCCTTGTACACACCTTTGATGTTACCTTCTAGTTCTTACCTTGTTTGCTCTCTGATGACATAAATTGAAAGGCCTCAGAGCATTCTTTCTATCTGTTTTCTTTTTTTTCCTTGTGGTTTGTTTTCATTGATTGTATCACGTGTTTATTGTGATTCTTCTGCATATATATATATATATATATATATATATATATATATATATGTCAAACCATAAGTTGTCAAATGTGAATAACATATTGTGGTTTAAACTTTTGTGATGTTTCAAAACTAATTTAAACAAAAAGTGTTTAGCAACTTAACGTATCATACTTATTTCGTAATTACTTCTTATATAAGAAGTTTTCCATCAGATAGACTGAAAATTACGAGATAAACTTTTTATCGTCACTTTTCCAATCTTCTCGAAAATAAACATTTTATCTAAGAGGAAAAATAAACAAGTCTGGTTAGAGCTACCAAATTTACAGTTGAAGACATCGGTCATGTATATTATAACCAGCATTTCTGGATTTTGCCTTGAGATATCTGAGCAAAGGTCACCCAGTGTCTGATGACACACAACTCAGAGGCTGCAGAATAAAGTTGAGGGCCATTGATGACCCAGATTATGCGTATTCAAAATTTATTTCATTTCTCCCATCCATCGTTGAAGTATATTTCGCTTCCATGGCTTATTTACGGTATAGTTTCGGACTCGATATATTTTTTTTTTGGTTATTTTAAAAAAGGTTTGCAGTATAGTTACGCAAGCTACCTGCTTGGTAGCCTGATAATAGGAAGTATTAGTATGGATATATTTCAACTGAAACAAATTATATTCAGAAATAACAATGTATGGAAAAGGATGTAATATCTGAGGAAAGAAAATGAGGAGCTTTACTGACCTCTCCATTCTTCTTACAGCGTCTGGTATATTCTTATCCTTATCAGTTAAACTGATGTCGCCATAGTGCTCTTTAAACTGGTTTTTATTTTACAAAGTTAACATTAAGTATGAACTGTCTTAGAGCATTCCAAAACCCGCCTTCTCATTGCTGTCCGAACTGAAACTCGGGGACGATATATGAAGTAAAATATATAATGTATATATAATATATAATATATGAAATGAAATATATAAATAAAATATGAAAGAAAAATAATATTTTCATTGATCCAGGACTTTAGCAATAATGTTTCGTTGTATGATTCATTATAAGGTCCATAATTTTTGTTTTCAAATGTATTAGCTGTTTCTATAAATTTATATTGTTATACTAATTTACATTGAATTGGTTAAAAATTGCAGAAGGGTTCTATTGAAATTTCTTGTGTATGGTAGTTCCATTGAAATTCCTTGTCTTGTGATATATGGTTTATTAATAGTTTTTGGGATTCAAATAAAATATTTTGTGTACAATTATTGAAGTAAAAAATAAATAATATTTGAAATAAAGTGGGTCTGGATTCATAAAAACAAAGGTATTGTAAACTTGGCTATGTAACAAGATTATATTCGAAAAAATCATTGAAAGTGGGAGGATTATTGAAGTTATTATAAGATGTTGGGTAACACGAAATAAGAGGAGTTATCCCCATCCGAGCGGGAGCGCTATTGATTTGAAGAATTTAATAACGTCCTTGCGAGATGAACGTCACATTTATTGAAAACCTTCTCTCCAACTACACAAATCGAATATTATTCTCATTTGTATTGTTTTGTCCCTCATAGCTGCTCAGCTCTGTATGCATTGTCTCTATATTTGTGTAAGAGATATCCGGATAAATATATTTATATCCTAAATCATTCTAGATAAATAGAAATATTGTATTGGAGTTACATTTTTAATATAACTCATATTTATTATGTCTTCAACAAAAAACATTCTCATTTGTATTGTCATATTCATCGTGTATTGTCAATTTTATATTCATTCTTTCAAAAGTTGTATAAGCTAAGTATTATATAAGCTAAGTTGTATAAGATATTAAATAAAATAAATTCAAAACGAAGGAAACACACAGAAAGACACAGACATAGCTCACATCGATATTTCGACCATAGTCGTCATCAGGAGGTGTGAAGAGCCTCCTCCTGTGTGTGTTCTTCACACTCTTGATGACGACGATGGTCAAAATATCGATGTGAGTTATGTCTGTGTCTTTCTGTGTGTCTCCTTCGTTTTGAATTTATTCTATTTAAAAAAGTCCGCTGGACCGTTTCTTTTAATTGTATAAGATTTTTATATATCGTTGTCAGAAAAAAATTAAAGCGCAGAAGTTAAAGAGAGGTGACTAATAAAAAAAACTTAGTTTAGTACCGAAATCATAGAAAACATAAAAAATTATCAACAACAAAATAAAAGTAAAAAAATAAAAAAAAACAATGAACATATCGTAAAATTCGTTACTAATCAGTAAACTATGGGATATTTTCTACTTGTTATATGATAGAAGTACCGATTATGTTATGGATTATGGTGATCGTATAACTGGTAGTTATAGTTCAATAGGACACAAGTTATTCATTTTTGGTCTGTATTGTTAGAACGCTTTGAGTATGGGGGAAGTTGTCATGCAATAAAGAAGAGAAACATGTAGGTCGTCCTACTGTCGACGACCTGCTTCAGGCGTACCTCCGTCGTATGGATCTGTTCAACTTAGTCTTCTGGTCTCTTCTCCCCTTTAAAAAAAATACACATTCTAGCAGGCTATGTGCCGTGGATTACAGGAGTTTGAACCTGTACTTTTTAATAATTGCTTCTGTTCAATTTAATTGGAATTTAGTAACTTTTTTTCAATGCTGCCCAAAATTTTATGTCTTCATCTTGCTTGAGCCTTGACTCGATCGTTATACAAGGAACTTTATACGAACAAAATATTTGATAAAATATTCATTGAAATATAAAAATGTTATTAGCTAGGCTATTTTATTAGGAAAAATGCCTGGCCTTAGTTTTGATTTATAAAATAAAGTAGACTACAATTAAAATTCTAAAAAAAAATCATATAAGTGCATTCAGAACAGCATAAGTTTTGAAATTGATTAAATTGTTATTTAACTGAAAAATGCCTTTTATCCAAGATTAACAGTGTACTAGTCCTAAGAAAAATGTTAACGAAATATATCAAAGTTTACATCAGAACATAGGTATTGAATGTAAGTCTTATTAAATCTGTTGAAATCTCATATGATGATTAATAAAATAATTTTATGAATCATATTTCAAAATAATTCTGCTGAAAAATTTACATAACTATTACACCATTTCAAATATATTTTAAAACTGGAAAAAATGAAATAAAAAACATAACTCTTCTCACTATTTGTTGTTAGTTAATCACGAATCCTTCCTATATTATTCTCAAAATATATATTTTTAGAAAAAAAAAATCTGATTCCTCTGCTAAAGTATCTATTGAACTTATTAATTCAACATTTCCTGGTAAACTAAACATATTATATGCGAATGAAATATTGTATCGTTGTTATTATTATCTGCCGTATTTTTATGTTGTTTTTGTTTTACAAAATCTCCCAAATGGTGGCCAAAACAAATTTATAACATAGTTGTGTTAATATTAACTATCTAACTTTGACAAGCACTGTGGATTAGGCATCGGATTACATGGCTTATCCGCTCCCTTTCATTCTATTTAATGATTTGATTAACAGTGTATTTCAATGCGTGATATAATCTTACATGATAGTATTACAGCTTGTCACAACTGTTATTAATATTATTATATTTCCGTTATAATTATACTACTAGATGAAGTTAAACTAAAATAATGAATTTGTCCTATTATTGTCGAGCAGTTATACAATATACTTGTCTCGTTGTTACAGTAAAGTGAGTGCAACCTTCCAGATTTTTAGTTTTAAACCATATTTAAAATTTCTCATCAAAAGTAAAAAAATCTTTCATATTTGAATATATTTAGTCAGAAAAATAACCGTTCAAAACATTTAGAATTAAATTAGCTGAATAAATAAATTTGTAATAGGCTATAGGAAATTCAGAAAAGAAGATTCGTTAACATTATACGAGTATCTACTTTCCATTGGCTGTGGATAGATATCTGGAGACAAAAAAATACAGAATAGCTTAAGTAGGGATGTTTGTCATAATTTTGTGGACAATGTTTAGTATTTTTCTCTTAGTTTTTCCAGGACTACAACAAGCTTTCGAAAATATGGATTTACTTAATCAGTTGAATAGAAAAAATTGACATAGTCAAATTACATAATTAGTTCATTGTTTATTTTTATTTGTTATGAAATCTTTCTTGGTAGGGATTTTGAAATATATATATTTCACTTCTTGAATAAACATTAATATACTTATAATATAAAAACGTTTTATGGTAAATTATTTAAATAAGAGAATGTAAAGGCAGAACTGGATATTTATTTGAATGTCACTCGTTCATTCAAGTCAATAATTCGCAAGCAGGGAACATATTGTAAACACTTGAAGAGCGTGACTGATTTTAAGCAATTCGAGACATTAATGTTTGCTCAAGAGTTTCAATTGGTAGACATTAGCTTGTACATATTGGATCGCTCTGTCTTATTCATTAAGTCAGCCGCTGCGTCTTCAATTTACCTCGACCTCACTGTCACTAACCTATGCTTTTTTCACTACAATGTCATACACATGCCACATTCTTCTTCCTAATTGTATTTTCAAGTTCGTCTCATCGAGTACCTTATTAATTATAGAACTATTGCTCTCATGCAACATTAACGCAATCGATTTCTTCTAATTATTCAGTTTTTCAGCTTATATGAGCCTTTGGTAGTTTCTTTTTTATATTCCTCTAGGTTAACATAAACTGTAAAGGTATCAATATTTGTAAACTTGTCGTCATTACAATAACACTATTTTGTATGTCTATAAGGAAAAAGTATTTAAATATTATTCGGTAACAAGAAATAACTCTTTAAATTCCATTTCTTTATTCATATTGAAATTCCTATTTATTTAGAGAGCGATATTCTATATAATAAAATCCGACTAAATAGCAAGTAAATAAGGGAAGATTAATTAACGTGCGCTCAGGTGACGATGGTCCATGTAAAAGCCTCCTGCCAGCATTAGAGTGACGTGTAAAGTGTTCAGTTTTATCACTCCTGAAATCAAATTCTAACTGCCAATAAAATAAACATAAGAACCCTACTTATTCACTCCCGTGCCTTGCACTGTATTCAGTATGTAAACCTATATAATAGTGAACTACTGGCTATGTATTCCACTTGAATTGAGAATGAGAGCTTTAATATTTGACATCTGTTAAGCTATAACTAAAACTTTGTTATAGTAATTTTGATATTATGTTTACTTATGTTATGCAGAGTGTAGGCTGCTCTAACTTTTGTTCTATTAAGCAGTATCCTGTCTGCCAGGATAAGTTTATTCTATGTTTAATTTACTTAAACTTAACAGAAGTATGCATGACTATTTCTTCATTATATCGAAAGAAAGTGTAATTTTGCTATACTTTCAATAATTACATGTCATTGAAATATTTCATTAGATAGTAACATGAGAATTTTTTAAAAAAAATTTAAATGAGGTGTGATAATTGTTTTATAATTTCAAGCATGGTATAAGTTAATCACTCATAATGATTTGTCAATTTACGACTTATCAGTTATTCAAATATGTAACTTCTCTATCATTGAACGACTAGATTGTTAAAATTGCAGCACACTGCAGTTTTTCAACTGACATATACCTATGCATTATACCGAATATTATTATTAGGAGTATTATTACGAATGTTCTTATCATCACATTTTAAGTGATTTTAGCAAATCACTACTTTTCAAGTGTGTTCACACCATTATGGTGGGAAACCACTCAAGCAGCCAACTGCATACACATTTCGTAAAATCCTCCGACTACAGAGTAATTGCATTCATAATACCATCATCAAGCTACAATGTGGTCATTATAAACAATAACGTCCACGTTACAATAAGATTATTGTAGAGTACAGTTGAACTGTACTCAAATATATTTTTTTTTTAATATAATATGGATGCCGTTCTATTCATAATTTTATTCTATCTCCATTTTACTCCCAATATTCTACTCAAAAAATCCTAAATACAATTCACGATTGGTGAACTTATTACCAGTTACTGCTTTTCAGATTATTTTAGCAATGCAATTTATAATAGTAAAGTCATGGTTTTGCCTTTGATTTTATCAGGTCATCTACTATATAGGCATTGTTTATTTTAAGCCGGATACAAACTTTTCAAAGGCAAAAGGTTGCTGACTTTGAAAGCATCAATTGGGTTTGAAGAATGAAGTTGGCATGAGAAGCGTGTAAGAACGGACTTGAAAGTGTTTCTACTTGTGTGAGCAGAAGATTAAAGAGGTTGTTGGATGATGGAGAAGAGAGATAAGGCGTGGGATGTTGGAACAGGTAGGAACAAGGGCTTGAGGCAGTCTATTTAAGCCGGAGCTATGGGACCAACTGAAATTAATTAGGCTCCCTTATTGGTAGAGAAGGAAGAGAGAGTCTGTGGGATTAATGGTCTGGCAGTGCCTCTCCCTCGGCAATCCTCTTACCTTCTCGCCTGACGAATGACACTGTCGCAGGGTAACCCTTCTGTCGCCTCAAAACATGTTCCATTATTAACAACTTAACGCTTATTCAACCCTCTTCAACACATTCATTATGAAATATCATACAAACTTCAATTTAAATCTCTCAATGCAACATAGAGTTCAATGCAACTTTTGTCAATTAATGTCATCCAACATTATCACACCATCAAATCAAGTCATAAATTATTGATTATACAGTTTGTTTATCAATAGTGTAAACAAGCGGTAGTATATTTAATAACATAGTGATGTATTAGTTTTATTGCCTGAAGTATAACTGAAACAATAAATGGCTTACAAAATCATATGACAATAAATAAAACATTTCAAATAAAACTAACTAAATATTAACATTATTTAATAAATTTGACTTAGTAATAAAGTTCATCTAATGAGTATGCGTTGTTAGAAGAGAGAGCAAATATTAAATTGGGTATTTTTTGAAGAGAATAGTGCTGGAGACATTCCTTTTGAAAAAAAAAGAAAAGAAAAAAGGAGTGGCATGTAGAGACAACATAGTCACCAATATTAATATAAAATTATTGAACAGTGGTCAAAACTGGTCATAAATATTGAAGTTTATGAAATCGCCACTGAGTTATAGGATTTGATGGGTCATTTCATATTACATTCAAAAATGTGCTTATGATCTAGATGAACTGTAGTTACTGGACAATAGTAATTCATTAGAATGCAGTTCCTATGAGGTTAAAGTAATTAGCTGAAAAAATTCAGAATTTGACGATTAAGGCAGTTTTGCGAAAAAAATGTAAGAATTTATTTTATGACTGAATCTGTAGCTCTTTGAGAAGATACTTATAACACTATTTTATGGATCATAATGAAATTACGCACTAAACGAGTTTTTATAGGAAGATGATATTGTATTAAGAAAAAAGGTATATTACAGTACACCTTCATATTGCAGAAAATAAAATATTTATTTTATTACTTTACTATAAGTAAAGTATAGTGATCGTGAAAAAATTTGATCTCGAGATTTTGACGGAATTACATGTTTTGAGGTCCCAGAAGTCGTTTTATGAAGTTTTTTCGATGATGTCTGTGTGTGTGGGTGGGTGAGTGTGTTAGCATTGCTTGTTACCACGCTACGGTCCAGAATCTTTGATGGATCAAGTTAATATTTTACACAAAAATGGGCCCCATAAATACGAAGATCCCTATTTTTTGGGAAGAATTATGCATGATGGTAAAGTCACTTTTTTACTTGAAATATACTAATCAATATACTAATGAAATTATTTGCATCAGCTGTGTGATGAACAAGAATAAGCTTATATATAGATATGTCCTTCAATCACTATCTGTACTACCTCAGGAATGAAAGACTAATAATCATATCCCATTTAGATGTTTACATCATGCTTAAATGAGACGTTATATATTAATTACTCAAGAAATTTGATATTAAGGTACTTATAGTAAAGTTGGGTTTAGGCCACTCTAGATTTTTTTATTCAGTTAAACTGTGTACAATAATTATAACAAATTTGCATGTGGCACCGGGTTGAAATTTTTATAGCTTAAAAAAAATGTAAATAATTTGGACTCCTGGAAGATATTACACGACGTTAAAAACACTAAAGTTTGCTTGAAATAAGCACAGTGTGCTCTACTTTATCAGATTTGTTTAGATTAATTTAGACAATGTTTCAACAAAGAAGAATAATATACAGCAATGTGGTATTTAGCATACTATTTCCTATCATACTATTCATACCTTTTTCAAAAAGTTATCTTCTTTGGAAACGTTATTACAAGATATTTGCTGAATTGTACAAAGTTGGTTAAGTGATTATATGAGAAATATAATATATGTAGATACACAGTTTTAATGTTTAAATCTACTTATGGTATAGGTTTGTTCTAGCCTAGTCGTAATCAAGTTACATTTTTTGAACCAGTACATTAAATTTATTAAACAACAATTATTTATTTCTTATCATGGAAAATGTCTTTTTTCATGCAAAATACTGTTAAATTATGGTGATGTTATTTAATTATTTTTACTTTTTTAAACATTTACTCATTTTAAAAAGCTTATCTTTACTTTAGTTATATTTTTATTGAAAATCTATTTCTAGTATGTCTATATTCTCTGTGGGTGACTTAAGAGGTATCAATAGATAATTTCGTAAAGACGTTAGGAGTTGTTTGAGCTGTTTGACAGACATCTAGCTTCATGTGTGGTGGATAATTCTATTCACTTTGGGTAGTATTGAAATATGGCAAAGATATTTATCGTTATTTATGCTGAAAATTGTTTGACAGACAGAAAGTTTCGTATTAATTCGTATTAATTTTGGAAGTTATTCGTATAAATAACAAAATGAGGCAAAATTTGAATAGAAGAGGGCTCATTGTCCTGCACATTTTCATGGTCCAATATAGATGTCTAAATATTTTGACAAATGGTTCATATATACAAAAAAACTTCTCATGCAATACAAGTCACGTTTTTTTTACTTTTCAATCACAGTAACAAGGTCGTACTCCAGATGAGTAAGCAACTAATAATGCAACATGTATCGTCGATCACATTTTTAGCAGTTGAATGTAAAAGACCTTTTTAATCATGTCTGCTTGTAACTTAATTTAACTTAAAAGTTATATCCAATGACATTTATGCAAATCTACGGTAAAATATTGAAAATAAAATATTTTAAGAAGAAATGATTTCGGAAAAATCTTATGACATATAGCAGATAAAAAATGTTTTTTTTTCTACAACTTTTATTCAGAATGTTTTCTCTTGGACGTCAACTAAAGTTTGATGACCATTAAAAGTTGACAAATTGTAAAATTTGTGTCTGAAAATCTTTCATGTTTTGAAATTTGCCCGTCAGGGATGCAAAGTAATGTTACTGAGTTAAAAACGAGACGCACTACAGAATTAATGGAAATCAACTTTTCTGAATTCATACGTTTAGACGTAAAGCTATTTTATTTGTAGGTGTGAATTACATTTTGATAACAAAAAGTTCTCTAGAATTTTAATTTTAACAATATCTGATTTAGTTGAAATGAAATTAATTTATTTATGGGATTTAATTCATCTGAGTTATGCACGTATAAAATATAATAATTACAGAATACATCAATAAATATAAGAAAAGAATTAAATTATGTAACCTAAATAACTATGGATAATGATTAGATCGCCTGATGGATTCAACAGAAAAACTGCTATTGAATGCCATCCAAATTCTCACTGGTTCAGATTTAAATCTTTTATGCTGCCAGAACTCTATCTAGCTGTAGAAATGGAACATGGTCTGATCCTTGATGCTAGACTGTTGTTTGTATATTTGCATGTTCTGCTGTTAGCAAAGTTAATTTTTTATATTTTTTTCTTTTGTGTGTGTATGTGTGTGTGTGTGTGTAGGTTAAAAAGTTCAAACACATCCTACCACGTTTGTGTGTGTGCTGTGTGTGGGTGGGTAGGTATGTACCAAGATTGTGGGCAAACCATAGACAAATAGTTCGTTAGATCAATTCCATATTTCACAGAAAATTGTGTTCTAGAGTGTAGAGGAGGAACCCTACTGCACTTTGGATTACTGCAGGCTTTGTCTCGATTAGGCAGAAACTTTTGATCATATTCTATCTGAATGCGAAGCAATCATATTAAAGAGGACTGATGATAACAATATCAAGCAAATCATGCCTAAGACGATTAGAAGTGAGAAATAGTTTTCTAAGAATAATCATAAAATTGAATAAAGAAGTTAAATCTATCTGATTTTAAAGAAGATAAAGGTACGCTCAGTGGGTGAGACATACACTGGCGTGGACGCGCCCGATAGAGTCACGTCTTTAGTTTGGTCCTAGTTATATTAACATGTCTAACTGTTCTAACTCAAATATTTCACGCATGTTATTACTGAAAAAATGGTTATAGCTACATAAAGAAATTAAATAAGTAAACTGAATATCTTCAAGTTTGATAATACTTCTGGAGAGAGTTTGTTATAACATGAAAATAATTTCATTTTCCAAATCCAAGCAAAACTACATTCATACATGATCAATGAGTTTGACAAAAAAGTCAAGTGGAGACCACTTGAGATGTTTTTAATTTGAAATAAATTGTTTTAACATTTGTTAATGATTTTTTTGTTATTTTCATTATTATTCCACTGTTTCATCGTTATTTTTAACTTAATTAACCTTCTCTTCTCTACTGCTTTATTTTCTTTTCCTGGAAGATATCTGTGCTTATTAGTGAAGCGGGACTGCTAGTAGCTCTCTTCCACTCCTTATTAAGATGAAGTCAGAACATGAATTGAATTATATCATTTAATTCTGTTTGAATAAGTTACCCACTCACAATAATATTACTCCTACAATAAATTATTAATATCTTTTTTGCCTTAGGACAACTATTGTTGTAAATGAGTCGTTATATTACAAAAGAATATTACATACACACTACAAAAGAGGTCAGCAGAGTTTTTAGTCTTCATTTTAATAGGCACCCTTGTAATGGTTCTGAGTAATCCACTTATATAAAGATTAAAACACAATGTAATCATATCTGTTTGAAAAATTTTTGAATATATTTTTTCATGAAATACTTCTCCGAAACACAAAATCTTTTAAGACTTTGATGAATATTAAATATAAAAGCTAATTTATTTCCTCGTACAGAAATAAGTTAATTACTTATATATATATTGGGTTCTATATTATTATCTCATATTCTTATTTTGTAGGAATGTCAAAGTTTTATAATAATTATGCGTTTTTATAGTGAATTTTCATTAATTTTGTTAATTATATGAAACAGGTGATGTATTTTGTCTGTACGTTATTGTATAGTTTTTTCTTACATAGTAAGACTCTTAGTATACTACATAACTTTTATTTGAAAAGTCAAACTTCAAATCCAGTATCAGAACTAGGCTTATATCACTTTAGTGGAGATATTTCATATCTCTTTTCTTAAAACGTAACAGCTAAAGCAGAAATTATATTATCAATTTTTAGGAGCCCATAATCGTATTCAAGTTTTATCAGTCAAACTGTATTGATACACACAGCTTGACAAGCATCCGGCTGAATGCATTATATTTCTGCTTGCTGAAAAGCAGAATGTGCCAACCATTCTATTTGTCAAAGTTAAGTCAACTATAATAATTAAGCAACGAACGTTACTTATGTGACGGTTTGTTTTATTTATTTTTGATCTGTGTAAAACAAAAAGGATATAAGAATAGCAGATAATATGTGCCCCTTGAAAATATCATGATAAATGTGTATGCCACAATTCATGGGCTTATAAATAATTAAATTATAATTGTGTTGTACGAAAATATTAGCTCGAACTTCTTAGATCATTGTCCACAGTAATCTATAGCAATTAGTTACACTTGTCAGGTAACACGATAGACTTGGCATATACTACTAGAAATAAATAAGCAGACTGTAAGATCGTGAAAATAGTGGAGGATGCTGAATATATAAGCTAGGCAGTTTCGTGTCGTTCAACTGTTTGGTGTTGTGTTAGATGTCTTTTATCTATTTCGTGTGTTAAATTTTCCTTAATATTCAATTATTTCTCTTATACATCAGTAAAGGGCAGATATGTGTTTGAATCAAAGTACTGTCTTGTAGAAAATTAAAAAAAAATGAAAATTAACTCTTCAAGGAAGATGTGATGTTTCCCACAAACTTTTTAACAAAACAGAATAAAATACATTAAAACATTTTTCATTTGATTCTGAATTTATTAAATGTGCTTTCATTTTTAAATAACGATTCAATGTTTTGGCAATCGGGTTAAACATATTGCAATCTGACAATCATGCGTAATATATCCCAATCATGCGATATATTACGCATTATTGTTATCTACTTTTCCTAAGCAGTCTAAACAATCATATTCTCAGCAATTTTGAATTCACTATCATACGATACTAAAAGCAGTATGTTTACTAATTTGTTGTTTCCAATAGAATATGGTAACGTGGTGCAGACGTGGATTATTTGAATTTTTTTTTATTGTGACTTTAATAAGAAACAAAGTCATTCCTAATTTTATAATTATTTTATTGAATAACACAAAATGGAAGTCTTTATCTATTAAATTAAATAGTATCACTAATACAAGTGAAATTGATTAACACTTAATTTTTGGTTGTGTAAGAATTATGGTTTGTAAAAATGCATCTAATGAACGTTTGCTATTTTTGTTACTTACATATAAAAAGTTTATTATGACAGAAAAATCTGTCAAGTTGGAAATATTTTACAAACAAAAACTGCTAATTGAGCATTGTATTACACTATAAAAAACTCCAAAAAAAAAGAGAATATTCGTTTGATTAAGGAGTTATTTGTTTATCAAGTTAACTGTGTCAGAGCTGTTTTGGATAGCAATCTGCAATTGGTATACCAGGGTGGGTTAACAGCTAACTCAACTCCTTAACCTTTGTGCCACACTGTTTACAAAACGTGCCCGTCACGTCTGATCGGGTATTGTCTAAAAAAAATATTTGTTCTTCTATTGTATGAAGCTATACGAAACCAGAAATAATCAATTATTTCGTTATAATATTCGATTAGTATTAATCAATGGATAAATCAACATATTTTAAACAATTGATTTAAATGGAAGAAGTCATTTTGAGTTTACTTGTGGTTATATGAATATTGAAAACATATTTCGATAAGCACAAAGCTCGATTCGTGCTGCAGACAGTTTACTCCTTTTGGTAGCAATTTTCTCAGACTTCTGGAGCCCTTTCGACAGCTGTTCCTGCCCAATCTGGCCAGATAATCTCAACCCGCTCAAAGTAGCTCGCAGCACGTCAGCCTTCCTACCTCTTAGTTTCTTAATCATCTTATTTCCTTTCCATTTTTTTAGTATAATATTCCAGGTGAAATATTTTTAACAAATAAAATAACATCTATAAAAATGTCTAAGAATGTCTAGAAAATAAACAGAGAGGTCTTATATTTGCCAAATCGTTCTTAAAAATGGTATATTTTCTAGACAATTTGTTAAAGTCATGACAAAAATAATAGATCATCTGTTCAAAACTGTTAAAATTGTTGTAGCTGTCACAATCATAGCCGCAAAAATTGTCACTTTTACACACCACTAAACTTACTTCATTTAATTAACCACTATATATGACTTGGCATATTACTGACCATAATCAGGATGCCATGAGCGCGTTATACACTATAAACGTTACTAGAGATGTATTTCACACAGATTTTAGTATATTTATACAATAGATACATTTAAATATCCAGTGTTCTATGGACTTTGCTGCCATGTCATTGATATATTTTCTCACATTTTCAAATATTGTTTGAAAATAGTTTTACCAACCTTTTTAAATTAACACTTTGACTGTATATTTTTCTTGATTTTTTCCATGTGAATAATGCTTTTAAAGTCAGAGGTTTGAGTCTCACTCTGACCCTAAATTTTCACGTTGCAGCGTGTTATCCCTCGGAGAGAATGTTAAGCCAGTACTAGTTAATGACCTCTATTACCTCAATTATATATACATTTGAGGTAGGCCATTATTAGTGCACTCAATGTAGAATCAAGCAGGTAACGAGGGTCGCCCATAACAGGAGAGGGTCTTGACTGGTAAATGAGGCATGAGCCTCACTTCCCTCAAACAGAATATCATTAAGAGGTAAAAGCCAATACGTGTGGATATTGGTATCCAATCAATAAATAAGAAAAATGGAGATGCGTTGGCCTTTTCCAAAAGGAGCATTCAATCACATGTAGTAAGCACCAATTTATATGGTCACATAAATTTCATTTGAATAATTTTAACAATTTTATACTTTTTATGTATAAAAATTTAATTCTAAAAACATCAAGGATTTTTTAGAACCATTTGAGAATATAGTTAATCCTTTTAGTGTGATTTTAATAATGCTTTCTCAGTGACGTAAACAATTCTAACCAGGAATCTTCAGTTCATAGTCAGCTCATATCTATTTGAGGATAGGATATGTATTTGAGTATATGATGGGATATGTATTTGAAAATGTAGTAGTAAATGTAGTAGACCCTATCCTGTATTTGAGGATAGGATAACGTATGTAAATTCCTTAAAAATTCTAACCATTCTAAGTAGTACTTTTGCAAAAAAAAAATTCTAATTTCAAAGAATGCAGTATTGTGCAATTTTTCTTTTATGGAACTTCAGGCAATATTTGTAATCGCAAATATTAGCCATTCTTGTATTTCGTTTATTGTGAACCGTCAAACATTGTGATCTGTGGTGTGTTTAGTATTATTGTATATAATAAACTTATGGTACTATATAGTATTATTATTATTAATAACAATTAATAATATTAGTAATTAATAATAGTATTATTGCTATTGTAAAATTTCTATGAACAACTGATATTTTACATTGAATATTGCTTAAAGTTAAACCTAATATTACAACTTTTTTATCTCTTGGAGTTCCTAGGTTAAGACAAAAAGTGCACATCATATCATAGCATCATAGCATCATAGTGCACATAAGTGGTAATGAGTTTTAATGTTGTTAGAAGTAGTATTGCATCTTTAACATTTCTTTTTTAATAAAATGTTTGTTAAATACATGTTCATAAAAAACTTCCTTCATTAATGATTCTTTAAACAATATATAATATGAAATATATAAACAATTTAAACAATAGAAATATATATTTCTTGCATGAATTCGAAGTACAAATATAGTAACAATCTTATTCTGAAATCAACTTCTAGAATGATTTTTTGTTCAGAATGGTGGAACAAAGGGCAGGAATGATTAGTCTCATAAAATAAAGAGTTCATGTATTTTTTCCCTACCTGAAAAATTTAACAAGAGCAATCTTCTCCGCCCGCGGACATCGCCTAAGTCAATAACTCTAAACATTTTTAAACCAAGTAATAATCTAATTTCACTCCCTGCTTCTTACAATACTCAATTGAAAAATAACTGTAAATAAAAAAAAACTAAAAATAATTGCTTTTTTATACCGATATATAGTTTCAATAAGAAATTATTTTCTTCACAATCATGTTATATTTTTAGATTATATTCTGAAACGACTCTAACTTATTCATGTATAAACACTGAAGATAACTAATGTTCTTCTTAAATCATTTTTCTGTAGAGGATAAAGTTTTTTACTTTTATTACAATTTTAGGTAGATAATGGTTTATGTTCCGCTGATCTAATTAAGATTTATCACTAGTGGAATTAATTGAGCTAAGGTAAATATATTCTTGATAAATAACTGATTAGGTCATTTTCATTTATTTATTTGATAGTTATAGACAAATACTCTCCAAACTCACTGATATAGATTCGAAACGTGACAGAAAACATGTAATTTAAATATTAATATAAGTATATGTAGCCATGCGATATTAGCATTAAATAAAACATTATGCACCAATGTTGTTGAGGAGCAGTTTATATACATATAAAGATATATTACGTATTTTTTATTTATCAATTATATAATATGTGTAATCATATATAAATTTATGAACATATCAGTCATATCATGGCATCTAAAAGAATTACTGATTCCAGCTGACTAGGGTTATTGTTATACTGAGATATGATTTTATATCGTTATACGAGTATAACAACAACCGAATTATCTGTATGCTACACACTCGACCTACCTAAAACGACTTTTTCTATTACTACATAGACTTCCCTGAAAACAACGAGACCTGCTATTTCCTAATGAAGTACTGACATACAAAACCTTTCTGATACCGCTGTGGACTGACTGACTTGAAGTGTGAGTTTGTGTGAAACCCTCTGACAATTATAAATCACAATTGTGGCAATCTGAAATCCTCAAGGCAGAGGGAAACAAAAAAAAACAAATACATAATTAGTATAGTGAACAAGGTTCCAATGTTCGTCTTGGTTTGAATTGCCAGCACTCTAATCGGATCCTTACGACGATGAATATCAAAATATTGTATTATTAAATTTTGTTTAATTTTAATTATTTGGGAATGTATTGTTAGAGTTATAAATACAATTAATTATATCTATGATCTATATATAATACAACCTACTCACATGTAATATATATTCATTTATACTTTATATCTATATTATGATAAGAATAAAAATATATAATGAAGAAGATAAAACCCAAAAAATATATCAACATATGTGAGAACAAGAAAATAATAAATATGTACGTAAAAATAAAAAAATAAAAATCATTAAAAGCAAAATATAGCGGTTGATGATGAAACTCCAACTATATGAATAAGCTGAAGAGATTATATCTTAAAATGACCGGTCAGATTGAGACCAGAATAACAACTGACTAAAATAAAGTTATTAAGTGGATACACACAGAGGATAAAACAAAAGCTCACTTCGACATATTGGCTCAGTCGTCATCAGGAGGGGCAAGTGAGCCATTTGGAATGAAAGAATCGCTCAAGTTAAGTTCTTTTCTTCCGAGAGAGACTTTCTTCATCATCCTTCTGATAACAACATATGCTGAAATGACGTCATGAGGTTGGTGCTCTCCTCTGAGTTTTTCTCACTGCGACTTTATTTTTATATATTATATGACTAGATTAATTGAAATCTCTATAAGTGTTTTTTCTTTGAAATGGATGTAATGAAGCGTTTGTGTTTGTGTATATAGAAAGTCCGATAAATCATTTGAAATTGTTTGAGGTTGATAGGGAGTGACACACATGAAAAAGCCGATGACCCATAACTCTGTGAAGGAAATCCAGTCACGTGCGACCTCTTCGCTCTGGTTTATCACACTAGTTGAGCTCTACAGACACAGACATTGCCTAAATCAGACGCCATGTATTCCTTATTCTCTACACTATTTTCAGGGCCATTGGATCATAATGGCATCTGGACCTCAGAAGAAAAACAACTTTTATATGAGACAAACTGAGCATTGCTTTATTGCTTCAATCATTTTATCAGCTCTACTTGTATTTCTGAACACTTAAACACTTGCTGCATCAAACAGCTTTTCGTTTGCTATATACGGATTTGATATCGTCATTTTGTAATTATTGGTTCCTCTATGACCAAATTATATTCAGACCTTTATGTAATTTCACTCAATTTTCTATATTCTACACTATCACTAACTACACTAAACACCAACTATTTATCATGCTCATCAGCATCTAATGGGCCACAAACAGTGGCTAACTTTTAATTCAGGGTGTTTATATACCCTCAGTATAGTAAAGATCGCTAACTCGTTATTCCAGTTTTCGTTTTTTAATCACAAAATAATTTAAATATATAAATGTTCCAAAAAACAATAAGAAGAGGAGAAAAAGACTAAGATGTTTCAATTGTAACAAGCGGTCTTCGTCATAGTCAAGAACTCAACTAAAACCAAAATCCAGAAAAATCAAAATGAAGAGTTGAGAGGAGTGGGAGGGAAGAGAGGTATTTTAAAAGGTTGTAAAGTGCGCGAAAAGACAATAGTCTAGGGAGGGATGTTTAGTTAAACAAAGGAGTACAGTAAGAAAAAGTAAAAAACTAATCCCTAGCTGTCAACCATTTAGATGAGCCCTTGTTAGGACTGAGTTAAGTTTGTACAAACCGTTAGTAATGTTTATATTATTTGATCTATTAAATTTAATCAGAGTGTATTTGATAATATTTTTTTAATAACACCGATTTTTCACAGGTAATAAATTTAGCGTGGGTCCAATGAATATGATGATTTTCGTTATTTATATGCAAGATTAAGGTGCTACATTTTTCCTATCTGCTTACGTTGTATTGGTGTTGTTTACACGTGTCTTTAAAGATTTGCCAGTTTGGACCAAAATAAATCTTAATGCAATTTATGCACGGATCTTAAAAATGTCACCGGTCTCCAGTTCCCTGGGAGAGATTTTTATTAACATATTGCCTACGTTATTACGATTAGAAAACACTATATTAAAATCAAGTTTACGCGCAAGCCTAGGGAGAGGGTCCATTGACTCATGATACTGTAAACCTATAGACAATAAACTATAAACCATACTTGAGAATGAATGGGGCTCAGTTGAAAGATTGGAGAAGTTTTTTTTTTTGGCGCCCTTTAAAGCTAAGTGGATATAAGAGGAGGGGTATTTTAATGATAGGGCAATTGTCCTAATGCCATTAACAACATCATTGAGGAATTCAGGGGAGCACACTCTTAAAGCCCTTAAAAAGATATTTCTAAAAACAGAAATTTTAACATTTCTTGGATGAAAAGAATAGATATGGACAAACGAAAGTACGTTAGTGAGTTTTCTATATACACTAAAGCGTAAGTCTTTAGGTTACCTATGGACCAGGACATCTAAGAATGGCAAATTACAATTTATTTCTTCTTCCATTGTGAACTGGATTGTCGGCACTAATGAATTTAATTTTATTAGAATAGCATCTTTATTTACAGATTTAGTACAGATGCATAATATATCATCAACTAATATATAATATATAATCCATTCAACATGACCACGCAATACTGAGCTTAAGAATTTAGTTTAAACAAATTCTATATATAAATCACCCAGGAGGAGGGATAAAAAGTTACCCATTACAAGACCAAATTTGTATTTATAAAAATTATTTTCAAAACTGAAAATGACAATCTATCACACTTAACTTAATTAACTCTATTATAGTGGTAGCAGGTAGGGAAGACAATTATTAACTAATTACAGGTACATTGCCAAATAGGGATTTATGTAAATGTAAATTAGATAATTAAATAAAATTAAATAGTGAATTAACTTCAAGATTAATCAATCTATATTTTTTTTTCAAGTTGACACTTTTTAATTTATTAATTGATCACCAATCTGGGTCAAAAAACCTTTTCTTGTAATTTACAGTTGACTCATTCGCATCTTTCAAGGCAGCTAGTTTTTATTACTAAACACACCGAACAACCATTTATTTACATTATTGTGTAAAATATTTTAATTTTTCGTTGTGAAAATTTTTCTTTTGCTTATGTCATAAAAAAAACTTTGGACTTATTCTGCAAAAACCTATTTGCCTTCTGTTTCTTTCAGCAATAGTTGCAAATTGAATTGTAATATAATATTAAATTATAATTTAATGCCAATAATTTGTCTATATGATTTGACCTAATTTATATTTACTTACTTTTTTTTGTTTGTTCTAGGGACAATGATGATGCAATGATGCCAGCGATATCCGCTACCACTATTCTCGGACTGGGAAAAGAAGGTGAATAATATCGAAATAACTATTTTGTTTGGCATAAAACGCTAAAAAGATAATGTTAGAAGTAATGATTTTAACACCTTTGAAAAATTTAAAGTTTTTCACATATAAGTTTTTTGCCAAAAAATTGCGTTTATTTATTTATTATAAATACATTGATTAATTTCGAGCTATTTTATAGTTTTCATAAACGCTTTTTAGATGTTTAATCCATCAAGTAGTCTAGTTGTAAAGTATTAGTAATTTTTATTACCATAAAATATCAAGAAATAAAGACATGGTGCGTTTTGGATGCATTTGAATGATCTTAATGAACTTCTCTTAATGAACATTCTTGTGTCATATTAAATTATTACTATTCATTGTCTTTATAATTGTCGTGCTGTTTGACTTGAGGATGTCCAAACTTGTAAAGAGTCATTAAAACGCTGTTTATGACTGTTATAGCATGGTGGGGATGACATATGGAGTTAAAATGTGCAGCTACTAAAAGCCCTTAGTTTTTGTGTCCGCTAGATAGAAATGAGTCAAACCTCCCTTCAATTAAATATACTTCCAAAAAAAACATTGTGATAAATATAATTTACTTTTGTATAATATTTAAAATGCACTCGAGTAAAACACTCCATTTAAGCATTAATTTAAAGTGAATACCAGAATTTGTTCAAACAATATATGAAAATTCAATCCGACTTTAGTGAATATGTTATTTAAACAATGACATGTCAGAGACATACATGACTTTCTATTCTTTTTTTAGTACATTTATTTTAATTTTAATTAATTAATACAAAACGATTAGGCATTTCTTTATTTTGAATAGCCGAACAAATATTTTGTTTATAACAACTTAGTTATATAAAGAGAAGAAGTTTGAATGTGGCACACTTATACCTGCGTGTCTGACTCGTCCAGTATCTAGGCAAAACATCTATTCTTTAATTATAATTCATAAATTAGAAACTTTATATCATTGTCTCATAATTATACTATCCATATCAAAGCGTGGTGGAAAAACTAGAGAAAAATACTCCGACAAACTTATGAATCGTCTAAATATTAAACAAAAGCAAAATAATCTTCAGCATTTCAAGAATGGATCAACATAGAACTGTCCATTATCTGGGAGGATATCACTGCGCAAGAGTGATTGTATGTTATCATATAAAGGTAATCCATATCGCTTAGAAGTTCACCGTTTATTGAAATTAGAAAAGAAAGAAGTTATATCGCAAACATATCGGTACACTAGTTAAAGTCGAAATACCATGCAACAATTTAAAACTCTACTAGACGTCAAACTGTTTAACTAACAGTTTGATCAGAAAACACTAAGTCACATCAGGAAGGATAAAGATAATGCACTTGTGAGTGAGTTAGTGGTTTTGACACCATGAAGAAAAAAGAACAAATTTCATCTTAAGAAAAGAACTTTGCCATCACTCATCTCTCATTTATTAGGTTGCATGACCCTAATAACAGGAAGTAGTCCATGGGAACTACCATGAAATGGTAGTGGAAATCGCCGACTTCAGTTCACCGTTTACTATGTGAGAGAACAAGAGTTATAATTTGTGGGACACACATAACTGAGGATTTTTTGATTAATTCGACTTCTAGTTTTTGAATAAATAGAACACTTTTGTGTTCGTCTGTTCAAGACGTTAAAGCGTAAAGAACGTTACTATACGTTACTCGTAAGAAAGCACATGAACGCTTGTTATTGGGCCACAATAAAGCTGTTGTTGAACAGTGAAAGAAAAATTTAAAAAAAATAAAACACAATAGACAGGCTTACTCCCTACAACGTTACAAGAAATAAACAAATCATAATACGAAATCAAATCACACAAAGCGTAGTAACAAATGCTGTGTGATTAAAGTGTTTGGCATCGCTCGTATATGCAATATTGACTTCGCTACCCATTTTTGTTTTTATCAATTTATAAACAGCTTGTCCAACTTCTCTGTTTACAATTCACCTGAGTTATAATGAAATACATCTATTTCAGAAGTAAATTAATCGGTGAGTTATTATAGAAAGTACCTCATAAATGGTAAAGATTAATACGATATTTGGAAAAGCTATACAACAAAATTTTAGTCTTCTAAATATATATTCACTTAGTATCAATATAAATTTAGTCCTCAGGAGAAATAAAGAATACAGATTAATGAAGAAGGAAACTGGTCCTCAGATAGTTACAGTATCACCCTTTACGGTCGTCAACTGAAGAGGGAGGTCGAATTTTCTACTTGTGTAATTTGGCTTACTTTACTTGTTTTGTACGTTCGTGGTGTGAGTTTACTACTGTTAAGTCAATTTTTATTTATTGTCTCTGTGGCTGTTTATATTTTTCTTTAAATTATCATGTTATGATTAAAAATTTTAGATGAACATTTTTATAAAAATAAGTCTATTAATAAAATATTTGTGTTTTCTCTCATTTTTAAACTGGCAAAGGTAAACACTCTGTGTTGGATGGATGTAAGATGATCTGACTTGTTGAAAGCTTTCAAGAGCAGAGTAAGCTTTTCAGTGTGAATTTCCAGTAACATTTACATTAAGAGATGAACCCTTTCATTTAAAACAATCCACTCTGTTACTTAATAACTTCTAAGACTTTTAACGCATTATATCCAACTGAGAACTTCAGATGTCTTTCTAAGGTCAATTGTCATTGTTATTACCATAAGAAGACCGTCATTCTAAAATTATGACTTCATATGTTTCCATTATCGTAAAATGTTTAAATTTAATTCACAAGATCTTTAATCAAGTTCATTGTTAGATACATATTTTGACAGTATGTATTTAATGCTAAAAGTCATACCTGAAATTTATAAATGAAGTCATTCATACCTTTCAATGTTTTGTAGATTTGTTTTTTTTTTACTTTTTTTGTCGAATCAATTTTGATATTAGTCTAACATAATATTATTTTATTGTGATCGTAAGCATTCAAATATAATAATAATATTTTTTGAACAATTAAAATAAATAAACTAAAATAAATGACCTTTAACACAAGCTTTTTCCCCAAAAAATACTATTGATGCGTAATGTTCTACAGTTTTAGTATAAACAAATTTTTTTCATATTCCACTCGTTTTGAACCTCATAAAAAAACTGTAAAGTGTAAAATTGGCGCTTCGTTTTTAGATTCACGTATTACAGATGAAGGTTGTCTTCACTAAGTAGTTATATGTTCAAATTTTTCTCAGTTTTATGAAATGATAATGTTCCATTATTTGCATTCCATTCATAAAAAAAGAACTTTCAAACTTGCTAAGCATTCTAGCACTTATCGTCAGTTCTTTTTACATTCATGGATATGTATTTATTTTATAACTATTATGAATTTGCTTGAAATATAGCGCAGATATTCTACAATATGGAATTACAAATCAAAAGTTGTAGTATTTTAAAGAAAAGAAATGAAAAATTTCTTTGATTTTGTTTATGTGTGCTAACTCTAGAAAGCAGCTGTTTTAAAACAAAATGAAGGATGTAGGATTACTGAATTAAGACATATTTTGTAAAAATTTGGCTTTATATCAGTGTTTAAAATGTTTCTTTTGAAAATGTAGGTTTTATGGACACATGGTCGCCATTCAAGGAAAAAATGTTTGTATTTTGTAGTGAGACTACATGTCTCCACCACATTCATTAGAGACACAATAAAATCTACCAAAGATTTTGAAATACTGGGGACTTTTTTTAAACATAACCACAATATTGTGATTAAGCTATTACAATATTAGTAAAATTGTTAAAATGTTATAATAAAGTATTAGTGTCTGTTTAGGAATGCAGATATTTATCAAATCAGTTATATCAGGAGACGAATGGTTTAACGGCCTCGCCGAGGGTCGACGTGTTCAGATATTATCACGTCCCCCGTGATATTATTCCTTGATTAAGCTCAATTTTAATAGTTAAGAAGAAATTTTATAAAATTATTGTTCTGCATGCTTATTCCTGAATATCATACTGTTCTTCAAAGAGTTCAGTAATGTAAACATTAAGTATTATTAGCAATTAATATCTACAAACGCCATTCTCACAACTTTCAATAAAAAGAGTAATGCCACAAATATATATTAATCGTGACGACAGATACCTACAAACAGCGACTTGTGTAGATCTTTGTTACTTATGTAAAAAAATTGTAGCTAAATATGAATGTAAATCATGTAACATACTTACTCTTCCAATGTGTTATTATAACATATACTCGTATATCATACACTGTGGCATATTTAGCATAGTATTCTAAATGAGCTGAGATGTTTTTATAGCTTTAGTAGTGTTCGTGACCATTGTATCAGTTTATGAATTATCAAATATGAATTAATCAGCTTGGTTTGTGATATTGTTTTATTAATGGAAATTTGGTTATGACCTTAATTTTAAAATGCCATTAAAAAAATCGTCCCACCACAAGTGATAATAGTAGTGTTAAATTTAATAAAAATGTAATTTTTGTCACTAGGTAATACGAGTGTAAAGTTGTGTGGAAAGACTGTATTTATGTACTTCTAATAAGTTTTTTAGAAGTAATCAGTAATAAGTCTTTTATTATGTAATTCTCCTGTATATAAATCTTAATTGCACACTGTAATATTTAGCTTTTAATCTGTGGTATTCATTTTTTTCATATCTTCGTTTAAATTATTACTTCTACTCATTTTAAAACATTGACTTGTTACTTGTTTTGTTGAACAAAATCCATATTTAAGTATATGCAAAATTAATTGATGATTTAGACTTCCAAAATAGTAAATTAACTTTAGTAATATACTTTGTGTTTCATTTGAATTATCTTTGAAACTATTTTTATTTTCAGTGATAGATTTCGTGGGTGTATTTACATATACTGAATACTTCTAAATAAAATAGACCTCAAAGAGGTTAGTAAATGCTGGATTATATTTACTTGAAGTGGTCGATCGTGTTCAGACTCTGCTATTAATATCATCTGTTGGTCATTCTTAAAGAACACAGAGACTGAAATTGGGTCAACAATACAGACAGCCTGATATAAAATTAATTTTCCTTTAACATTCAATAGGTGCATGTAAGGTCCCATACCTTAGGGTTTCATAATATATTAAACAAACCTATTGATGTTGTGCTTCCCTTAGGATTACACTAATAATAGAAACGATGAAGGAAAAAATGACTCTGAGCGAGCATGCAGCCATCGCGTGTATTGCGGAACAAATTTAATGATTGCAGAGTATTTATGTTAATAACTCAAAAAATGTTCACTTATGTCTAATAACACTTTAAAATGTTTGATTTATTTTATCTACATTCTTTGTTAAAAAATAATTAATTTTACATTACTATCAGTATAGTAAATATTCAAAAATTCGTTCAAAATTTTGATGAATTTAAACTTTTGAGGATTTGTGAGAACATTTTTGATGTTTTCATAATGATGCTTCTTGTATGTGTGTGTGTGTGTGTGTGTGTGTGTGTGTGTGCTTGGGTTTGTGTAAATGAGATAAGGATTTAAATAGAAATATTTGTGTATATACTACAAGTTTCACAATTTAATGCACCAAATTTATACTTTACCAAAAATGGCCCTTATGGTTTAAATATGCTGCAATGTTGCATTATGCAATATTTTTCTGCTATGTTGCATTATGAGAATACCAGTTTCTTGGTCAATATGTGTTTTCAGATGACAACATTGTGGAATTATTAAATCCATCAAGTGGAACTACCTTCATACTTTTTTTGTTGTAAATACTTTGACGGAAGGGGCATTATGGTCCATTTTATTAATACAAAATTATTTTATTTTTCTTTCAATATTAACTAAAGAATGATGTTTAGAGAATTTATTTATCTGCTTGTTTTATACCTTTCTTTAAAATTTACATCGTTATAAGAGCTTTAAAAATATAAAGTAGCCAAAAATTCAAGCAGAAGTAGTGAATATCTGTGGTCACCACTGTTCTTGAATGAACTGTGCCATGAACTCATACATCCCTGGCAATATTCAATACCTTTTTCTGTCAATCCACGGTTTAATGAATTCATATAAAGTATAATTTGGTGGATTAGTCTAGAAATCTAAAATCACACATAGTAATGCTGCATGAGTTTTAACAGGAGCAAATATAGATGAAACGGTTAAACTTTGTGCATTTTCAATTAACTTGCAATAGTACAAAATGCAAAAACAATTATTTACTTCCTTCTTTCAGAATATGTGTTTATGTTAATCTTGTCATGTACTTTTTCTGAAATATTTTCTCACATGGATATTCTGATTTTATTTTTGATTTCGTTTAGCAGTAGTATTAGATGTTTCATATAAATTTAATGTTATGCCCTTTTTATCTACCTCAAATTCAACTTTTTTTTTTGTTAACGAACTAATATATTGTGGTTTTATTCAGCGTACTGTTATAAGAAAGCAAACATCAGAGATGTGGTAATCAGATAGCAACATTCACACAAATGATCAATGAAGTTAACATTATGTAGTTGTGACATCCGTTTCGTTGAAGAACAGGATTAAAGACCTTTAAAACATTTCTTATGGTAAACATAAGACATATTTTAAAAGTGAATTCTTTGGAGCTACGGATTTCAACCCAAGCTGTGTCCAGACAAAGATAGATCGCTACCCGTCAATCAGGTTGACATGAACTTGCGTCATCGACTTCCGTGCTCATGGTCCTCTATCTCCACATTGTCAATTTCGCTTTCAGTTTGATTCATCAGATTAGTTAAGAGTTCATTATCGCATTTCTTTTTCACTTGCACTTGGACCTAACTAATGGCATTCCTCTGTAGTATATGGTTATTTATGCTTGTTTCCAGCACTGATCATTTCCAAGAGGTTTTTGTTTAGTGTGTCTAGGATATTAAATATAAATTATTTTAATACTGAGCAAAGAGAATAACTTACCAGATTGGCAGCAATTTGTTATTACTGTTTTACTTGCATCTTCTATACTTACTGATTTTCTTGTGGAGTATCATGGAATCTTGATTACATCAGCCGAGTCTATTGTGTTAATAAATATAAGACTTAGATAACTAACCTGGTACAAAGACCAATTGTAAGAAAAGTATTGTGAAAACTGTCTGATATCCAAGAGTCTGCCCATATTTAATATTACTGATGTCTTTATCATACATTTATTATCATTTTGTGCTAATTGCTAAAATGGGTTCTTTTAACATATCAATTTCAATTATGTTGTTTATCCAATAATTATTAATTTTAATGAAAATAGGTTTAAATTAATTTTTTTCAAAATTCTTTTGCGATAGGGAAAGATAATTGGGAATTAGAAACAGATAGAAGACCATGCAATCTTTTAAATGGTTGGATAATACTACCAACTAAATAAAGATCCATTGGTGTCCTTCATATGATAACTATAGGAGTAGTGAATAATCAAGTTACTGCAAATGAGGGAGAATGGTCGAAACACCGGTGACCACGTTATACAAGGCATCATAATGTATATATCTGCTATCAAAAAGGGATGATGAGATATTGTTACAAACTAAAAAATGAATTTGTGTTTGTGAGATATCTTATCCGTTTGAAATATATGAAATTACTTCATCAGTGGTAATATCATGTAAGAAGTAAGGGAGTTGAAGTGGTGATACTATAATGGGTTGAGACACAGGGAGTTTTTGGTTTTTGGTGTAGATGGAGTCTTCTTTTTGAGAATGGTATGATTATTGGTGATAAGTGAAAACATATTTTGTAGTTTTTTCTCAACCAGATAAACATGTTGTCGACACCACAGAATACCATATGTGACGTTCCAAACTATGAAAATTTTACTAAGCTCAGCCCAAACTTGACTCAATCTTGTGGAGTTAGAATCTACAGTTACAATCTTCTGCAGTTCTACTTTTTAGAACGGCAAACGACTCCTTTTATATAATGTCTTCTAAAGGATTTGCAGGAATGTTTCTTCTTGTTAGCTCTTTTGCATTACTTCTTGTCATAGAATGTATTTGCTTGGTGTAAATTGTGAGTGGTACTGGTAACGTCTATGATAATTAGTGAATATTCAGTGAACATTCAAGGAATTTTTAAATGAGTGCATAAGAACAGTTATACCATTGATGAAACAACACCTCAAAACCATTGACCAGCACTCACGAGGAACACCTGAAATCGTGTTTTACTCCTCACACCCCTCTATATAAACCCAGAAAAATATGAATATAAGTAATGTAGTCATAAGTAATGTATTTAATATCAAAACCTTACTTGTAATTGTGTAATCATTTTCAAAGAAAATTTTCTGGCTTTATCCTGAACAGAATTTGAGAATTTACAATTATCTTACATATCAAAACACTATACGTTCAAAACACTATACATTTTTTCATGTTCATAGTTTACTCTACGAAGTGTCACAAGTTTTCAAACCTATTTCAAGCCACACCTATTTTACCTTTCTGATAGAAGTATTCTTAATTCTGAAAATTCTGTCAAAGCAATGTATACGAGCATAAGTATTAGAGCTGTAAAGATATATAAATGAAGTTAGAAATAATAAGATTACTTATTATTCACGATAAAATATTAATATCTAAGTTTTTGATGAAAGCAGATGAAATTGGTTAAGTCATTTAGAATGACTGGAAGAGACTGATTAACGCAGTTTCGAGGTTGCTCGCGAAGGCTATTTTTCAACATCAATAAAGCAAGAAAAGTAAGTTTAATTTTAAATTCTAAGCTACAATCTTGTCAAGATTGTAATTTGATTTTTCACGGATTGAATTCTGCAAGTTTCGATTTTCCCTCACCTCTCTTCCACAATCATTCCCCCACCAAACTACCTCGACCACTCCTGCTTTAATCTCATTTGCTTTTCTAATTATAACTTCTTGAAACAATATTTCAAGTCAAATAGTTTACATTGCGACAAAAGATAAATTAGTGAAATCTCTATCTCTCCCAGTAAAAATTAAAGAAAAAACTTGATATTGTTGTTAATTTATTTATAAAGCAATCACATTAATTAAAATATACTGAGATGGTAACAAACTGCAGACTTCTTCAGATTAAATTTTTAACCAAAGACATCTGTAATAATTAAAACAGTTAATTTTTAGAAAGTTAAAATATCAGTAAATAAATAATTTAAATGTTTTTAGCTCAATGAAGTAAATATTTTGAATAATAAAATAAACTATAAGGTATGCGATGAAATATTGGAGTACACGTTACGAACTTTATAAATTTGTTAAAATAATTAACAATAAAGTTTCTGTATTAATGTACCTTATAATTACAAGTTCATATAGGATTATTTGTAAGATATTTGTATATTACTGTTTAACACATAACATTATATAAATGTAAGATAATAAATATATACAGTTTAAAATCAGAAAAAAAGTTCAAAATTGACAGTAAATTCAAAAAAGTAAGATTAAGGAATTTTACATGTTTTTCACATTTTTTACACAGGCACTGTTAACACAGATATATACTATCAAACAAATTTATAAATAGTAAATCTCAGAATACCCTTTCTTTCAGTAATAGGGACAGCATTACATTTTCAGGAGAAAGGTTTCATCAGAGGAGAGAAAAAGCAAAAAAAGTCGACTTACTGTTATGGCTTAACACTCAGTGCTACCTGATATGAAAGTTATATAAAATAGTAGAAAAGAAGATAGTATTTCAAATTACACAGAAGGAACACGTTAGAAAAGCTGACACAGCACACTATCATATTTTGACTCTGATTGTTATCAGGTATACTCGTAAAACTTTTCTTTACCTATCTTTCCCATGGGAAATGATCTGGCACGACGGACATTAGTATGTATGTACTTTCCCTGCACTAACATTGTACAATGAGTAGATGTGGTTAAGGAATTGAACAGAAAAGTAATCATTAAATAGGAGACAGGGAGAATTTACATTAATAGGAATAGGAAGGCTGCTGGGAGGGCCGACTGATGTCACAGGATGATTCACAGAGATGCTCAGTTTAGCCCAAGCCAAGGCGACATAAAAAGCATCAGAGTGTGTAATCCAGCTGGCAGACGCAGCCGCTGCAAATACAAGTCCTATTAATATGGAAAGGGCAAGAAGTATGATTGAAGAGGGATTAGGAGGAATGATGGTGTAAATAATATAAGGAGCCTTTGACAGCTGCGGCGTCCAAATAGTTACTATCACTTAACAAAATTAAATAGCTCAGGAGAGATAGGGGAATGAAATCACATCAGATTGGTAGAAATATAGAGGGAAGATAATTAAAGAAAAAAGGAATAGAAGAAGACAGACAGGAAAAAATCGCCATGAAAATCTTAAAAGATTATTCCAAGTTATTCATGAATAAATATAATTGGAGAATTATAACTGTAACAGGTTAAAATTTCTAAATTCCCTTTAAGAGAACTATGGAGCAATGAGTAGCTGAAGGTCCCTTACAAGTGTGTGGATTTATAATTTATGTTATATTTAAACAATAGTATAACAATCTCGTATGCTATGTAATATTCAAAAATGAAATAGTCCGTTGATGTAAAATTAAATTTTAATTTAAAAATTATATATATATATATATACCTTTCAGAGTAAACTATAGGTAAATAGAAACTAAACTTAACTAAACAGTGAATAGAAAAACACACAGTCTCTAATTTTCGGTTCAACCTTCATCCGGTGAGAAGAGATAGAGACACCAACTTGCGCACACTTGCGAAGCGACTATTGGTGACCATGTGTGCTTCATTAGTGAGCTCTATGTCCTATCTCTTCTCTCCTGATGACAGTTAAACCGAAAATTAGAGACTGAAAGTGTGTTTTTCTTTTTACTGTGTACCTATAATTTACTCAGAAACATTTTTTGTCCTTTATAGATCGTTCCTTGATGATAATATATATATAAAAATTCATAATCAACAATAACTCGATATAATATAGGAATGAAATACCACAATAAACAGTATATATTAATTAAAATGCTCTAAGGTCTTTTGTCACAACATCATCATCAGAGAGCTAAATGAAACAATAAAAAAAAAAAAAAAAAAAAAAAACATAGTAACAAGTTAACCTGGCTGATTGAAGTCTTCAAGATTGCTGGCATCCCTGTCTGAATTGAATGTTTCTAAAATTGAAAGAGTCTTGATCTGCTTACTTATTTCTTTTATTAATATTTCATCTAGTTTGTAAAGTCCAGGACTATTGTTTAATAAATTTCCATAGAAGTTCTTTATGAGTGCTCTCTCAATAATATTTCTCCTTCTTTCTGAAGGTACAAAAATTAATTCCTTTGGTTCACTCCAATTTATCATATGATTTTTGTTCCTTACATGTAAGAACAAGGCACTCTTTTCATCTTCCCGTTTGATTGAATATTGGTGTTGTTTTACTCTTGTAAAGAGACCTTAATCGTCTGTCCAAATAAGACATTTGGCAATCAGCACAAGATATCTTATATACACAACTATCTTTTTCCTCCCTCTTATTATTAACAAGCTTATTCAACAAATTACTTTCATTACTAAACATAACGGAAAGTTCCAGCTTTTTCAAAAATGAGGGCAGATCTTTCAAACAGGGGTTATATGGAAATAACTTTCCGTTATATATATAACGTTATATATATATATATATATATATGTATTTTATATATATTCACGAATATAATATATATATATAATATATATATATATATCCACCGACCGAAACAAAGTGACGGTCGATTGACACTTTCACGTCTTCGCTCCTGTGTTTCTTTTCCTTTGCTTACTTCTACTGAAGACGGCAAGATAGCTGAAATGATCGAGAATAGTAAGTGTTAGTCTCTCTTTTTTGTTTTCTAGTGATAATTTTAATTATATATTTATATATATACACTTTTTCGTTGGGAATTACATCCGAAACGGACAAATGTAGTTCAATATACAAAAAGAAACAGAGAAATTAAAAGCACAAATTTACAGTCTTTAATTTTCGGTTTGAGTCATCTTCAGGAAATGTTTCTAACCAAATATTAGAGACGGTAAACATATATATATATATATATATATATATATATATATATATATTTAGTGCTTCTTCAAGACCACTGGCCAGTCGTTGTCTTTCTGCGGAGCGACTCATTTCTATCCTCTTGATGACGAGGCTATCGAAATATACTAATGATTTTCTGTTTAATTTCTGTGTTTTTTTTCTGTCAATTTAGTTTATATATATATATATATATATCATTTTTGAATAAATATGATGAATTTACAGAGATTATTCAACGTTATAACGAATTATAAAGAAAAAACTTCACGACAGTATTTTTAAACCCTTGTACAACATTCCTGATTTGTACAGAGGATAAAGTATCCTCCTTAACACTTAATATATATTCCGGTTCGATGAAATTTAGACCTTACATTTAAGTAAGTAAGTATGTGAAGTATTGTCTGAGTAATAAGATGAAAGTACTACAGAACATTCTAATACCCTCTTATTTGTGTTGTGGTAAGAGGAGGAGGGAGGGGGATTGAGGCAGGATACTTACTCAGATCATTATATATATTTTACTATAAATAAATAATAAATTTAAACGATAGGTAAAAAAAGCAGCAGAAGTAGTAATTAAATACTAATTAACTAGTTATATATCTTAATCACTCCCAAAGAAATTTCCCTCATACTGATTTTTAGGAATTACAATTAGAATTAGAATTTTACTATGGAATACGACGGAGTGGTTGAGAGTTTATAAATGCACTCGTAAGAATGTATGTGGTAGGAGTATGGGTTTAATGAACCCTTTACAGCTTCATAAAGAGCCGTCTAATTGGATATATTCAAGCGGTATGTGTGATATTCTAAATTACAAAAACTCATTTTCGAAGGATTTTTCGTCATTAATATTTGATGAAGAATGAATGAATGTTTAAACTCATTAGCCACTAGACGATACAATATTGTTTTTCCAGTGCTTGTCAATGTCAGCTTGCTCATATTTCCCATACCAACTTTTAGTGATATTGATATAACACAAAAGTTAAGGCAAATCAAACAACAATTTTTGAAGCCTTATTATTATAAAGTTGATATCAAAATCAATAATAATCTAAGATGATAATAAAAGGCTATTAAATAATATAAAAATGACTTATAGCTGCATGGGTATCAACACTGGAAAGCAGTCGCAAAATTAATTTTTTTTTAATAGACTAATTAAAAGGGATAGCATGTGACTGAGGATGAGTAGTAATAGGATAGACACTGCATTAACTCCCACCTCTAATTATTTGAGGTTGAGAATGATCCAAACTGGACACAATACGACTTCAAAATCGAAGAAGAATAACACACAAAGTAAAAAAAAAACACATTTATAAGTTTGTGAGAGTGCTTTTTACTTTGTGTGTTACTCATATTCTATTTTGAACTCGTAAATATTATGTGATAAACAAAATGCGATCCAGAAGAACTTACAACACTTAAGATATACAGTAACACATAAGAAGAAATGTAAATAAGGTCTCACATTTCAATATTTTGACCTTTATGGCAGTCGTCCTCAGGAGAAGTGAATTAACGGAGGGACGACAGTCATATATATAAGTGTCTTGTGTATAAATTATTGAAATGTTTGGTGAAGATAATATAATGACTGAAGGGAGAGAAATTATACACATTATCTCTATCACTGCGTTACTTAGTTTATCATTATCGGAGAGGGAAATAATTGTGAGGAATTATATCCTGTCAGAAATATGATTATTGGATTAGTGTTTGATGAACTTCAACTCAGATAATGGCAGCCTTAATTTTTTACCATAAATTAACGAATTTATGTTTTATAATGCATATTAGTTTGTCTTAGATTTTACAACGTATATGACGGTTAATAGAGTGATAAATTGTTTAATGTAAGATGGGTGGCATCTATTAAATTAAATATGTTTGTAAAAGATAGCAACACTGCCTAGATGATGTTTAAGTGCAAGGAAAGTTACAGACTTAGGTAAAAACTTATATCAATTGAAGAAGAAAAGGACTTAAAAGGAACTTAGTTTAGATTAAATATAAGATAAAAGGAAGAGGATGTTCTCTAGGGAAGTTATTTAAAGGAGAAGAGGTAAATCATGAGTCTTCCTTAATTAATATTAGTCGTGGAAATGGCTCTAATCTTAATTGTAATATCTCCAATGGGTATGTATAGTTTGTTTGTGGTCAATAAAAGCAGTGGAGCTAATTACATTCATATCAAGGTCAATTCCTTGTCTTGTCAAATGCAAACACTTCCTTCATTGTAAATTCATTAAGGCCAATCACTGGCACCATTGATTGGTGCCAGAGTAAATCAAAGTAATTGGTAGTCAGAGTAAATATTTTCTGATTAGTGCATTTAAAAATACATTTTCTTCTAGGTAGTTAAGGTAGCATGTCTTATATTGCAATCTCGACATCATCGTAGCATTTTTATGTATAATTCATTCTGATACATAATAAGATAATTATAGGAACTTATAACTAATTATAAGGGAGAAAAGATGATCAAATCAGTAACTAGTGATGGGATTTGAGGTTTAGGTAAAAACTTAAAGTAACCAAACTTTCTTGATGACGGGTACACGAAGACGTTACAGCCATTGTAACCAGGACAGTTTAATAATTTCAAGATAGAAAACGTATCAGTTTCTTGGAGGAATCCAAATCAGTGATTCCAGTGCTACGTCTACTTAAAGTCTAATAACAGTTGAAACTTTGTTGGCAAGAACAATAATAAAAATTCTACCATCTGAACTAGGTCTTTGATTTTAAAGGACTACAGAAAAATCAGCATACGTAGCAATGAGGTGACTAATAAAATTCAGGAATTGAATTAGTACTTGGAGCTTTTTTTTAACTGCAAAATTAAATAATCATACGATTTTGCTGGCTTTGGACTCAAAGGGATGCATCAATTGTCGTCTCCTATTGTGACACGAGTCATATTATCTTAGGGCCATATCTGTAAAGGTTCCGTGTTACCCACTACAATGCGGGCTGCTGGAATATGGGTGAAAAGGTACATGACAAACAAGATTTGACAACACAAGGAACTGTATTTCCTTATTCTCTCTGCATTACCTTGAGCATAACGTATCCTTATCTATATATATGAACATCAATCATCAAAATTGTTTGAGCTATTACTCACTGATAGCCTTCATGTGAATTATACGGGTCTTTAAAGATTTTGGTATAAAATCCATATTTATCTAGCAATTTTCGTGCCACAATATACTATTTTTTTATATTTACTTCTTTTTCTTGAGTATTAAAAGGGCCTCATTCATTACATGTCTCGAGTTCTTCCTTTAATAATTGTAAATACTGACATCAAATCCATATCATTCTATTATTTTATCGAAAATTACAAATTTGTAATTATTATAATTATATACTGTCAACTATGGGTCATAAATAGCATTGAAGTAATGGGACATTATTTAGATGTAACGACCTCTAATACATTATTGTAATTGTACGGAACAAAAAGCGAATATGATGAGGTATTCATTGTATCATTCTTACTTCATAATAAATAAGCAATATGCAACACATGCCTGTGTTAATAAACTCTACTTCTGAAGAGAGTTCCACTGATATCTTGAATTGCTGAGAGCACTGCTTTGGCATGATAATTGCATTTCTTGTCATTGCTAATTGCTTGCCCTGTCAAATGCAAACACTTGCTTCATTGTAGCTTCATTGGGACCAATCAATTGCAGTCATGATTTTGTAATCCATTATTTACTTATTTAATATGTTCTTATTCAGTGCAGTTTGATAATTGAACTATAAATTAATATTTTCTTAGTTGGGAGATTATTATAAAGACCTTGAATTTAGTATGAAATTATATCTTAAGCATATATATATAGTTCACACAGGAAAGAGAAAAACAATATATATATATGAGTCGCCACTCGGTCTTCCTGCGGGACTCTTCGCCTACTGATGACGACGATGGTTGAAATATAGAAGTGAGTTATCCTGTGTCTATCTGTGTGCTATCTTTTTTAATTGGTTATATATATATATAGTTCAATAAAAACAAAGAAAAATAGAGAAATCAGAAGAACACACTTACAGTCTCTAATTTTCGGTTTGAACCGTCTTCAGGAGAGATAAGAGAGGGAAACCAAGCGCACTGGATCAGAGATGGTTGGAGACACTGGATCAGTGATCCAGTGCGCTTGGTTTCCCTCTCTTATCTCTCCTGAAGACGGTTCAAACCGAAAATTAGAGACTGTAAGTGTGTTCTTCTGATTTCTCTATTTTTCTTTGTTTATATTGAACTATATTTGTCCGTTTTGGATCGTATTTCCAACGAAACAAAGTGTATATATATATATATTTTTTTTTTCACACTGGAAAGAGACAAACAAATAAAAACACACAGTAAAAAACTCACAACGATATTTCGACATTCATCGTCATCGGGCAGAAGTAGTCCCTTTGAGTAGCTGAAGCTAACTAATAAGCTGAATACGCTGAAGCTAACTATATATATATACGAGTATATATATATATATATATATATATATATATATATATATATATATATACTGTAAAAACTTTGAGAAACACGAATCAAAAACAGATTCTAAGACTCACATTCAATAATACAAATCTAAGAAAAAAATGGTACTATTGTAGAAAACCTGATATTATCAGCCATTTTAATTTTAAATGGAACTATGCTTTAAATTGACAGACGATATGTTGAGACCATGCCACTGAAAAACAGGATTTCATACACCAAAATTAATAAGATTTTGGATTAATTAAACATTGGTATGGTAGTATCTCTAATCAGAAATAGACGATTCAGTGAAATGAAGCTCTGTTATGGTTTTATATGTATATGTTTGTATAATTAGTATATTAATAATTGTAATATATTTATATTATAATTATTATAAAGTTATATTTATAGGTAAATGTTTTTATTCATTCCCTCACCCACAAATTCCTCAGTCACTCTAGCAATCTTGTTATTTTAAAAGCTTTGGAGAGGATATACATATTTCAGTTTTTACCTAGTACGTGACTCGATCCAACATTTTAATTATTTCTTATTAATTACTACAAGTTTTTTCTCTTGCATCTTTTTTCTAATCGCGTTTGGTATGAGCATCTCAGCTGGGTACTTGTGGATGCAGTGTTACCAGCTAAATCTTGGTTTCCTTCTGATGACAATAGTATGAGGAAGGTTTTTGCTGTTCTCTTATTCTGTATTTCGACCTGTTTCTTTCTTTCTATATTTATTTTATTGTCCTTTTTGTTTCAATACTATTTTGTTTACTCTTCTATATACTCTTTTCTATGATTAGAATTCTACTTTTATTTTATATCTGAACAATTCGTTACTAATTACTGTGTAAACCAACCTTGAGTATTTTCATTGAATCGAAGAGTCAATGAATGAAAAATTAAGTGGCTATAAATAGATGTGAATGTTAATCCCAGATTAATAGTGCTTAGTTCTATTAATCAACATATATAAATATTGCATTTATATTAATGTACGAATATTCTACCGCACATCCATTACAATGCTATGAAAGATTACATATATAATAGTGTTATTTTACCTGATAAATGATTTAGCCATTGATGAAAGATGCATGTATTAAAGAGAAAGCTGAGATGGTTTGTTTGTGACTTCTTTAAAAAGATAGCGAAAGATATTTCGGTTGAAAATGAAGATGTGCCTTGCGAGATGTTTTCGGAATAGCTAAAGCCCTCTCACTCTCACTTCCTACACTCCCACTCTCTTCTGCCTACTCTTCATTTACTTGACTCTCTTTTGTCTCTCAGATGGCATTTCATAACGCCATATTAAATACCTGCCAAGCAGGCTTTAATTAAACGATACCTATTTGTTCTGCCACCTACAGTGTTTATTATTAAATAACTTTCATTAAATTTGTTTCATTGAGTTAAACAAAAAAAATCCCTCTGCTGTTTCTTATAACATTCTTTTAATATCTTTTCCCTTTAACCTATGATTTTTCTTCCATGGTAAGATAAACACAGGATGTGTTAATAATTCTGTGGTTATTGATCGCGCAGTTCTGCGATAGACCTTCCTACGAGATTGCAAATACTTGCTCGTATTTGATTACTCATTCGAAAACGTTCGTAAATTGTAATACAGTATAAACTATTATTATATTGTGCTCATATTCTCCAAGTTTGGCTGTTGATTTATGATATTTGCAGATTTGAGGGCAGGTTTTGAACTATTGTAACTACTTCTTTTTAATTTAACACCAACTATCCTGTGCTAATTTTCTGCCCGTGTACCTCCAAAAACGGTGTGTACCGTTTGGAGTGTACCAAGTGTGATTTGTTCTACGTAGGCCAACCATCCACCAAGCTTAGTCTCCGTATGAACAATCACGGAGCTTCAGTCAACAACCACTCCCATCTTCCCATCGCCATACATGTTAGTAGCCACGGTTTCCCCTTTAATGAGTGCTACTGGTTACAGATTCCGTGACAAATCCCCACTGACTGCAAAGATCTCACTCTACGAGCCTCCAGAGAAGCCCTTATTTGGTTATTAAGTGCGCACAGTGCACCTGGCCTCAATCAAAAGAGATAATGCTTAATAAGTCCCCTTGTCTTTGAATTTCCCCTTTTATTATCAAATACCCTTTGTTATCCTTTATTATTAAATTACTTCATTTTTTCTTATTTAATTACTTTATATGTTTATTATTATTATTTGTATTCTCTGTTTTATTTTATTTTATCATAGCTTAGTCCGGATTTCTATTTATGTATCAATTTCTCTGTTCATCCCTCAAATTTTAATTTTATTTATTTATTATTTTTTCATATTTCACAAATTTAATTTAATTATAAATCGATTCCTGTCTACCTTATTCTGTGTGACCGGGCGCGCATGTGACAACATTGTTGGTCTCCAACCGTAACTGGACCAGTGCGCTTGATTTTCCTCTCTTATCTCTCCTGAAGACGGTTCAAACCGAAAATTAGAGACTATAAGTGTGTTTTAATTTCTCTATGTTCCTTGTTGTATATTGAACTATTTTTAGCCTTTCGGATCATATTTCCAACGAACAACCTTATAAATATATACATATACATATATGTTTTGTTGAACGACCTTTGTACTGTGGCATGAATCAATCAAACTACCAACCACAGGATTCAACAGGACGTTGAAACTATATTCTAGAACGACGCAAGAACACGAACCAAGATTGAAGGCCCAACAGATGGAACCTAGAGACATTTTATGAAGTTAAGTGGTACACCTGATTATGACAGGTGGCTAAAACTGCTTCAAGCAAATGTTTATTTTGGCGATAGAATTATTTCTTAATGTTTTTGAAGATTATTGTATTAATTTAAGAAATGTATAGTGGTGATTAGTAGGAATAAGTTTTTATAAATATGATTAACTCTGAAGATGGTCAAGGAGACCGAAACATGTCATTTGGAGAACTAGTGTATTTAGTACCAGAAAGATTTAAATCAAAGGTGAGAAAACTTGAAAGATGGACTATGAAATTGATTCATGCCACAGTACAAAGGCCGTTTATGTGTAATTATACATTATATATACCCAATTATATTGACCCAATATATATAATCGAACACGTTCAACAAAACATGTATAAAAGAAGGATTGCTCCCCAAATTTACAAATATACATATATTATTATTATATATATATATATATATATATATATATATATATATATATATATATATATATATATATTGACGTTCATCATAATTCAGGTCCTAGGAGGGATCGCAGTGACGCGAATTTCCTCATCACCACTTATTTTCCTGGTGCTCATAGGCTGGGTGCAGTTGTCAGGGAGTTTTTCCCTATACTTTCTTCCTCCTCCTGTACTTCTTCAGTCTTTAGTGAGGCACCTTCCATTTCCTATCGCAAACCTGCTAATCTTCAATCTATCTTCTCTCACATCTCTTCTCCTAAGCCTCCAAAAACTGCTGGTGGTATGGTTCAATGCGGACGTCGTGGATGTCTAACTTGTCCTATCATCAATCCTGTTCCTTCCTTTACCTCCTTCCATAGTAAACGCACCTACCCTATCTCTCACAAGACCTCTTGTACCTCTGGTAACTGCGTTTACCGTTTGGATTGCACCCAGTGTGATTCTTTTTATGTGGGTTTGGTTTCCACCAAGCTAAGCCTGCGTATGAATAATCACAGGTCATCCGTTGGCAAACGCAGTGACCTTCCCGTTGCTACTCATGCCAGCTCTCACGGACTCAGTTTTAATGACTGTTTCCGTGTACAGGTCCTGAGGCAGATTGATCAGACTAATTCGAAAGTTACTCTGAGAGCTTCCGAAGAAGCACTTATTAGTCTTCTGGGTGGTAGATCGGCTCCTGGGCTTAACCTCAATCGTTGATTTTTTTTCCTCTTATTTTTTAGTTGTTATCAGCTTTTAATTTTATTTTAGTTAAATGTTTTCATTTTTTAATTTTTATTTGGCTTGTATCTCTTTATCTTCCCTGTCTACCTTTCCTCCGAAAGTTGGCTACCCTGTTTGAGTGCTTCAGTTCGAACGCCAAGTCAGTCGTTATCAGCCTTTGGAGCGATTCACTTCTTTTCCTGAAGACGAGGACATCGAAATATAGTAGTGAGTTCAGTGATTTCCTTTCTATGTGTTCTTTTTAAATTCTAGTTTATATATATATATATATATATATATATATATAAAGATTTCACATAAACACGTGAAACAACAATCAATGATCAAACCACAATAAGAAATGGGAGAACAAGACTAAGATCTTTCAACTGTAACAAGCGGTCTTCGTCAGAGTCAAAAACCCAACAGTTGGGTTTTTGACTCTGACGAATACCGCTTGTTACGGTTGAAAGATCTTAGTCTTGTTTTCCCATTTCTTATTGTGGTTTGATCATATATATATATATATATATATAATTTATCCTACGATTTCATCATTATAAATGATATAAACTATTTAAATAACAGTAGAATTATTATAATCTGCATAATACATTTAGTTAAAATTTTAAATACAATAATAATTTAAAAATGAAATGAATATAATAATATTATGAATAATAATAATATTAATATTATAATATATTTTGTACCAGTTATTATTAGCTTCTCAATATAGACATACTTATTACGTTTAGCTCCATGATGCTTGTTAACCACAAAGTGAGGTTTCACGGTTAAACACGTGTCACAGTTTACTGACCCTATATTTGATCATGTTTGCCTAGATGGACTGGGGGTATCAGTTATTAATATTATGTCCAGCCTTTATAAAATCATAACAATATTTGAGAGACATCTAGTTCTTGGCGTGATAAATGAACTTATTTTTGAATAATAATATTGAATATGGGTGAAATTCTTTATTTTACATTAAGCCGAATACGGTAGTAATTATCTTTTCTTCTAGTCAAGCTAAAAATTTGGTTTGTTAGCAGAAAAAGTTGTCTCTGAATAAAAACAGAGCTGAACAAGAGTACCATAATTACGGAATACAGGAAAATAAAATATTTCACAAAAGAAGGTCAATTATTACGTTCCACTTGTAGACACTTGTTTCAAATCATCCAAAACATCAATCGGTTTGACAAATTACAATGTATGAATGATACATCATTTTCAATTAAATTTCTTTCAATCAACACTTGGTTTAGTGCTAATGCTTTACGAATGGTCTATTTTTATCATGATTAGCCCATTCTATGAACAATTCTAACAGTGATCATGCGGTATGATTGTATCTATTTTTATCATGATTAGCCCATTCTATGAACAATTCTAACAGTGATCATGCGGTATGATTGTTTCTATTTTTATCATGATTAGCCCATTCTATGAACAATTCTAACAGTGATCATGCGGTATGATTGTTTCTATTTTTATCATGATTAGCCCATTCTATGAACAATTCTAACAGTGATCATGCGGTATGATTGTTTCTATTTTTATCATGATTAGCCCATTCTATGAACAATTCTAACAGTGATCATGCGGTATGATTGTTTCTATTTTTATCATGATTAGCCCATTCTATGAACAATTCTAACAGTGATCATGCGGTATGATTGTATCTATTTTTATCATGATTAGCCCATTCTATGAACAATTCTAACAGTGATCATGCGGTATGATTGTTTCTATTTTTATCATGATTAGCCCATTCTATGAACAATTCTAACAGTGATCATGCGGTATGATTGTTTCTATTTTTATCATGATTAGCCCATTCTATGAACAATTCTAACAGTGATCATGCGGTATGATTGTTTCTATTTTTATCATGATTAGCCCATTCTATGAACAATTCTAACAGTGATCATGCGGTATGATTGTTTCTATTTTTATCATGATTAGCCCATTCTATGAACAATTCTAACAGTGATCATGCGGTATGATTGTATCTATTTTTATCATGATTAGCCCATTCTATGAACAATTCTAACAGTGATCATGCGGTATGATTGTTTCTATTTTTATCATGATTAGCCCATTCTATGAACAATTCTAACAGTGATCATGCGGTATGATTGTTTCTATTTTTATCATGATTAGCCCATTCTATGAACAATTCTAACAGTGATCATGCGGTATGATTGTATCTATTTTTATCATGATTAGCCCATTCTATGAACAATTCTAACAGTGATCATGCGGTATGATTGTTTCTATTTTTATCATGATTAGCCCATTCTATGAACAATTCTAACAGTGATCATGCGGTATGATTGTTTCTATTTTTATCATGATTAGCCCATTCTATGAACAATTCTAACAGTGATCATGCGGTATGATTGTTTCTATTTTTATCATGATTAGCCCATTCTATGAACAATTCTAACAGTGATCATGCGGTATGATTGTATCTATTTTTATCATGATTAGCCCATTCTATGAACAATTCTAACAGTGATCATGCGGTATGATTGTTTCTATTTTTATCATGATTAGCCCATTCTATGAACAATTCTAACAGTGATCATGCGGTATGATTGTATCTATTTTTTTAGTTTACTATAAGTGAATTATAGTAACCGTAATATAGTGATTTTTGGAGAATTTTGATGTTTGGATGTTCCCAGAGCCCGTTTCATTAATGTGTGTAGGTGGGTGGGTGACTAAGGTGTGTCTAAAAGATTGTGGCACTTGACAGGTAAGGCTCTTTGATAAGTCAAATATACTTCATACTCTAAAAGAGCCCTGTAAGTGTAATTGATCCCTATGGTTTATTAACATTAAATTCTTTGGACACTCTCATTTATTCCTAGAGTGTGATTAAAGCAACTAATTTATAGTGATTACAATATCAATGTATAGTGATGCTATACAGTGATGAGTAAAGCAAGTATTTTACATTTTTTACAGATTTAGCCATTATGAGGCCCAACCAATCTGTTTTTAACTGTGTAAGTCTACCAGAAGTCGGATGTGTGATAGTCGGATGTGGAATGAATTTTAGAAGTTTTACTATATCCGAAATGACATCCGACACCAATAGATAAAATTTATAAATGTAGTTTCTAAGAAGGAGATTTCATTTTAGCACTGAAATACGTTTATTCAGATTGTATTCAGTTTTACCTTTGTTTTCAGCTATTCTCCAACTGTGACGTTTTAGGTAAGCCTGATTATAGAATTTCACGTTAATCTTAACCGTTGAGAACGCAGCAGTAGGTTGAATTCCCTTGAATGCCAGATACTAACTTGTAACTACATGATTAGAACTCTAACTATAAACTAATTTAAAAACACTTGCAATGGAAATTTGGTAGATTGATTTTTATAATACATCATATGTTGCAATGTAAAAACGGAAAGCTACACAGAGTAGATTCATGATAGCATCTGTCCTCCTGATCTGCTTTGTTTGCACAATTAAGTATATATTAGTTTAACACTGGAAATATATTGACATTGTATTTTTTAATTTGTGTTATTGACTAATTTTAAAAAAGTGTATTGTTATCGGAGACTTAACATTTATGGAAAGATCGTTGGCTGAATGAATCATTTTTGACTGAAATTCATTTTTTAACCACTATAACAAACTATCATATATCTTACTACACAGAACTTTTAATATCTTTTAGCAAGAACTTTCACTGTTACCATTGAGCATACTCGTATATTCAAGACTAATAAATTGTTTTTAGATTTTATTCGTTATAATAGTTAATTTATTCAGTATTAAGTAATACTTATTTCTAATGTAGTACAATCAGTTATTATGTGGTATTTACTTATTGTAGGGTAAAAATCTAATGAAATGGTCTCCACATATAAAAATTTTAATGATATAAACAACGCGTTTCGAACACGTAGTTGTTCTTCCTCAGGCATTAACTAAAAAGCCTGAGGCTCAGGATTTTTAGTTAATGCCTGAGGAAGAACACTACGTGTTCGAAACGCGTTGTTTATATCATTAAAATTTTTATATGTGGAGACCATTTCATTAGATTTTTACCCTACAATAATACTTATTTGGTTAATAGTGTTCTTAAATACTAGATTTGAGACGTTTCAATCCATTACTTTACGCCGGTTCGGATTAAACATATGCAGTTTTAGGGGTGCTTTAACTTTATTTTAAATATTCTGCAATTAATTATCTAAAATACAGTTCTGTGCACTTTATGATTAGCATTATACATAATAAAGTCATTTAGCACTTTGGTTAGATGAGCTGCTCACTTCATAAACTAAATAATGCACCTAGTGACAATGGGGTTCTATTTGTAGTTATACTAATCTACACTTTCTCTTCGTGTAGATTACACCTTATTAGTACACTTTACTTCCCTTGTATCTATCTATGCAGTTTAGTTTTATGTTTTACTCTTATATACTTCCATGTGATATATAGAGGTGTGACAATTTCATTAGGTAACAAGTCATATATTTCATGATATCTAGCTTCCAAAAATTATGTACGCTTACAGGATTCCTGAATACATTGACATCAATTCTGAAAATTGCCTACCTGTGTGTGTGTGTGTATGTGTGTACGTATGTGTACGTGTGTGAACGTGTATGTGTGTTTGTGTGCACATGTTTAAAAAAAGGAGATATAATCACCAAAATCCTTGATTAATTTCATCTTAATTATGACATTGAACACAAGTTCATTAGCAATATTGTGGTTAAATAATTCTGACATTACATAAAACGAATGTGAGCTTTTCTGATTTATTAAAAACTTGCCCAAAAATGTTCACCACAGTTGCTGTAATTCTACTATAGTTAACATTTAATATACACCGAATGTAACGGTGTATTATTTTTTTAAAGTAATTATAAACCATACTTTAACAGACTTGGACTGCATTGTTCCGGATTTTAATAAAAATAATGAAATAGACATTAAGTATTAAAGTTGAACTGACTGGGTTAAGCTGGACAGAACCTTAAAGTTCTACTTTCTTGAGGAATGATTATGTACCTAAAGAAAGCATTTTGACGTAATTTTTCTAGTAAATATCATGGGGTGGGTAGAAATCTAGAAACTTGTTTCTCATAAACAAAAAATAAATTAATATAATAGTGTAGTGCCATCGTGATTTGTATGAATGGCTTTTTAGACAATAACTACTGAGTACTTATTGTGCCACCTACTATTATGGTAAGTCAGTAAGAATTACAATTAGTGCATTGGTGTGTCATGTAATAGAGTTTGTCGTTTAATAGGTCAAGTGTTATGACGTCGTTCGTGCGACTGGTATTCATATTCGTTAAAAGGAGGTCAAGGCATTGTAATGCATGGGGATGACGGTCGCTTTGATTAAGTGCTTGGAATAGCAGATTTCGGATGAAAGTAAGTTTTTCTGTAAACTGGTGGTAAGTAAAGTAAGTAATAATTAGGCTAAAAATATTTCTGACAATTTCTACTTTTAAATCTGTAAATGTCAGAAATAAATAAGATATCCATAGAACACTATCAAGAATAAAATCTAGTAACATTTAATAACATTAATAAAATGTATTTACATATATTCTCTTCAGATTTTATTCTCTATAACTCTTATTTGAAACATTTTTCTCGGTGATATAAACTCACCAAATTTTCAAAAAACTGCACACGCATAAACTTTGCGTTTCCCATTTGTTTACTTTACTGACAGAAGTAACATTTACTTTACTTTCACCTGACAGAAGTGCAGGCTTTGTCTAAATTTTTTTTTTCCTGTTTTAAAGCCCGATAAATCTTCTTGATACTTAATATATTAAAAGTATTTCTTTGAAGTACTTAAAATATTTCTTAAATGTTTATAGCAACTGTCAAAAATTACTTTGAATTTAGTACAGATACTTGACAATACAAAAATAATAAAGGAAGTTTTCCTGTCTATTAAACAAAAAAGCCTGTTAACTATATTATTGTAGGATTACTTTTGTGTGGTGATCCATGCAGGCTGGGTCGAGTGACTCGCTTCCAATGAGGTATATAAAAGGTTTTTGGTCTCATACCAAATGCCTTTTATTCATTTGTATTACAAGTAAGTTTGTTTCGGTCCTGAGGCTTCTATTACTTGGTCACAAGTTTCGGTTTTTTTTTCTTTCAATTATTTTCTTTTATATGGACATGTTTTTGCTGGCAGTGTTTGTTATCTAAAGATATTCTCTATCTATATTCTCGTCAAGATGGTTTAGCCGGAAATTTTGTACATATGAATAAATCGATCAATTCAGCTTTCAGATGTTTTCCGTTCTCTTTGTTTTTTCTAGATTTAAGTCTTCAGCTTAAGCAATTGTTGTTTTAGCTAGAATTAAAACTGACGATGAACTGTAAGCAAATATGAAATGACTGAATGTAATGTTTAATTACTTTTATTGTGTGACAAGAGTAATGTAAATACTGTTCTACGTAAATACAAATGTTTTAATACTTTATTTAGACAAGAAATTTATTTTTGATATGTAGACCTAATTTAATAATTTAGGAACATTTTCTAAATTTGTTTGTGTAAGACATTACTCATTAAGCAGTGGGTAACTGGGGTAGTTTGAAAAGTTAATTTTATGTATTGTTTTGGCTCAGGTCAGTGTAAATAACAATGGACAATATTGATATGAAGTATTTAATCATTACATTACACTTTTAAGTCTGATATAAGCTTGAATTTGAATGTCGCTCCATTATGTTTATTTTAATTAAACAAGGAAACGAGTAAATTTATTTTTTTTATTTACATCTAAAAACAAAAAAAAAACACGATTTAAAGCTAGCTTTTACCAAATACGATATAGCAGTTATTCATTATGCTATGTCCCTCCATTGTAACTTATAATATCTTTTTATACAGATAGACAAACAAATTAATGACTTAACTTCCTCCAGTGTTTTTCGTAATATCAGATTATAACAGCTTCTGCTAAAAGGTTGAACTGAGACGAATGAAAAGGATAAATTTTAGCAAGAAATATAAATATTTTCAACTGTCTATGGAATAACTCTTAAACGAATCAATGCATATTTAATTCGTATAAAATTTTATTTCTATAAAATTTTATATTAAAAGTAATTACATATGCAATTTAAACATTTTATACTAGACTTCCGGTCCTAGAACCATGACTCTTCACTATAATATTAACGTGCGCAATTAGTGGTAGAATTTATCATTTTTGTATAAAAACTGTAATAATTAATGAAATAGAATTATTTATAAACATTAATTATAAAATTTGCGTTTTGTAATAGCAACATTTTAAGTTATGAAATTTAATGTACTACCACATATAGCATTTCATTTCGATTATTTTGACATTATTTTCAACTATAAATAATATATTATTATGTAATGTATTTACCAAGTAGAGCTTTTAAGTGATACTGCAAACAGGATAGTATTATGGTGACAATGTAGCATTCATTATATCGTTTTCCCGTTTTTCTAGTGAAATAGCTTCATTTATTAAATGGACTGGGCTCGATGAAATCATAAAACAGTTATATTTATAACCCGTTGTGATGGACTTTCTTTTCGCACCCTCTTCTCAATTCATCATACAACAATAGATTGCCGTAATGGACATTGAAAAGTCATTTCGCTCATTGATTCTCCCCCAGGCCTCCCTAAGGACATTAGCCAGTCTGGGCGACAGTAAACACTGAGGCTGTATTTATTAGCCTACCCACAAGCTCTTCACCGCCCTGTCCCAAACCTATCATCACTCTGTTATTTCCTTTACTAATTTTTGCATGTGCTAATATTTTTATTTACCTTACACAACAATAGGCGCACATTATATACACAATGACAGGTATAGGCTCTATGATGCAATGCTTTTATTTTATGTTTAATTTAAAAAAAAACAATACTAAAGTAACCTAATCTTTTGAATGCTACTTCCTTGTTTATGGTATAATTGGACATTGATGTCATGATTACTGCTAATGATTAACAAAGGATATTCCATAAATTAATTAATAAAACAGCTATTCAATATTTTATCACTCTTTAACTTCATTGATGAAATTTCGATTTAAATCTCTAGTAGCATTCAGTCCTTACTACTAAACTGTTAGTGATTGTGAATACATAATAGAAGTACGGTAAACTAGGTACTTACAAAGGATTTTAAAGACAAGTAAAATAAATATTGGAAATTATTATTGAAACTATAGAAATCATCTGCTGGCTGAAGTATAGCATTTTGGTAGCGATGGTATTGCAGTGTTAATCATAGAGTTCAATTCTACAAGCCACTACGAAATAGGCTTAAGTCTGGCCAATATCATTTCAGAGTTAGATTCAAAATCGCAAATAACTACAGGTGGAATTATTAGTTGCATATCTCATGTTACGTTAACTCTTACAATAAAAGTTTTCCTCAAATTTTGATAAAAAAAAATATGTTATTTTTCATCATATAGTACACATGAATGTGTGATGTGTACTTCTAATTTTTTAAATACTGGAAGAATTGGAAAAATGTGTTCTTTTTGTCATATAATTGATAACTTTCCCATAGTTCAATATTTTTCAATAACAAAAGGGTTCCATCCGGAAATATATACTTATATATAGATTCCAGCTATTTACTATCTGTTAAGTGGTGTAAGATGTAGCTTCTTTAGAAAATAATGGATATCCGTCCTTTGACAACTCAATCACAAATAAACAAACATCATCAAAAAATATCAAACGTAAATTCAATAAACTATAGGACATATTCATCTACGAAAATCAATTACTTCTTTAGAGGCATTAAAAAAGAAATAATAACAAAATGAGAACTTTTATATTATGAATATAAATTATTAAATACCATAATTTTATTTTCCACATTTTAATTAAAATAAATATGTTTGCTATTTTATTTCATTTTAAATAAAGAAGCTATCAAAGCTTAGCAAAAAAAACATCTCTTTAATAAAAGAACTAACCAAATATTTTATTATATTTTTTGCAAAAGTGGCACTGTTCTGCTACTTTTGGAACTATAAAAATCCTCTGTTAGATGAAGTAAAGCATTTTGACAGTATTGGTGATTCGAAATTAATAATGTATTCATAAATATTTATTTATAAATTAATTAATTTTAATCATAGTGTTCAGAATGTACTATTTATACGCTTGTCTGCAGTTAAGACTTCCGCATTTCATTTATTTCTTTCATAAAAATACATATTTTCTTACAAATTAAAAAAGAATGGAGTGAATTTAGTGTGTGAATATGCAGTTATGGTGATTTTATCTATCATGGAATTAATCATCGTTGAGTAGTCAAACACATCATTGTGACTTAGTACACATAATTTGATGTACTCCCTATCGAATTTGATTTTTCGAATTTTATTTATACTTCTTTGAATTTAGGTATGGCTTTTTGGTAAATCTTTGTCGCATGAAAGTTCAGAATACGATATTTATAACATGACGGAATCGTTTTAGGTTATAACTTCACTTAATTAAATTAGATGCTTACACAAGTATGACCGTTTTTGGCAAGTTTTCAACATTCTTTCAAGCACAAAACTTGGTTGAAGTGGTCAACAACTTTATAAGATATGTGTTGGAAACAGATTAACATTTGTAAATTTAATTTTTGTTATCGTTAATTATCAAGGGTTCACGAATCTGATCTCAATCGTTATTACAGTTATACGGACTTCGCTAATTCTGATATTATTCTTTTTTTCCAATCGTAAACTTTGTCTATTAACACACCTAATAAACTATGTGCTACCCATAAATTTATCTTGTCAAGTTGTAACAAAATTAGTGATATAGTGAAATTAAGTATTCGTTGATGGAATATAGTTGTTCGTATGGATCATACTTTTCTAATCTGTTGTTATTAATGAAAATCGAAGTAAATTGTCAAATACAATACCATTAAATTCATAGAATTAAACCTCTAAACCTTCTGTAAAAATGTAAATTCTTGACAATCAATTTCACTTCCTTGTAACTGTTTAAAACATTAGATGATAAATCTATACGCCTGCCGAAATGTAGTTGTGGCCTGTTTTCTTTCTACATCTATGTCTCTGGCAAGTTTATTGTGGAATTTAGCACCAGTCCATCCCAGAATTGCTATAGAAATTGGAGGCAACAAAAAAAAAGGTCGCCAACGCTGAAACGTAAATATTAACCATTGATTGAGTATTGCTTGTGGATTGTAAAAACAAAAATAATAATAATAATATACTATTCCAAAGAGAAATTTATATCGTAACATGGATTGTTTATGAACAAAAAATATTACCGTATATGAAGGTCATACAGGTTCATCTAAAAAACAAAATTATGATACATTGACAAATAATTTAACTAAAGTAATTTTTGGAAACAATTTATTGATAGGTGGATATGAATTACATGATATATAACTCAATAAATTTGTTAGTTAACTGACAGAAATATTTTTATTAAATATAGAAGAAATACTAGTTTCTCCTTTAGAGAAACACACTATAAGTTAAGTAATCTCCTTTACGATTGGTATAATGTCTATTCGAATTGATTAGTGACGTAGGTTGAGTCTTTACAATATGTGCTTCTAAAGATATTTGTTCCTATTTGTGATACATAACAGAAGCAGGCAAAATGAGGAGGTAGAAGATATTAATCATGAACTCAATTAACATTTGACAGGAGTAGTCATTTTATTAATACAGAAATGAACATTGATTTGTTCTTTTAATATTTAATGTATTCTGTTAAATAACAACCAAATTATTAAGAAACTTCTACACATGGGATATTAGCAAAATTGAATGAATAAATTAAAAAGGAAGCATTCAGATAAGAGCATTAATAAAGCTATGGTATTTTCAATTGGTTATTAAGATTGGCAAAAGTATGAATAACAGGTATAGTTAACAGAGATTAGTAGTATAACTTGTAAATGATATCAATTATACTGACCAAGGAAGACATGTATAAAACAATATGAATAAAAACATAGTAATGCAGTATCTATGCCCAGACAGGGTAACCACGACGTCATCGGAAATGAATATTAATGTAAATCCTGCATTAATTTATTAAGTATTGCAAGAATTGAAGATAAAGGTTTCAATTCAAATTTCTTTTACATGTTTTGTGCCGCATGATTTCATTTCTATTTGGTAAGAACTATTTTTATTTCAATGGCCAAAGTGGTATTAATATATGCAAAGTAAACTCAAATTATTGGAGATAATAATGATGAGGCAGATAATAATTATCTGTCTGATACCTGCTTAGTTATTCCTAACCTAAAAAAAATCAATATAAAAGTATAACTGTTTGCTCCCGATAAACCAACTATATGGTCCTGCCAATTAAAATTTAATTCAACTAATGAATAAAGAAGCCGTTTCAAACAGAAAATAAATGAATATAAATAGATAATCAACCCACTCAGATCATTAAGTGAGTTACATTGAATTTATTAGATCACTATTGAATGAGATATATTCAATTCAGTTGTAGCTTATTTTACTGGTGACATTAAAAACTTGGATCTCAGTTATGGTGATTATTAATAACTTAATCATATCTAAATTTATTTTATAATTTGCAAAACAGTTTGAAAAACGATCCAAAGTTTTTATATTTCATTTCCGAATTAGTTAAATTATTGTATGAACGTGTAACTATTTCAATAAACGTGTTTAACTTCTTATAAACATGACAAACAAGTATCCGTTCTTGCTGTAGGCATAGACGATTGGTATCCAATTCGGATAGAGTGAGCCACAGTCCAGCTTATTTGTGATCATATGTTAGTGATATACCCAGAAAAAATAAATAATATGTAATTAAAAAAGCTATATATATATATATATATATACACCAAAAGCCATATTTAAATAAAATAGTGAATTACATGTTGAACAATTTTATTCAAATGTCTATTTCGTGTTTGTCTACATCAACACCTGTACATAACATGAGTAGTATAATATATAAAAATTGATAGCATGATCATTATGTCAAAATATTTTAAAATCAAATAATATTAGAGAAAATAGAAAAGCACCTACAACGATAACTTTTCCTCCAATACTTTATTTAAACTGTAAACATTTTAAAAAGTTACATAAGTTTATAATTAGTATTTATAATTTGTTTAAATGTTGATAGTCACCCCACAGTAGTGTAAGTGTTTTTACCGAGTAACTTTTATATTTGTCTCTTATTATGAAATACTGATATATCATGACAAATGCTATTACACTTCTCATTTAGTTTAGATATAGTACAATATAGAAATTACAAAGCACGTATAGCAGTATCAATATGATGAGAAAAAAATGAAATTAATTTGTTTCCAGGTCAAAGCTTAAGCTGAAAGCAAAAGAAATAAAAAGTTTTGGATGCTTAAAACGAAATACTATTATTTGTCAATCAACAAAATACCATCAGATAAGTGGCATTTGAAGAAAAGACGGTCAATATTTGCCAGTCCACACAGAGTTCTGAATTAATTACAAATTAATATCTGCAGAGAAAAAATATATCCTCGATTATCATTATAATTATCTACTCTACTCTATAGTTCAGTAGAATAAAAACTTATAATTTAGCTTAAACAATTAATTTTAAAAATTTCTTTTCATTGAACAGTCGCTTTATAGATTACATACCATACCTAAATGGATGGTAACTGAATAAAAACTATTATAAAATATTTTTGAAAGAAAATCTATTTAAAAGTAATCGTGAAAGAAAGAAAGAAGCGGCCACGAAACTTTTTCAGAAATAGAAAGTTAGCATAGGGTATCCCGAGGGACCCCCTGGAATACTTACACAGATTTGATTAACAGTCCGTCAAGAAATATCAAGTGCATTTGCTAGAACACTGCTCAGGTAAAACGATGACTCGTGCGGTCTTGTGCATGTCAAGACGTAATTCACAGCAACTCTGCTGAGTTAAACGAGAGAACGAGTGGGTTTCGTAATTTAACATATTTTTTACTATAAACACATATCAGGTGGGAGATTTAATGAATGTTGTCAGTGTATGTGAATGATAGTGTTTGTTTGCTCGCTCTGATACGCAAACACTACTGTATTATACTTATTGCCATTTAATTACCTTAAGGATTGAACATTTTTTCTGAAAACAGTTCAACAAGATTTCTCTAAGTGATCTTAGAGAACTACTATCTCACAATTTTACTGTAAATCCTAAAATTGAAAGATGGAAATTTGCGCAAGGCATATGCCAGTTGATATTCATATAACTTTTAAATATATTAAAAGTTAATATGACCCCATTAGTCACTTATTCACGACCTTTACAATTTTTATTTTATTGCAATGGGTGGAGTTACCTGGAAGAAGTACGTTCTTAACACGATAAGTGTATATGGTATTCCGAGGTGTTTCATTCAAATTCGAAAATTTATATAAAAATATTTCAGTGGTCACTGTAATTATTTCTAACTAACTGACATCGTAATTCTTGGGTTGATACTTGCCAGTTTATAATATTTTACACAGATTTTGCTTTTTTATATTTTTCCTTCATTACCAACTGTTAAGGAAAACAGTATTTTCCAGTTTATACGTCTAAAGCTTTAGAAGGCAATTAATATTATCACGTGTATTGTGGGGAAGGTTTTTTTTTAATAAGTACCATTTTTTTTGTTAGAGCGTTATTATTCAATGGTTATCCATAAAATGTAAGGAAAGGCAAAAAATAATCTAAATTTAACCATAATTAAACAATTTTTCAAATGAATTGCTTTTTATTTTTACCTGTATGTTCATAAAATACTCGTGACAAAATTTTTTGTCATGACAATGACAAAAAGGCTTTCTAGATTTTGACAAGCTAGCACGATTTGACGTACCCTAAATCGTTTATTGAAGGTTTTTCTATGATATCTGCATAGAGGTGGTGGTTGTACATGTCTTTAAAAGAACTTGAAAAAGATAGAGGTCAAGTGTTTGAATGACTTTTTGATAAACGAGTCTACTTAAAACAGCCTCTTTAGTATAAGATGAGGTGTATAATTTTTCAGTAACATTACCTCATATTTAGTTCCCATGTTTGCTAATTTTCTTATTTTTGACATCATTTGCTTTTTTTTCCTAACCTACTGATTCTAGACAGTTAGAAATGTACAGTTATTATGAAGTTGATACTGGTACTTAATAGAGGAAAGATACAAAACATTACTCTTATAGTATAGGTTCAAGGTTGAATATGTAAAACTGATTGAAAGGCCTGTGAACAGTAAAAAATTCTCCAGCTTTATCAAGAAGAGTGATTACCTCACAATTGAGGGAAGGAACACACTAATTCTGTGTTTGAAACTCCAGCCTGGATGATTTTTTTTTTTTTTTTTTTTTGAATAGTCTTTGTTTTTTCTGTCTGGAAGATAAAATTGTAGTAGAAAAAAGATGAAGAGAATACGTTTATAGGATTTAGAAAGACAAACATTGTGATATAATGCAATTAATTCAGTCTCATACAATGCTACAATACTGTTATTCGCATTTAAAGCAACCAAAAAATGCAGAAATAAGTTACTTTTGAAAGTCTCAAGAAGGAATTAGGTCATTAAAGCTGAAGGAAATCTGTGATGACTATTAAACAAAGATGTATTTTAATTAGGTTAAAGAGATATAAAATGTCAAGCTTTTTCATTTTGAAAGCTATCCTTTCATTTAAGAAAAAAAGAATTCAATGGAAGCAGCCGTTTTCTGTTTCTTCCCCTCGCCTCGGTTTCATGTTTTTTTTTTTACTTCGTTAAAGAGAACTTTGGCTATCTCCGCTAAAGCCCATTCGAATGCGTTATCCGGAGGGAGTTTGGCGAGACTGTCTTTATCGGGGTGAGCCGACTGCTCCGGTCCGCTGGGGCACATTTTATCTGGTCTTAGACTCTATTAACAGCAAGCCTTTATTATTTGACATCTCTGACACCTCTCTTGAATAAACTTCGTTTCTCTCTAGATTATTTTTTGTTTAATTTTCTGAAGCGACAACTTTGCCAACTATTTTATTAAATGAGAAAAAAACCATCAAAAATTCGCTTCAGAACCATTTCTTAAAGTCTAACTACTTTCATTTGTTGTCATGGAAAAAAGAGAGATATTTTAGAATTTTTCTTAATTGAAATGTCAGTTTAAAAAAGAATTAATTTTTTTTAATAAATGACAGATTGTTGAAAATATTTTAACAATTACTATTTTGTACATAAATAATAAGATTTAACAATATACATACACTTGAATAAGAAATCAGCGTCCAAATCATTGTAGTAATAATACTAATGAGAATTGGGACTTGGATTTGTAGACCCAGCAGCTGGTTCCCGGTAATCATACAATGAATGCCATAATCAGTAATTATATTAATACAGTTTATAATAATTCTAGTATTATAAACCGTAGACCAAGCACTGCTGAAAAATGAAATTAAACCTTTAAAAGAGGCAGAAATACACCCCAGTCGAAGTGTTCCCATTACTTAGTCTCCCTGCTGCCTGAATACGTCTCTGGCCAATTTAGCTTCTTACCCACCAAATTCTGCCAGTACTATAGGCCAAAAGACATTCAGGGGACCAATACTCAAATCCATCTACCATCTGCTCTAAAAATTTGGTTGAATTTCGTAAAAACTGGCCTTCTAAAGTTAAGTTAGACTTGCCTGTGTAGATATGTATATTGTAAGAGCTAAATTAACTAGTTCCTTTCACAATAATAAAATCAACCTTTTTAAAATAGTATGACCGATTCAATATGGGCTGACAGACCAATTTCTGATATAACGAGTAAAAAAAAGAATCCTAATGATTCTTACCAATAAAGGACCAAAAAGTTATCAGTTTATATATAATGCAACCTTTTCGTGTTATTTATTAGGATTATTATATATGTTATATTATTATTATAGTTAAATATTTACTTTACTATAAAGGAGGTATTCCTTTCTTATAGCAAACCATTTTGGAGATTCTAAGTATTTGCACAGTTTAACGTACGCGGAGTTTGCATGCAATTTTTTGAGATGTCTGTAGATTGCTGGTGAGTAAGCGTGCATTCGAAAGGTTTGTAAACACATTAAAAGTCAAACTTTTTATGTGTCCTTTCCATATTGTATAAAGAATAGCCCTAGTACAATAGTAGAGCAATGTCTTTTTTTGGAATATATTTTTCTCCTAAACTACTAACTCTACTGTTCTGAAATTTTGGAATTATTATGGAAGTAACAAAAGAAATAACTGAAAAAATCTTCAAATGAAATGATTTATTTTTCAATACAATTTAAAAATTGTGACTTATTTCAATCTGAAAGCTTGTGAGGAGGATACAAGCCTTACCATTTGGTATATCAAAATGAAATAATAAAAAATGTAATAAATACAAACATAAATCATTTTGACAACATGTTACCAAATTGAGTTTTCTCAATAAAAATTTTACGTATGTTTCGACAAGAGCAGAAATTAATCCCTCAATTGGAAAGTGCTTTTTGGTATACTCACAGGTCAAATATAACATCATAAATGGATTGGGTTTTAAAAGCCCAACATATAACATCTGTAAGGTACTGGGAGAAAAACCGTATTATGCTATGCCAATATGTTTGCGATATAGTTTTGTCAAGAATGAATATTAAGAGAATTGCCCAAAAAATTTTAGTATATACGTTTTATAATATAGGCTGCATTTTAAATACATGCATTTTAATTTAAAGCTATTGAGGTAAAGTCTGATATTTCTTTAGAATCTATCCAGAAAGTTTATGTTAACACTTATATAGGTATCATGGCACATGAGAATTTAGAAAAATAAAGCAACTTACCAGCTGACAAAGGTTGAAACGAAACAAATCTTCAACCGACCGGAACCATTTTACAAAACTTGTACCAAATTTCTCAAGGCTGGAATTAAAGAAGCGATGATGAAAAAAGCAGATAAAAGGTGGCTAAAAAAACAGGTCTTCTTCAGTTTAAACAGCTACATTGACTGAATGTAAGTTGTGAAGAAAATAACCAACCTTCCAAGTAACGATATAAAAACATATGTAAATCTTCCAACAGCTCCTTGAAGAATGAGCTTTAAACAATATTTCTTGTTCCTTCAGAAGTTATAAATACTATTTATTTTTCTTTTTTCGAGTTTATTACATTGGTGTTTCAAATGTGATGAAACAAGCTTCCATATGGTTCTCTGATATATTGTTTACGCTGCTTTATCCTGGTTAGCATCCCATTGCTTCTGTTGACCTGTTCAATGTAAGCCGATCTACAATTTTATACACAACACTCTATTAGCTTCTTTAGTAGTATTTGGCAGCCTACTTATTAAGTTACTGCCACTACTAAAGACAACTGAAACATCTAACTTAACTGCAACATCAATCACTTTTTGATACATTTGAGAGGAGAATATTCTAAAATGTTTTAATTTCATCATATAAAAATTGTTCTATTTTTTCAGTATAAAATAATTTAAAGAATCATCGATTTATATTACTTAGTTTTAGTTTTCCCTTGGAAGAGTTTTGCAATATATAGTTTTAATTTTTGATAAAAACGATATGTTTGAATAATGATGAAGCTAATAACACTGGATTTAAAATCATATTATTTTATCAAAATATAAAAGCACCTTGTAAATTGAGTTTCAAAGAATTGATTAATTTTGTTGCATCAGATTTATAAAGCAGAATCAGTTCACATTACTTACTTAATTTATTATTCGTTTTTGATTTAATCTAAATGGAACAAAGAAGTTAAACAAGGTAATTGAGGTCAAAGTAGAAGAAGCTGTATAGAGTTTTCTAACTGACACAATTGAGAATGAAGCATTTCAAAGCCCATTATCTTGATCAGAACAGAGGCATTTCCCAGGGGACTGACCTCTCCCCACGGAGAACTCTGGGGAATTGACCTTATCATGAAGCAAATATGAAGATAAATTAAAGCTAAATTCAATTGGGATGTGTAGCCTGCTCCCACAAGTGGTTCTTTTATGAATTGAATTTTAATGTTTAATAAAGCTTTCAAGCCTGATAACAGCAGAAATGTTTTCAATTGTAATCGGCTTATGAAAAAGAAAAAAAATCCCTATCAACTCATTAGAATGTGTTTTTTTTTTATTGAATTTGTTTAGCTAATAGAAAATTAAATCCAATGGTCATACATGTCTGGTATTAGTGTTCAAAAAAAGAAAATTACTTAGATTTTTTTGATTAAATTGTTCTCCACAAATGTTCTTCATAATATTAAGCCATCAAAATTTAATAGAATTTAAAATGTGAGAATATGAATTAATAAACTAAAAGTTATGTCCAAACAAAGATGTTCCTTTCTATTCACTGAATTTATTTCTAAACATTCATAAACCAAATCTTCTTTTAAGGTACTTTAGAATTTCCCCAAATATTTTTTACTTTCTTCTTATTTACTTTAATATACGATAAGAACTTCTTGAGTAATTTTTTTTTACAATAGTTCCATTTAGATTTTTTAAAACTATCTCTGAATTTTTCTTAAACATGTGTAATAATTGAAGTATTTTTGGATCCTAATTGAGAATTATAATGGAGATTTAAGGAACGGACTCATTTGAGTTATTTATAAAGTAGATATTTAATGACAATTATATTATATTATGTAAGTAACTAATCATATTCTAAGTAAGTAATACCTTATCAAGAATGAAAGAAGTAGGATGGCCACATCGAGGAAATCGCTTATTAGAAGGCTCAACTTCCGAGGAAGACAAACAGGCTGACATATGGTAGACTACAAATAAACAAAGCCACAGAGAATTTAATTCTTTTTTTCTAGAAGGCTGATTGACTGATAAAGTCAGTCCGCCGATACTGGTTCCTCGAGGGAATATTTTATCTCCCACTGCTTCTACATTAGAGGAGTCCTAAATTTTTCCTAACTCAAGTATATTTAGAGTATAACGTCCTCTCCAAGGGTCGACATGCTAATATGTATTCACCTCCCAAGTGAATAAATTGTGGGCCAGAGTGGGTATCGAACCCCGGCCCACGGAATTTAAAATGAATTATAAAAGAGAATATAGGATTGGTGCTTTAGCCATGTCTTTGAAAGATTAGAAGATGACGTATCGTTTTAGATTCACAGAAGCATTGAGATCAGCGATCAGTAAGTTATAAAGAAATACTATGAATCAACAAGACACTGCAGTAAATTCCTATGACTCCTATTTCAAGACTTCTAAGAAATGTATCAAGGGCCAAACATCTCCTCCTTGATTTAATGAGACTTAATTTAAATTGTTAAATGACTTTTTGAATATTAATTTATCATACTTTGCATTGAATATGGCATGCCTAGCAGAGAGTACTTTTTCTATTCACTGGAATTCAGAACATGTCAAAATGAGTTTGTTCATTTTTTAGCGTTTCGTTTGGTTTTGTCGTAAATCACTCAAATGATAAATAATTTAACAACTGTGCCATCGTAACAACTATAGAGTGGTAAAACAAAACGTTCTATTTATAGCTCACCTCTCCCCCTTACTTAGAAGTTTTGACTTCTTAATCACATTTTCTTGCAACAATTTATTACAAATCGGCTAGCATTCTCATGTAAAGCAGACTTTAATCTCAACGTTTCATATTTATATAAAGTTCATATGTTTACAAGAGGTATCATATGATGCGAAATTAGAAGGGATAAAATATATATGTAAATACACGATAAAAAAATAAAAAAGGTTAAAATCTCATGCAATCTTAAAAAAAATATGAACTATTTTATTAACACAAATATATTGTCTGTATCCAGAGGTTTTTACCATATTATTATACAAATGCCTCATAGCTCGTGTATTACTGATTCAACGATTCACGAGATTTGTACGATAATATAATATTTTATAAATGTGTTAAAAGGATAAGCTTACTGGTAATATTCCAGAGGCAGATGTGAAGGTAAAGCTGAGCCTCCTGTTCTTGAAATAGATACCTCTATCATCTTCAGAGAATGTTCCCGTGTTAGGTATGCTGTATTTCTGTTCAGTGTGGCTTACCGTGATTTATCTACTACCATTGATTCAGCTCAACACCTACAATTACTAGGTAGTTCTTATCTATGAGATATGACGGAGCTCATAAATCGTATTAATAAGAACATTAAAGTATAATTCATACAAAATATACCCTCATATTGCCGGTTAGTTTAATTTAGAAAGAAAACTCAATATCTAACAATCAGTTACGTATGAAAATATTTTACTTTTATATTAATTAATTAATTAAATAGCAGATATTGTAAAACTTAAGGTAACATAGAGAAAATATTATTCACAACGACATATCCATGTGAAAACTAATTTTAATTACAATGAACTACCTTCAGATATTTTGTTTGATATTCACAGTTAACGTAATTTCTTAGTTAATTGAGCTTTATTGAATGATTCATGGAGTAGCTACTGTATTTTACAAGTAACTTTCATTAGAAATACTTAATTCATATTTCATTTATCGAAGAGTTACTGAAAACACTTCAATATTTGAATCTTTATTAACTTTGACTTACATACAGTAAAACCTTTAATGAGAACATATGTTATGAGCAATACAATTATATACCATTATAAAAGAGAATTCCATAACATTTTTGTAAATCAGCAGAATTTACCCTAAAAGAAATATGAATAATTTCTCTTATTCATGTTACTTTCCTAATATAGTTATTTCCTTATTTCATACTAAAACAATAGAAATATAACTGTTCATAAAACTAAGAAAATTTACCAAACAATTCTTTATTGCACAGTTTTGCAGTGATGAACAAATATTATTACTTAAATTAACTATTATTTTTTTTTAACTACTTTATGGTTTCCTTTATTGTTTAACATTTGTGTTTACTTTGACGTGAATGTTTTTTTTTCACTCAAACTGCCAAGTAATATTGAATATAATTCATACTCATTAATAAAATATTTTGTGCGAATATAGAGTTATCTTCAGTAGAGTTAAAATATTTTGTAGAATGTAGTAAGTGTATGGAATTAGAGATACTAGTTCTCAAATATTTCTCTTAATTAATTTAGAGTTCTCAAATTTACCAACATATAGAGTTCAACAAAATGAATACCAACATATAGTCAAATGGTAAAAGGCAAATATTCTACAATAAAATATTTTACAATATTTTTTTTGGAAATTTTAAAAGAGCTTAGAGATCTGATAGAAAAAAATGTAGAAGAATGTTAGAGTATAAAATTTTAGTTAATTATGTATTTTTAAATTCTGACGAAAGTCCTATTTTTTTAAAATAATATTACTGAATATTTTTCTATCAATATACTATGCATTTTGCCGTAGGTTGTAGACGTACATCCTATACGGAATTAGATTAGACAGGATCTAACAAGTCATGTATGTACAGTTTTTCTAGTCATATTAATATGAATATATGTTGTTCATAGTCAGCATACACACAGGAAGACTACAGAATAATCTAAAAAAGTGCTAATAAAGTGATACCTTACTCATCAGAAACTGTTTTAATTAAATATTAATTAACATGTTTGAAATTTTTTTTGCACTTACAACTGGACTGGGATAGTTTTCAAGAAATAGTCAAAATTGATTATTATTATGCTTACAACTAGAAAACTTACAAAAATAATATATTAATAGCAATATTTACTTCATATATATTTTTATTTATTAATATATTATAAACGTTATAACTTAAAGAAATTATAGAGGTGATATACCACCGATATTATGAAAGACGGATATGGAAATGATTGTTAAAAACATTTGAATTTTCATAGATCGCAGTTATATATGTATTAGTGTAGATAGGTAGGCGATCTTGCTTAAGACATGTTTCATTAAAGTGAACCGCAGTCTTGGCATTCACGATCTGACTGAGATATTCGCTGTTACAAACCAATTTCCTAACACAGATTACTCTTTTCCTTTATTTATTAGCTCTTTCACTCTTATTACTTCTTCCAATGCTCTTATAATCCTTGTTGTTAAACTAATTTAATCTTCACCTATTATCTTATAATCTTTCCTAACCCTTATACTATAGACTTATTAATCTTATTTAACCATTCTTATTGTCTCAATCTTAGCCTTCCCCTATTTTCTAATACCTTATTTAACAGGTTTTATTACCATATTTTTCTCTTCTACTCTACTACATCTTCTTATTGTCTTATGACTTATTTAACCATTAGTTGTAATATTGTTTCGCCCTGTTGCACTGAAGATAACCCCTTCTTGGATTTCCTGTTCACTTTTATGCACCTACTTTTATTTTATTCCTTCATCTCTACAAGTTACGCTTCTTTTATTTAGGAAGATAAAAGCTTCTTCATTTACCCTTATGAAATGTGTCACATGACCAACTCCTATTTTGATAACCCATGATAGAAATAAATTGGTTTCTAATTTAGAATCCCTCAGTCACCACAGAACTCACTTCGATATTTCTACATCCGTCATCCTACACGCTTCTCAACGATACGATAAGATATATATAAAGTCCAAAACCACAAAAAAGAAAAAAGAATATAAATAAATGACCACTAAAAAAGAAAGAAATATGCTCTGAGGCCTTTCATTTTATGTCATCAGAGTAAACGAATTAAGAAAAAAGAAGTTAAGAGAACTGTTAACCAGGAGGAGAAGTTATTTTTATTTCTTTGTTATATAACAACACGGCCCAATGGATTCTGGATAAAAATTATAACGAAAGCAATACAGATATAGTAGCATGCATAACTTTCTTCGATGATGGCGATTATTGAAACTTAGAAGTGAGTTATGTCTCTATCTATCTTTGTGTTGATTTCATTATTATTTTATGTATAAACATGAGACAAAACTTAGAAAGTCATCAGGGGAGATAGTATCATCGTGTTTGTATTAAGAAAATATAGCCGTTTCTGATGAAGCGATTCCTCAAAATATCGAACTTTGTTTATATAGTGTTTTCTCTTTGTCTTTGATTTATCATTTCTTCCATGTATATATACATAGAGTAATATATTTAATTATGTTTAAATATATTATAAACACATGTTTTTTTGGTTATAATCAGATCAAAAATGTGGTTAAAAATGAAAGAAACGTATATTTAAAATAATAATATCTCTCACATATCAAAAGACAAAGTTCTGAAGTGCTTGCCTTCAATGAAGCTTACGAGTATCTCATGTAGCAACTTACAACGTACGAGTACGATCCCAACTATCAATTTATATTAAGATCTGCGCACAACCAACCAAAACGTATCTAAAAACTGACCCAAAAACTTGGTCTAATCAAAGCTATCAGACAGGACATTGTATAAAATCAGACCAAATATAGCTATGGATCTCCTACTATCCCTTGCCTTTGCTCGTGATCCTCAAAGAATTAGTGGTTCCCTCACTTCGATATCTTGAATAGCAGAACACGATCGTTAGCAGTCTCATGTCGTTACTAAAAAGACTGTAGTCAACACATATTAATAAGGGCACATAAGCTTCTATATTGCTGAAGAGCCAGATTACGTTCTCACAGTTTTTTAGAGCAAAACTGTTAAGATTATGATCTAAAAACAAAAAAAATGTGTCCATAGCATACGTAATTTTTCAAAATCAGCTCCACGGCCTATCTAACTCTTCAACATATTTAAGATTACTCGGCCAACCAATTCCTCAAGAAATTGTTGCTTGGCTTCAATTCCTATAAATTACACCTAGATTTGCTCTACAGATTTCTGCTTCTGATATAAATTTTATTTATGGAATTGGAAGATAATTTATACTTGAAATGTTATATATATTAATCATTTCAAGTTTAATAATTGCAGAGGAAAATAAGAACCTTGTTAAATAACAATATTTAAAATATGAATATATTACTAAGTAAATAATTCCTGAATAGAATATTTTGGAAACAATTTTTTTGTTACTTGAACTTTAGAAAATAAAAAAAAAAAGGGAAAGATAAGTCTATAAAGAGAAAGGTATTTAAGGGATGAAGAGTGAAGCAAGGCGGGAGCAGAGGGATCAAAGGATTAAGGAAATGCAAGAGGTCATTGCAGGGGATATCTTTTTAATTCAACCCTGTTATTCACAAGCATTATTTTATTAAACTTCAACAGTCTGCTCTCTCCAAATCTCCGTAAAATACTATTCCCTGCTTTTAATATTATTTTCCATACCTATTTCCTAAGTACTGAAAACTTTCCATAAAGATGTACGCTTCTTCCTTTTTAGACTCTGTTAAAATCAGATTTAAGCCATTTTGAGCGTATGTAATAACCCATATTTTCATAACAACTGAATGGCAGATATATTCTGTTTCCAAGAACAGTTCGTTCTCAACTTTATTTCCCCGTAATTATTAGCTAACATCTCTATGAAAAGACAGTATTATATCTTCTCTTTTCTCAAACTGATTTATATAACAAAAATTAGCATAAGTGAACATTATGCTACATATTGTTGCAGTTATTTAATAACGTTATAATACTTACTACATACTGTTGCAGATGTTTAATTATGTTATACTATTTTCTGCACATTGTTTCAGTTGTTAAATTATGTTACAATACTTTCTGCACATTCTTACAGATATTTAATAATATTACAACATGCTAAGTTGTAAAATCACTCAACGGATTTTCGGACATACATTATTTTTGTATGATATACTAACCTTTCATACGGGTTTCCTAAAGTTAGGAGTTAAGTAATAAAAAACACGCTCAGACGACATATTATAAGAAAATTTTGTATTTCCAAATTGTTTGAGAAATTCACAAACGCACATGGTGGTAACATGGAAATAGAGGTTCTATCTGAGATAAGTGAAGGAAACGATTTATATGATCATTTACGAAAAAAATGATATAAAGAAATAATTATAATGTTCAATGAAAATAAGAACTGAATAACTATTCCATAGAACAAATATTCCAAGTATCTTAAATTTAAAAAAAAAAATATAATACACTAATATTTATTTTTACTTTATTAAAGAATATATTGTTTATATTGATGTTACTAGCAATAAAAATCAGTGTTTATTAAACCAAACAGAGATTAAAAAAAATTATCTTCATGTAAAATATGTGTTAAATTTATTTCTGAACATGAATAATAAATCAGACATTAATGATTATTTTCACAGATCTCTGAAACCCTATTACAAGATCTCTGAAACCCTATTACAAGATCGCTGAAACCCTATTACAAGATCGCTGAAATTTCTAAGCTGTATATGTAGGTGGTAATGATGTAATTACACAACTTAACTATGAAATATCATAATAAATTGTTCAGATATATAATCAACTTTGAGGTAGTTGAAACATTTCATTCTATTGTTCATTGTTCTTAACAATGTTAGAAGTAATACTATTTTGAACAGATGCTTAGCAATCATAAAAAATCAAAATTTTTAACTTCACAACAATTACACTAATAAAAAACTTAAATTGTGCATATTAAAAAATATTCTGACACATGGCACATATATAAATTTCAGTAAGCGCCGATACTGAACGTGTAAGCAATCAACAAAAGAAACGTGAATTTTTGTAAGATTTGTAAAAATAAATATTTCTGTTTATAAAATAAATATTGTATAAAAATGAATTGCATATTAAATGAGAATACCCAGTGCTCAGGAGTATTATCATATGCAATATTTTTATTTTTAGTAGATAAATCCTTGAAGTAGATCCACACAAGAGCAATGCATACTTTACCCGCAGACATGGACTCATAGAAACGTGTCTTCTAAATGAGTCTCTAGAAATAGCATAGAAATCATGAATAACACTTGGGGCCAAGATATATATAAGAATGATACAACTTGTGTTTCAATCTTAAACTGAAATTATACATTCTTATAATTTGTTTGCATTAATGTTATCAGATATGTTTTGTAATTTTATGACGTTAAATTCCAAGACATATAGTTTGATGTGCGTATTATGGGTATCGCAACATACTCATATGAAAAAGCACGTGGAACAAGGAATGCATAAAAACCAGGAGTGCCGAGTTTATGGAATGTTCATGTTCTTTTAGTTGAAATAAGCTTGAACTAAGTGTTACTCTTCCTTCAGCAAATAAAACATATGTTCCTTAAAACTGAAATAACAATTTTAATTTCTAGGAAGATTTTAAAATCTCTCTACTGGTGAGACAACGCGGAAGAAACTTGTGAGAGTTAATTTCAATATGTACAACTATTGAATATATTTTCATCTTAAATAGTGATTTAAGGATATCCAAATTATAATAAATAGTAATAATTTGCTAATTAGTTGAACTAGTCATCCATTAATTATAGTACAGTTGAGTTTGTATTACATATATTCTGTTTATTGAGTTGATGCTTAAGTATTGCAATAAATAAAATAATTCGTCTTTCATCAGTTAATTAAAACTCAATATCTGTTTTATTGTGTGCGAGTGTCTGTGTATGTGTGCGTTTGCTCATTTATAAGACAAAACACATCCGTCATGAAAATTATTAGTGTATTTTCACATCAATGTAGGCTAAAATAAGGAATGAGATCTCGGAAACCTTAATATTCCTTTAAAAAGCTAAAAAGGATGTATAATATCTTTAAAATTCATCTGCATACGAAACTTATATAAAAGACGAAGTACAGGTATATACCAATCATTCATGTAATGGGTATTCGTTGGAATTATTTTTTATTTGCATTCCTTGTTAGATTAGTTATTATAGTAGTTCAATTTATATAATAATTGGAAAATATAGGAAACCTAACCTATGTTCCCAGAATTATTGATTTGATTTATGAAATTAGGGTAAACTGCCTTAACGTAAGGTTTTTTTAGTTCGTTGTAATTTCTTGAGCAGTAATATTTTGTGGCATGTTGATATAAGTTTGAGTTCGTTTCATTCCACGACAATTGGTTGGATTGGAGTCTCGTAGACAGCGTCGTTCTTCAGCCCGTGTTCACTGTTAGCAAGTCAGCCTCATTTGTATTGTGTTCCCTGGTTGTATGTAGTTATGTTTAAATCCCCATGTCATGAACCGAGATTGACAAATTTTTGAGTTGTAAACTGCGTGTTTTTATCTAAGGAATTCTTTTCGGTTTTGTATGCTCGTGGAGTGTCGCACTAATACTTTGCCTGCATGCATAATGGTGATTTGTTCTTCGTGGGCCCAGACATCACCTCGGCACAATTTCTATAGTATAGAAATACTATATATATATATATATATATATATATAGCAATCTATATATATAACAATCTATCTATATATATAGCAATCTATCTGTTCAATTCTATTAATAGAGTTAACAGTTTGGAACACTGTATCAGTCATATTAAAAAGAATATGTTCCGGGGACTTTAAATACTTTTGAATTGAATTTTCCTTGAGCTAACAATAGTGTATCATAAATGTAGCTTTATATGGTATAACATACACTCAATTAATTTATGACATATTAATTCTGATAGATGAAATTTTGTAATAAATATAACAATGTCTATATTATTTAACATTAACAATTTGAATAATAGAATACAGATTTGTTTTCAGCATAAAAAGTAATGCTTTTGCTAAAAAAATACTAGTGTCTGAGTGTCAAGAACAAGGTGTTGACATTTTTATTAAGAAAGCTGTGTCTGGCGAGACGTTGCAGAGAGGAGACAAAGCAGGTATAAATCACACTGCCGGCCGCAGCTCAATTAGACAGCCTTCTGTTTGCCTCTCCCAGATTCCCCTGCCCAGATTAATATAATAATTCCCTCCTTGCCACCCTCTCTGATATATGGCTTCCATTCCTACAATGGCAAATTAGTTACTTTTTCTCCCATTTCATTCTCATTTCTGTAACTGTATTTCACTTTATTTTCCTCATTTTCCTTTAATATTTAAACACTTATTTTATATATTAGTTTTTATGTTATTTACTTTTCTTTTTATGAAGAGTCAAGATAATTTTATTACCATAATTGTTATGTAAACTAACTAGTGAGTTGTATAAGAAATATTGACTTCATCAGAATATATGTGAAGTAGGTAGTTGATTGCTAAAATTACTTATTTCTTACCATGTATTACCATGTATTAGTTTGTATGTATTCTTAAAGATGCACTATAGTGTAATAATAAATGAATACGTTCTTAAGCATAGAACGTACTGATGCAATAGTGTAATTTTAATTACTCGACAAACAGTTTCCTTTAACAAGCCTGCAGAGAAGTAGTTTGTAAATAAATGCTGCATGGCTAGTGTCATTATCAATAAATTAGTTGTGTCTATTGCTACACCACACTAAGGAAACAGAACAATGTCCTTCCTTTTGTCCAAATTCTAGGAGCAGATTGATAATAAGTACTGCAGTGTCAAGTAAAGAAAAACTTAAGTTTTAAAATATTAAGAACACAAGATTTTGTAACATTGAATGAACTAAACCAGTGGTTACCAAAGTGGTCTATATGGACCACCAAGGGTCCATAGAGGGTTACTGGGGGTACATGAACAAAACTAGTATTTTAAGGTACGTGGCACGCTGTTAGCGTTCCATGTTAAGTTCATATGCGTATATCAGGATAGCATAACTAATAATACATCAAAGCATTGCAAGCTGACGGTTAGAATATTCAAACATTATAAAACCTAAGGCCCAATATTTTCGTCAGTTCTTTGTAACATTTCCAATGTTTTAAAATATTCTATTATTAATTTTTGTTATATTCAAAACGGATTCTCTTACAATTTATTTTAGCATACTTTATAAAATTTTACAAAGGAATATCTTGTTATTGTTTTAAAAATATTTCTGTATTTGGACATCACTTTGTAAATGTAATGAACTTATTTCATTGTTACACTTTTCGTTTACCCGCAAAACACATATTTGTTTCAAAGTGTACAGGGGTATTATTTTGTTTTTGATGGAGTGGGGATATGCAGTTGGTAATATATCTTTCACCGAGTCCACAAGCAAACAAAGATGGAGAACTCCTGAACTAAACACTCGACTTTCAACAGACGTAGAGAAATTGAGGACCAACGGAGTTAATGATTAATGAAATGTGGTCAGTATTGAAGAATGTCCAAATCATTGACACCTGCTAACGACTTTCAACAAGGGTCAGAGGAATCAGTACACATACTCAAATGAATACAGCACATAGCAGAATTAATGGACAGACCAAACTTACCAGTATCGTCACCTTTAAATAACTTCAAGTGCTTACAAACACGATGAACAGAACGGTTCTCTTTGTGAATCATTCACTGAACACAAGTAGGGAAAATTGTGATCGGTATTAACCAGTAAATAAAAATGCATATAATTATTATTCGCAATTCTATCAATCGGTTATTTTTATTGTTAGCAGTAAGTTCCAAATTCTTAATGCAACATTAATTCAAAATTAATATTTTATTAGAGCAAAATATTTTGTACTACAAAATATTATCGTATTTACTATTTAAAACATTTACACTGTCAGAATTTGTTTTAATAAATAGAACATGACCCAGCTGATGGATGCAGTCGGCATTAACATTTTTAGCCACCCACAGTCTTGGTTGAAAGGAATTCAGAGAAAAAATGGACGATTCATATCGACTAAAGCATGAAAAAAGAAAGATACGAAATAAGGTATAAAAAGAGATATAAATATAACGAAGGATATAAAGGGGAAATAAAACACAACAAAATAAAGAATGCAGTTGATACAAGAATAGTTATACAAAAAAACTAAACTGCATTATGTTTTTCGAATCATTTTCGCACCAATGTGCATGGTACTCTACTATTCATTCTCCAGATGACAATTGAGACAAAAAAAAAATATAGATGTATGTGCCAGTCTTACTTTATTTGTGATCATTACTAATATTGAACTATTTGTGTCTGTCTGTGAGCGAATGAAGGTGTCCATGAATTTAAAACGAAGTCAAAGATAAAAATTGTTCTGCTGCGATTATTTCTCTGTGTTATCAGCCATACCGTATAATTTTCAATTGTTTCATTGAATATTATACTCATAACAGTTCGGGAGTTTCAATAGCAAGAACAACAAGAATACTAAACATAGTATTTCTCTTTGTATGATCATTTAGGTATTATAACTGATCATCCTAATTATTTAATGAATAAAGTATTTTTCGAAGTGTCTGAAAATGATAAGTCGTAGTTCTAGAGTTCAAGTGCTATTAATAGTTATTAAAAATGTAAGTTGTAGTGAATCCATAGAAAACTCTAGGATTCCAAATTCTAAGAAATGTCATTTTAATTTAGAGGAAAGAAATAAGAAAAGTTGAATTTATTTAAACAAATGTGTAAAGTGCAGAATCCAGTATTAGTCCTAGATTGAGGTGCATGAGTAATTGTCAACTCCTTCACAAGTGACTGTAAATCTTTCTGGTTTTCTCTCATATCTACACGGAAAGATAACAGCCTGACAATACAGACTGACATCGGCTTGTTGCCTGTACTATCTAAGCTATCAGTTGACATATCAGTACTCACTTGCCTCGCCACTGTCGGCCTTTTATTGGGAATATCTTTGTTTATTGATACCTTTGGAGTCTGTTAATCAATGTCGTTCATATATTGAGCGTTTCAGCTTTGCTTTATAGACTAACCCAGAGATAATTGAAAATCAATTACCAGTTTCTCACCCTTCAGTGTTTAATAGCTAAAAAAAAAGTTAAAGTTTTGGAAAAAATATGCATTCAACTTTTATATCTTGTTTAATGTGGTCAATTATGGTTGTACTACTAACAGATTTGGTACAATTTAGCACACATTCCACCTTTCAAAGTGCGAGGTACTTCATACTTTCCTTCTCCTTAAGTTATATAGTTTCGTTTGTCAAAAACTAATCGATTCTTTTGTTAAAATCTACTGAAGTTTATTAAACTCTTTTATTTCATGCCGTTCATTTTGTTGAGATTAATGAAAACAGATACCACAAGTATCTGTTGAAAACATAGGTTTTCTATGTTGAGATTAATTAACTATATGGTCATCTGACATCTTAATTTGATCCAAAGTTCTTAAAATATTTATACTAGCAAACTATTCTTATTTAGATGTTTTATCCAACACAAATTTTATGAAAGTCGTAGTTACATGGAAAGAAAACTCCATTTCAAAAAAAACTGTTATTATTAAGATTTACGTTTGGTTAAAAAATGTATTCAAAACAAGTATTTTCTCTCATCAATACAAAACGATTTTTTTAAACTAGATATCTCTATCGAATATATGTTAGAAACAAAGGATCAATTTCTAGTGCTGGTAGCTGAGAAGGAAATTTGTGGTTAGAAGAATCAATAGTTCTCCCATGATAAAATATTGCCTCAAATGATGAATAATCTAAAAAATAATAAAACAAAAATAATTAACAAAAAAAAAATTAAATAAGTGATGATTAAGTGAATTAACAAAAAAAAACCCTCTGAATCCTACTGAACGGTTCGGCTGATACCCGGATGTGAACGAGCTCCTAGGAGCCATATCTGATCTTCTCCATGAACTCTTAAAGTGACAAATCTATCGTGCCGAGGTGCGGCTTTTAGTATCTGAACTCTGAAACATTCTTTAAAACTTAGAGTATGGGAATTGGCGTGAAATGCGATATATATATATATATATAATTTTTTTCTATTATTACTTATGCATATTACACCTAATTTATGCAAATTGATATGAGAAATTTACAAATTGGTTAAAAAGATTGAACCTTCTTTTACAATATACGAGGTGTATAAATAAAGTAGTGAGACTGGCAACGTCGCTTTCGATCTGGCAACGCTGGAGACGCGTGGCCTTGAGTAGCGTCAGGTGCACGTGTGATGCGCCTCCAGTATGAATCTGAACTCGCCACAGTCATTTGTTTGTCCGTAGCGTTGGTTTTCGTGAAATGGTTTTTTCTTGAGCGTTTTAAAAATGAGTGACCTCAAAGTTGAGCAGCGGTGTGCAATCAAATTTTGCTTCAGACTTGGACATAATGCAACCGAAACCGGCCTATGGAGAACGTGTTTTATCAAGGGCACAGGTTTTTCGGTGGTTTAAGGAATTTTCAGAAGGAAGAGAGTCGATTGAAGATGAACCACGAAGCGGAAGGCCTTCAAGTGCAAACACCGATGAAAATGTCAACAGAGTACGGAACCTTGTGCGTTCAGATCGACGCTTGACAGTCAGAATGATCGGGGAACAGTTGAATTTGAATCACACCTCCGTTCATCACATTTTGACCAATGAATTGGAGATGAGAAAAATTTGTGCGAAAATGGTTTCGAAAATTCCGAAAAGAAAACGAGTTTTTGGCCAGTAAAAACATTCCTGTTGCTCCTCAGCCTCCTTATTCACCAGACTTGAGTCTTTATCACTTTTTCCTCTTCCCGAGATTGAAAAATCACCTCAAGGGAACTCATTTCGGGACACTACAAAACATACAAACTGCTGTAACCGACCAGCTGAAGGCCATTCCAGAATCCGAGTTCCAGCAATGCTACAATGATTGGAAGGACCGTCTCCAGCGCTGTGTGGCTTCCGAAGGGAACTATTTTGAAGGTGACAATATCACATTGTAATTATATTTGAATAGAAAATTTAAAAAAAATCAGTCTCACTACTTTATTTACACACCTCGTATTATTCGATATAACTTCAAAAAATATGAAGAGGAAAAAATGCTATAATGCGATTTATTCAAATATAATTTCCGTTGCCATAATTCATAATTGATATGATAATATCAATTTGAATGATGTTAGTAACGCGTCAGTATGTCTATTGACGTACTGAAGTGAAGGGCAATGTGATTTGCTCAGACTTGATAACGTCATCATGTTTGCTTGTGAATGGTAATTCGCAAAGTTCTGTCCCAGATAGATACCAGCGAAATACACTCTGATCTAGAGGTTCTTGCTACATTTACATTTCAAAATACCTACAGACATCTCTACCGGCTTTTGGATCTGCCAGTGATGCAGAAAGGTATTTTCCTATAGCAACATTCAGTTATATACAAATTAGTTTTATTTTCGTTTAAAGTTAACTTAATATTATTTTTTATTATAATTGTTAATTATTATTATTATTGTTCATTCATATCATTTTCATCCATGTTTTGTTTGGATTGTATTACCTTAAATTTATTTCAATATAAAGAAGCACTTATATTCTGCATGCACCCATATTTTTTAATATTTGAATATAGTAATGAGTACTTATTTTATCAAACAGATATTTCCTTTTAAGTCAACCAAACTTATGGCACTAGGTGCTGTAAACCGTATGCTGTTATGCATGTATAATATGGTTCAGTGCTACCATGATGAATAATGCATTAACTAAACATTTAATTAATCAATAATCTTAATTAAACATTAAGATGGAACGCATGGATCCACCTAACACAGCTTTCCCAATATGTTTCTCCAAGTGCTTAATCCAGTCGCGCTTAATCCTTTCATTCCCCAACCCTCTATAACCTCCGCAGGACTGTAGCTCTCCTCTTCACATTCTTCCATACACGGTGTGTGTGTCTCCTAGCTGTATCTTCCATGCTAGAAGTGGCGCAGTTTTTAGCACTTGACCTATAAGGTCATATAACATCGGAGATGACTCTTTCACGTGATAAATCATTCCACAATTTGAAAATACTCTCCATGATTCCACTTCCTGCAGCGCAATAACTCTGGTGTAGTTAAACTGTCAGCTAAAATTGCTAATAACGATGTGCATCCTAATGCACAGGAATATTCTGGAATATGGTCGTTCATCATAAATTATTTGTCAATTTTTCTTCCAGTTTTTGAAGTTTTCCAGTTATTAATTGAGTTATTATGAATCAGCTACGATATTAAAATAAGTACTTCTTCACCACTGTTGGTTCCAAATGATAAAAATATCACCGCCCTAAATAGGCTTTCATACATATTTCTACTTTAACAAGAATAATTAACTTCTTGGTCTAGCAAGAATGAGAAAACTAATGTAACATCTTTTCTGCTAGAGGCAACCACAGCCCTACGCAGAAATATTTTCATTATTCATGAAATAAGTGCACCATGGACGAGTGCAAAATAAGTCCTCGCTAAAGTAATGGGCAGTAGGTATAATATTAATAAAATTTGTTATGAAAATGTCGACTGGACTGCTAACTACAAGCTTCTAATTCAAACTTTGTAAAGAGTCATAGCAAAATACCAAACAAGCTCAGTTGAATCAAAGGAACAATTTCAACTGTAATATTAACCCAACTCAAATAGACTCTTTATAGGCTATTATCATTCTTACACGTGAAATGCATTTAGCAATCATGAAGAATAGATATAAATGTGAGAAAAATAAGCTAAAGAATAATATATTTTTCTACTGAAAATATATAAAATGCAAACTATTGTTCTCTTAACTTCGTTCAAAAGACATGTAACAAGAAATAGGAATACTATAAAGAGGGTAGATACCGAAAATCATTTTGGAAGAAAGTCCAAGATTTTAGACATTGGAAGAGACGTGGTATTTTATTTTTCGGTTTAAAATGTAAGAGGGAATCTCCTCATTACCTCCTGCAACATAGGGTGCCCATTTAAAAATTCAAAATAAAACAAAAATTAACTGGTGCAAATTTATTTCATCAGTAAGTGATTGTTAATAAGGATAGAGAAAAGGATACTAAAAGAGACAGACTAAAGAAATTTCGACAAGGAACAGTATGGATTATTGTTTTTTAAGAAAATGTTGGATCAAAAATGTAATTAAAACATGGTAGTAAAGTTGTTTTCTATAACTAAGTGGACAAAGCTCTCTTGTTGCATGGGAACTTCAGTGTTCCAACATAAACAGTACATGCACCATATTTGTTTACTTAATCTTATGTTGTTAGACTACGTTATGGAATGTTGCATTAGAGGCAGCAAGAGTTGTAATTCTAACACGTTTGGTTTTGCGTTATCCTTTAACCAATATATAGCCTTAAAAATTTCTTACTCGTTTCACTTCTTTGTTAATTTTATTTCCAGTTATCTATTATTTATATAGTTTTATCGATTATTCTTTTGTTCATACTGAACTTAAAAATAACTTGTCTTTACTGTTTACTATTTTCTTCTTTTTCATGTGTTATATTCATTACAAGGTATATCTTACAGTAACGTTACGAGGTCAGTCTCTCTTTTCTGTCACAAAGAAAGCAAAAGTGAAATTCTTGTTTATTAGTCTTATTAATAAAAGAAAGTTTACAATCCAACGCACAAGCTTTAGTAAGATCAGGAAGAGCAGAATAAAACAAGTATACACATCTTAGAACTCATTCAGTGTCTTAAAAATTAAGCAGAGAGATTAGTGAGACTGAACTAACTTACAAGAGGGTTATAAATACAGACTCTCACAGTTTTATTTTATAACTCTCTTAATAAGATGGACATCATTTTTAACATAAAAGCTAAAAGTTTTAGCGCTGGGAAACTGTCCTTTCCAGTAATAAAATAGTTTTAATCTAAACTATACTTATGGAATAAACTTTTGGTTTTCAGTTTAATGAATTGTTAATGTATTGAATTCGTAATCAGGAACTTCAAGTCATCAGTTCTATTGTTGTAAGGTTATTATATACAGTTACCACAACAAGCAGGAATTAAAGAGCTTATGATATTAAAAAGGTTTTGAGCAGTTTTGGAAGTGTTACGAATCCATTGCAGTGCGAATATATCAGCTGTAAATATTCATCAGCTAAGGCAGAAATACTTTCAAGAATGCTTCCAGCTTGAAACATCGCTTCTCTGAGAAAAGTTGGCTACGTGGTTCAGATGAAATAACTGAGAGCAAACATTACTGGAGATCCTCTCAAGAAGGCAATGGTCATTGAACTGTTCAACCAAACAGCATAGGTTGTCAGAGATATCTTCTGAAGATGACGTTTGGTTCAGTCTACATTCATGAAATTGACACATAGCCTCATCTTGGTAATCATCGTGAGGAGCACTATGCTCCAGTTCCTTACAACGGTTTTCAATTGACATAATACTTACATTAGCAGCATTTTAGCAAATTTAACTTCAAGTATACGATGGATAAACTTAAGCGGCTTAAGTTAGAAATTCTTGTCAAAGTGCTACAAAATTACACTCTGCCAATGTAGTGGCAGAAATGTCAAATGTCATTGCTTTATTGTTTACGATTGGACTCATTTGTTATTCTTACTCTCAATCTTTATGCTGTCCCAGAATAATGTTCCAATGACGATTACCTGGAAATACGTTGATTAATTAATAAATCTTCTATAGGACTAAAATACTGTAACATTTATAAGATTCCTTGTAGATGTTGTCATAGAATATATGTAGTTATAGGTCAAATGACATGTTATAAATCTTGTGAGAAAAACATTATAAATATTCAAGCTTGAAAGGAGGACCAATCTAGTGCCATACATTTGTATATAATAAAGAGAATCATGATGTGATTTGACCAAAAAATAGGATGACATATGAAAAATTAATATTAACATGAAATATTATCCAATTCGTCAATTACATTTAACACATTAAATATTATGAACATTACTCATGGATGTTCAAAAGGTTTCCATATTAACATTAGCAATGGCCAGCCCAGTCTGGGTTCATATCAACTTTCAGAATTATTTCCTAAACTTCTTTATTTACTATGTCCTGGGTAACTTCCTTTTCTGTGCTTTTTTAAGCTATTTAAAATACTTATCCATTTTATCCTTTAAATACCATATGACATGTTCTTTCTTTTACACCCTTCATAGAGTCGTGTAACTCTGATGAAAGCAGTTGTTTGTCCCATTTGAATATATTACGGTACAACAGAAAATTGCAGTTAAAAGTTTGAGACAGTTTTCGAAGGACAAAATTTGTTTACTTATTTTTATTAAAGCTAGCAAAATGATGATAGTTATATTAATAATATATTTATTTCCAAGTGGTTTACAGTGGATTACTTGTAACATTGAGTTTGTAGAAAGCACTCTGGTTACTCACTAAATATCTAGTATTATTGAACACAGTTTTTTTAATTCATGACTCTGTATTTCTCATATTTAAGAAATCCAGTTAAAGTGAAATTTCTTGAGTATTAACGTGAAGGTAAACAAATTTAACTGTTAATTTAACTAGGAGATTAATTTAGAATTATTTATTATGGTTGAAGATATATGGGCAGAATTGAAGATATCATTGTTTTAAGCTTAAATTTAGCTTAACCGCTGAAATATTTATGCTTCGTGAAACATAGTTTTACTCTGATTTTGTAGTTTCAAAAATTCGTTTTCTACAATACATTTTCAATATTTTTGATAAATATTAATGTTTTTATATGTTTTAAACTTTTATTCAGAGAATTATTTTACGATTAGTTTTGGAATCGTTCTATGGAATTGTGTCGATTTAAAGACTTAAAAATTAATTTTTATTTTTAAAAAATTGTTAATAAATTAGATTAAATTATGTTTGCTAATTACTGAAATGACAGGTCAGAAGCTTTAGTCTTTGTTTACTAGGAGAAAACAATAATAGATGAATTGTTATTTATTTAAACCTTTAACTTTTAGTTTCTCACACTATCATCTATTGGAAACAATATTGTTTAATTCGAAAAGTATTTGGTAATCCTATACTGCCATATATCTTTTTGAGGAGATATTTTTCGTTGAACATTTGTTTATTTTAGTATCAAAATTAGTGTATGTTTATCGCTGATGATATTTATCACACCCTTATAACAGTTATAGCCCTTATAGCAGTATTATTAACAGGAAGTTGTTAAATTCATTTCTCCTCTATTTAACAATCATACCTCTCTGCTTCCTAGGATATACGCGGTTCTAACGGTATAGGCTATGATGCATTCTAACAAGGCATACATAAGGCTGACTTTAATTTTGAAATAATCTATAATTTCTCATTGAACTTCATATTTAGTGTTAAGGAAAATTAAAATATGCTTTTTTTAAAGTTTTAGTTATAAGTTGTTTAATTTTAAATTGAAATATGGTTGTTGTCGGTAGATTGACGCGGAGCAAGCGCAGACGAACAGACATTGCTTGTCTGACAAGAGATGGAAGAGAGACGAGAATCGAGGCCGCAACCAAAAGGGACGCTATTAATTCTTGCGATATAAAAGGGAAGCAAATGAAGACGAATGGAGCATTTGCAGAATTAGAGCGTACATTGCAGCCATTACTCCTTGTGTTCTCTCACTCTCCGCCCTTCTTGCCTAGCACAGCTCCATTTTACTTTAAATTATTGCTTGTGTCCACTCGTATAATTGTAAAATAAATTCCTTCAACATGTCTCTAAACTAACATTACTCTAAGTTGGTTTAGAGTATGCCTTCCTATTAATACATTTATATGAACATATCAACTTACGATTATTATCGTATATTTAAAGAAAAATGATATATTCACATTGACTATTTAAAAAAAATTCATAACATTTCGACAAAATATACTTTGTTTACTTTACTATAAATATGTTATAATGAATGCCAAAAAAAATCGATCTTTAAATTTTGACAGAATTACATTTCTTGAGGTCTCACAATTCGTTTTTTGAGGTGTTTTCGATGATGTCTGTGTAACAGTTACTACTTTTAAGCTTATTCTGAGGAGATTCGATGACACTGACATTTTTCCTTATATTCTTCTTACATTTTTGAGAATGAGGTCGTCAGCTAAATATGACTTCTAAGTTATACAGTAACTTAGACAATGCAAAGCTACAAGACCATACGACAGTGAATATGTCTCTTTCCTCTCACAGACTGTCAGGGGAATGGGTCACTGCCCCGTCCTTGACAGTGTTTACTTACCTTTACAAAACCTCCAGAATGGGAATTTAGCAGTTGTAGGCTTGTGGTCTGGAACTGGCAAATCCAACGAGCAGCGATGTGAACATTCATTGGTCGATGGCCTTTGGAGATCTTCTAGCTATAGGAACAAAAGCTATTTGACCCGTAAGATATGTTTTTAAGTTTTTCTAATTAAATTACGAAATTCTTCAGTTATATAATTTCATATCGAATATGTTGAACAGATGTAGTATAATGTCCTTACTAAATCTGTTTTATGAGATTTTGGCTGGGGAATACAGTGTTTTTTGCTGTGTTCTAACAGTGTTGTTAAATAGTTATAGATGATTTGCAATTCCATATGTTCTGTATAGCATATACTTGAAACCTAAGTATGCTGTAGTTTGATTGACTTATAATTTTGAACTGGTTATTCTTTTTAAATAATTACATTTAATGGGTGACTCTACTCTTCTTTTCATAAACATAATAATTCTTTTAGTTGGTACAGTATAGTAGTTTTGAAATTTATATGGATCTACATATTTCGTTGTTCACTAAATCCATTTGTGATTACCCAAGACTATGCGCTTGTCTATATAATGTGTTGAAACAAATCTAATTGCCTATATGATAAATCTGAATGACGTTTGATTAACATAATCCCTGGTGTTTTACAGAACCCTGTTAATTTTGAGTAATTGAAGTATGGGAAAGAAACATCATATTTTATTCAACAGGGTCATTAATCCCGATCTCTTGGTCATTGTGGATATATCAAAGTGGTAATAAATTCAGAATTATTATGTTTATAATATGATAAAGAAATCACTAATTTACGATTTCACATGGAATCCTGAAGACATTATTACAATAAAATAATTGAACAATTGCATTGAAAATGAGCTTAATATCACGTTTACTTACTAACTGTTTTAATTTAATGTACTCCAGATTTTTTCGGTCCCACTAATTTTAAATAAATTACAGTTAATATTAAAATAATATTAATATTACATAACATATTTTCAGAAATTTTCAAAAAATAAAATTTTCTCAGAAAAAATAGGATCTGACTTGAATTTAAACATAAATGATTGTGAGACATTATAACAGTAAACCCAGAAATACTCTATTACACGAAGCTGAACGGTGTAGTGTTTTACTGAAATGTGTCGTAAGAGGCTGTGTGCATTTTAAGAATCCAGAGTCTGTTTTATTAGCTATACTATCAACACTGGAATATACAAATTTAGCCTTATGCATGATTTAAAAAAAAATATCTTATACAGAAATGTCAATCTACTGAAAAAACAAATATACCTCTAAATTTAAACTCGACTTGGAATAATGCCCTCCTGAAGTATTTCTCGGATTTTGCGTTCATCAAAAAGTTATTTTATCAGACTCAAAGTTGTCTGCCTATTTAACTTATTTTATTAGGGTTTAAAATATTTTTGAGAAATTGTTGAAGCAATTCCATTTGTTTGTACTAAATAATTTATTACTAGTGATTACTATTAATACTTAATAATAGTGAATATCACATATGTAAAAAGTGAAACATATTTGCAACTCTTTGCACAAATACAATACAGAAATATTTATTTTAGCATGTGTGATTTCTGTGTTCTTTGGATAAGACATTTATTCCTTTATTAATGTTTCATACAGTTTCCGTTAAATTAATTTGTAATATTTATAGAGTATGTATGAATTGATAGTTTTTTTCAATCTATGCATGGTACGATCAAACCTATTGTAAATGTATAGTACGATAAAATACATGCCATATTTTCGTATTATTAGAAAACATATTTTGACTATACTTAAGATCGTGTTGATGATATTTGCCAACTTGTGGCTGGATGCGTGTCTATAAAATTTGTTGTAAACACTCACCAAATCGCACGGTTTGACAGATGCCAAATATATTTGGTAAATATATAGTTTTAATAATCAAACTGTTTTTGTGCTGTATCAAAGAAGAGGATTTGATATATTGTATCATGTCAACACCGATACTTATTAAACCCTTCTTCTCTGATATTTCCAGGAACATTGGATTTCGCAATGAGTATTGTTTAAATGATATGTATTATTTTTTTGTAAGGAATTTTATCAGTTTGGGAGGGAAAATATTTTCTAAAACTACTCTCTAGTGACCTGCCTGTTTGAGACAGGTCAAAAGTAATAATTAAAATGATTACAGTTTATTTATAATTAGTAAGAAGGCGAAGGCAATTCTAAAATTAGTATAGTTATTAAATTGAGTTCGATAATATTTTCATAACATTTATACAACAATTCACATTTATTTAACAATATATTTAAACTTGGAATAACTAAACTGATTATCAGTGAGTACTGTTCACTCATAGTTTAGTTCAGTTTAGGCTATTCCAAATCATTCGTATATGTTTCTTTTTCTTCAATTTTAATGTTTTGATTAAGTTTTTACATTACTATAAGAAAAGTATAGTGATCGTGACAAAATTCGATCTCGAGTGTTTGACGGAATCACATGTTTTGAGGTCCCAAAAGTTCTTTTATGAAGTTTTTTCGATGATGTGTGGGTGTGAGTGTGGGTGGGTGGGTACGTGGGTGAGTATGTATCCAAAGTTTTTTCGATGATGTGTGAGTGTGAGTGTGGGTGGGTGGGTACGTGGATGAGTATGTATCCAAAGTTTTTTCGATGATGTGTGAGTGTGAGTGTGGGTGGGTGGGTACGTGGGTGAGTATGTATCCAAAGTTTTTTACCACGCTACGGTCCAGAATCTTTGATGGAACAAGTTCATATACAACTTTTCCTGATATGTTGTTCAAACCTGATATGTTATTACTGCTGTAGCCATTGTGATATACAAAAGTAATTTAAAATAAATTTAACATGAAATTTGTAAAAATGATACACTAAAAGCAACTGTTTTTTTTTTAAATTAAATCCTCTTTAATCAATTTAGTATTTTCTTATCTTAAGAGGTACTGAACTATTATAATTCAAAAGTCTCGGGCTGAAGAACAAGGTTTTTGTTTTATGCTCAATTTAATATACTTGTAAAGGAAAATAGAAGTGAAATTCTTAGAAGGGGGTGTATGAAAGAATAATTACTTCACTATAAGAAGTTGATGATTCGCTGAAATTTGAGTTAAATAAATGCTTCTTAAGCATTGTTTTGGATTTAGTTAAATAATTTTCTAATGCTGTAAAGCTTTTCACATTCAAACCCAGAGAATAATACTGTTGAAATAATAATTTTGACTGATTTAGAGGAAAGTTTACTGGTTGTTAGTGTTAATAATTTATAAGGGATACAAGAAGGAAGGGACGGTGGGGAGAAATAATTTGGAGGGGTTGAAAAGTGTAAGGATTTAATATAAAGCTGGGGAGAGAGGGCAAGTTTGTCTGAAGTGCCAACTTTCCTAGGGCTGGAGATTTATCATAAGGGCCACGGCTTTATCAGCCGACAGAGCGCCCTGAGTAATTAAACAGGCTCACACGATGTAGAGGGCTGTTCGATGGTTGGCTATCTGCTGCAGGGGTGGGGAGGGTACCCAGTTGTCAGCTTCATCCTCTGCTTATCATCTCTTATCTCACATCCATCCCCTCCACCTATCTCTCCCTCTACAACTTGTTATTTACGAGGGTTCTACAAAACACCCACCTAAATCTGCACTGGTGTGAAACATTGATTCTTTATCAGACATTTATGAAAACCGATTAATTCAATGACAATCCCTACTACAGTTCAGTATATCATACATAAATGAGCACAAGTGTATCTAGGCAACGCTACTCGACAAGAACTCCTACACCTGGTCTTCAAATAGATTAGATCCACCTTTCCCCTACCCACACTCTAAACAGAAGTTACAAAAGTTTATCTCTTTACATATCTAATTGCAGTTATTAATTGTATTTACTGATACAGACATGGCTACTAGGAAGTAAGAACAATAATTTCTGAATAGTTAAAAAAGAAGAAATAGACTTCACCTCTTTAATATTATTTCAAAGATATGATATAATTGCTGATTAAAATCATATGTGATAAGTAGCTGTTCTTATAAAATAATTCTTTGTTTTCCATAAATCCCTGATATTTATTTTAATATCATATCAAATAAGGCAATTATGATATGAAATAAAAAATAATTAAAACGCTTCGTTTCTCTATTTTAATAATTAATAACAAATCATAGATGAGCACTTTAAAAAATTTCGCTTTGATGGTTAGTTCACTATTGAAATAGTGCAGTAACTCAATAGTAAATATGGTAACCAGAGCTGATAAGTTTGGAGAGTTAATTTATAATCTAAATCTTGTTTTATAAATAAATTTAAATTTAAGATTTTGATAATACTGTTTATCTATCAATTCATCACTTAAATCTAATGGTAAATAACAAAAGTGATTGAAATTTTAAGTGAAGGAAACGATTATAAAATTTTCACAGATACTTCATTGATTGAGGCTTTATTTAAATCGAATGCATTTTTTAGATCGACTTAATTGTTCCATGCAATATTTCTGCCATTGTTAAAATGATTACAAGTCGGACTATCTATGGATGAGAGAAGAAGGCCAGTGGACCATTTGGCCATTTCCTAGAAGTAATGCACATATTCTTGAAATACTTCATTTAATTATTATTCACAAAGAAATACCTGGTTTTTTTAGTCGAGGAAAAAGTTTTTAAATAGATGAGATCTAAGTGTATGTTATGAATTATCAAGAGTATAGAATGATATGTGGTTCTTAATCGAGGAGTAGATTTTGATATTAATTCCTTCACTAATTACTCTCTGTGATAACCTCGTTCTCTTAGTGGTGGAGAACTACTTCTAGAAAAGTTTATTTATCTGTACTCGGAGCAAACATCTTACAAACTGTGTACTGGTGATTGATTTATTTCTATGAAAAGGATAACACATAACCAATTAGAAATATTGATGATCACTGAAGTTTTTTAAATCAGTGATTAAGAGCTTAAGGGTCCCAGACATTTCAACTGGTAAATAGTATAAAGCTCAATATTTATCACCTAGGTATAACAGAAATATTAAAAAAAAAAATAAAAAAAAAGAAGGAAACATTCCTAAGAGAATTTCAGGAAATTTGACTGTAAAAAAATGTAGGTCTTTGGGAAGATTTTGAAGAACCTCTGTAACACAACATAAGCTCAAATATTCCTATGTTGTCAACAAATTTGAGTAATTCCTGTAAAACTAGAGATGGTGAAAAAATTGTTGTAACAGAAACATGAAATGATGGGCATAGTAGGATATTATATGTATTGCTGAGCCCTTAATTTGAAGATATATTTTATTGTGGAATAGAACTGCATTGGATGCTAGGATTAGCCGTGACGTCTAGGACAAGATTGTCAGTGAAGAAATATCAGGTGTGAAGAAGTCAACTAAGTTCTGAAGTGAAATAGTCTGTGTTTAAGACAAATGCTTGCAACCACAAATGTGTTGTCAACAATATTATTAATATATCAGGTGGTTAGAGTAGTGGCTCGAGACTTTATCTTCGCTGGAAATTATAGATAATGTCTCAACATAAACAAAGTTTTATTTTAGAAACTAAACCATCCAAACTTGCAATGTACTTCTTTAGATTTATCTGCTTTCAATTAACACAGAAACGTATGGATTTTATCTTGTCTTATAATTCAAATGTTTAAGGTGTGAGGAAACCAAGTGCTGTCAAATGGCATCAAGGCATATTGGAATTCATTCATCAAATAACTGTTTTGATTTGTTTTCCTGTTAGAGTTGTTGTTTGAAAACTGTAGGATGAGATATTATTTAAGAAGATCCAATGTTTATTGCAAATGGAAGATTAAATATTTCAACTGTAATACAGGATATTATACGTTAAAGTTTCATTATTGACATTACATGAGATTAGAAAAAGTGTTATAATTCTTTGCATAATTTTGTAGTTCTCAGTGTGTCCTGTAAAGTGAGCAAAGTAAGTAAGCAAGTAAAGTAAGCTATTCGTAAGATATGTTTAATTGACATTTTCTGGAAAATCCTGTTCCTTATTATGACGGGTACGGAAACATTCAAGTGAATCATCAGTGTTTTCCTGGTGCCCGTTTTTGCGTCCTTAATGACTGTTTAATTTAAAAGTCATATAAATGTATGAACAATTTGAAACGGTCCACGAAAACAACATAAAATTATAGGCAAAATTATATACAGAAGGAACTGGTGTAACCAATTTTAATAATATGAATGTTTTTTTTTCGAAAAAAAAATAGGTGTTGAAGAGAGTAAGCGTATGGTCTTTGAAGTGACTCAAACTTCATCAGATATTCCCTCTATAAGTGGGCTTCGACATTTTGACATCTGCCGTCATCAGAGGAGAGGGACTGGACCAGGTAGATAAGGTCCAACTAATAAACAAAATCCTTATTAGCGTTTTGACACCAAGGATAAGCTGGTAATATGCGAAAAAAAGCAGCAGGCATTATATAAAATATAATCAATGAAATAATAATAATAATAATCATAATAATATACATGAATATTGTTAGCACCACAGAGGTTAGAATTATTTATGTGAAATAATGAAATAACTGCATTACTTTGTTTGATGAACTTTGTTGTTTGGTTTCAGACGACGTTCGTCTTCAAGCAGAACTCATCTAATTCGATGGAAATGAGGTTTGTATAATGCCCTAGTTTACTCCAGGTTAAATGTAAGAACTATAAATTTATTTCATATTACTATTCGTTCACTGATTTATTTATGAGTTCCTGATTTTAATATTCTATTATTTTCTTCGTCAATATCCCAAGCTTACGTTCGATTTTCTCTCTCTATCTTCGTTCCACTCTGGTCATGCTTTCTTAATATATGTAAACTAGCTATCCCGTAATTATCTGGACGGCTATAGAGTACTGTTAGGTTTCAATATTTAATATTTATCTGGCGACTGCCTATGAAAGTAAAAGCTTGTGGTTTTGGCTGTTTTATTGCGTTAGTTAGTTATGAATAAGAGTGTTTAGTTCAGCAATTATCTCTCATTACCGTTTATTCAGTACTTTAACTTTTAGAGTGCCTCCAGAAACTCATTGCTTTAGCTTCAAAATTATGGGACGAATTTATATATCTATACCAACCAATTACCCTCTGACATATAAATTATTTAAATTAATATTACCCTTATTTGAACTATCTTGCTTAAAATATTAAAAGATATTTTAATCTTAAATGTAATATTTGCAAAATGTTTGACCAAAGATAAATAGGACTGGATTGGTTTTTTTGTAATGTTGAGAGTTTTTATTGATTCAATTTGATAGCGGCGTAGTGCGTCTTGCGCGCTCTTTCCTTTGTTGACTTGCTCACTCGCTCTCTTTCCTATTGTGCTTTTATGTCTACCTCAAATTCTCTTCGTTGTTCGTCCACTTTATTGACTCTATTACTTCCACTTCAAATCTCATACCGACATCTCAATAACTGTTTGTTTCTTTTTTTGCTACGTTTATCTATACTTTCATTCGGGTTTTTATGTCAGAAAGCCTTGATATTACTTTTAATAAAAAAAATGCTATTCACATAGTATATCATCTGTGTCGTGCTGCGATCTTCAATAAAGTCATACCTAACAGTATGTGTAAAAGATCTATAATCAGATTATGTTATGTATTTTATATCACCAGTTGTTGAACACGTGTCCCAGCCTACATGACCTTGATATAATGATTGATACCGCTAGGATCTAGAAGAATATTTATGGCTATTTTGTAATAAATAAAGGTAATTCATTAAATATACATATGGTGAACTAACTCCTTGTTGCAGTGATTTGTGTTTATCCGTCTTTAAGTATATGTTATATACAACGATAAACCGGTGAAAAATGAAATGAGTTGGAAAAGGTGATTTCATTCTATAATTCTTTACCTTTTAATGAACAATATTATCGTCTAACTCTTCGATAGGAGTATTTTTACCATTCTTACTAAAAGCATGAATGCACAGGTTGATCTTACACTCTAGTCTTTAAAACGCTGCATATAACTGCTATTGTGAAAATTAGGATTCTTCAAGTTGATGCCGCGATTCTTTTAATGTTTCAAAATCAATTATTGGTCTCTATAGCAACATTTAGACTAATGAAAATAGCTGTCTTCTAAAGTTAAATGGTATGTCAGAGGGAATAATTATGTTATCTTTAAGCAATGTCAGTAGGGCTGCAGTTTCAATGATATCTGCCACGTACTTCTAGTCCTTCTGCATTGTACCTGTTCTGACATCATCGTAAGGACACATTTTATCAATTTGATGAAATTAAACAATTTGACATTTTAAGGTACAGTGTCTATGGAGACAATGGTATGGATAAAATTTACCTGAAACTAAATCTAATTACTTGAGTTTGGTTTTAATTTTTGAGTTTTGAGTTTGTTCTCATTTTTGAAACTCCAGATAGCAACCATTTGTCATTCTGGTAGTTTCTAGATTATTAAAGGAAAATACTTTCTCCAAGCTCATTAGTAGAATTCATTATTCTGCGCTCCGTTGTAATCATATCCGTAAGATATATTTATGTATATTACCATCAATTTCGACAGGCATTGTGCCTTCAATAACAGTGGGGGTTGTGATGTGCAATTCAAGTATTAAATATAGTTAATGGGTTAGTTCCACTGAGGTTAGTAATATTAGAATTAGTAATAATACATTCCGTCATACCTCGTAAAGTCTCTGTAAAGCTCGACCGGTTTCGGGTCCGCCTGGATCCCATCTTCAAGAGCACCTAACTGACTGTGTGTGTTGTTTTCCTATAACCTACCTATATATAGTATTTACATTGTGTAATCGGTGTTGTGTGTGTAGGTAATTTTTTTTTTTTTTTTTCTATTTCTTTAATTGTTATGTTTTTTTCTTTTATTGCTTATTTCATTATCTATTTCTAGTTCCTTGTGTCGTCTTTTAAATGTTATTAGTTTTGTTAGTTTATTAGTTTATGTTATTAGTTTTTGGTTTTGTTAAAATGTTTGTTAAAACCACCAAACCGACATTTTAACAAAACCACTAATAACATTTAAAAGACGACACAAGGAACTAGAAATAAATAATGAAATAAGCAATAAAAGAAAAAAACATAACAATTAAAGAAATAGAAAAAAAAAAAAAAATTACCTACACACACAACACCGATTACACAATGTAAATACTATATATAGGTAGGTTATAGGAAAACAACACACACAGTCAGTTAGGTGCTCTTGAAGATGGGATCCAGGCGGACCCGAAACCGGTCGAGCTTTACAGAGACTTTACGAGGTATGACGGAATGTATTATTACTAATTCTAATTCAAGTATTGTTCATTGATATAATTCAAGATACATATCTTGACTGATACAATTGAATATCATGCATTATTACATTTACAATTTAGGTACATTCCAATGGGTGCCATCACTTCTAAGAGAAAAACAAGAAAGTTTGAAGTTGAAGATACAAAGAATAATTCTGTTCAAATGATAGATTGGTACAATATTCCTGGTACCACAACATATCCTTACAAGTCTATTATACTATACAACTCCATATAGTAGTCATAAATACTATAGAAAAAGAAAAATACATACTGTAAAAATTACAGAGTTGTATGAGTGTACTATTGCAAGTAGTGTGCTATTGAGTTCAGTTGTGCAGCCAGCTACGCCGTTATGAAAGTATTAGTTTATTTAGTATTAGTTAAACAGTGTAACTGATTTTACTTTCCTCTCCTAGGTCCTGACTGTAAGATAGTGAAAAGAGTTTAAATAAATAATATTTACCGTATAAATTCAAAATAATGCTTGCCGGTGCTAAATTTCAGATGCTACAGTTTTTGAATAGCACGATGAAATCCACAAACATATTGATACAATAAAATGAGTATTTATCCAAAGATTGTGGCAATACTACGGTCCAGAATTTTTGATGGTTCCAATTGATATTTCACACAAAAAAATTGGCCGCATAATGTAGATGGGCCCTATTGTTTGGGAGCAATAATGGATGACGTGAAAGTCACTTTCTTTGCCAAAAAACCTGTTTTTAGACAGCATTTTTTTCCTCCTAAAGATAATTCTTTTCAAAATGGTGTGCATTCACCAAAAGGGGTTATAGTATAGTTTCTGCTTTCAGAAAATAGGTTTTTGATGTTAACTAGATCATGAGAAAACCATGAAAATTTGCCAAAAAATTGAAGGTAAAACTTACAATTCATAGAAAAAATTCACGCAATTTCAATTATAGCCAAGTGAAATAACACTATAAAAACTGATTGTTTTCTAGACTAATGAATCACCTGCTAGACTTATCGAAATTATTGATATTTTTTTCAAATGTTTACTATGACAGACATTTTTTGAGCCAATCCACTGAAATTAAATAGATGTTTAGTAGTATAATGGAAAATTTAAATACTTTATTGACTTATATGAGATATTATGTAATAATATTTCTACATGTAAAAAATCACCTCCAATAAATATCAATTTTCGTTACCATGCTTTCCATGGTATGATGGATTTGCCTCACAAAATGCTCTAATCAATCTATTTATTGCAATCTTGAAGAAAACATAGTATCAATTGTAAATTATTTTGGGTTTATAAATCATAATATCTTCAGATAATATTGAAGTGTGAGGAATGGACTGTTTCCTCAAGAAAGAGGAGTTGTGTTTCTCGACAAATGTCCAGTTTTTTCACTATTCTAGTCTAATAGCTCATATCTATTATTTTTAAAATTTCGAAACTCCCAGCGATGAAAGTTTAAATTATACTGAATAGCTTCGAATTTAAATTGGTATGTATGATTCATGACAAATGAAAAGAAAGTTGTTTATGGCTAGGAAGCCATAAAACTCCCAGTGTAATAATTCTATAAATGACTAACAATGTAAAACATACTTCAAAATTGAAACCATTCTTTGAAGAGTAATAAATGCAATTATCCTACATATTAAATTAATAATTAACTTAAAACGACATTTTTCAGTCAAAATAAGAATATTTTCAATTTTTGTAAATTTGTCTTGAATCTTCAAAGTAGTACGAGCTCAGATAAACTATGTAAGAGATCTACTGGCTATTGGAACAAAAGAATATTCTCCTGGAGATTATTTCGGAACACCAAATCTACATTTTCGCTTTTCAAAAATGTTACTTTTGCTGTAATTATAGTAATGATATTCTATGCATAGGTGGTGTGATATACAAAACTAAGCATATGTATTGATAAATGGATCAATCACTGTCAGTACTGTGCCCAAAAGTGAATGAAAGACTAATAAAAATCTCCCATTCAGACATTTATGTGATACTTAAATGGAACTTTATATGTTATATACCCAAGAATATGATATTATGTTTACTTATAGTAAAGTGGAGTCTAGGCCACTCCAGATTTTTTATTTTTTTATATATAACTGTCTGTTTAATTTTTAGTCAAAATTTATTGTGAAATCGGTACTTATTAGATATGTAGTTAAAGTGAGAAAATTTGTAAGTAATACTCTGATGCCAAAGTTACTACACTCATAATGTTTACTAAGGGCAAAACCCCCAATAAAGGATTCATTTATTCATTCATTCCTACAATGTATATGATGTGTGAGGTCTATAACTTCTACTCTGCAAGGGAGGTGGATATTCTTGTTTATGCTATCTACCTACTTTGGAGGGTCGATATGTAGTCGTGACCAGATAGAGTCAACTATAAAGAGCTTTTCTTTCTTTAGAAGAAACTGCTATATATGTCGTTATGAAGGATTTTACTATTTTCATTATCACATGGGGTCTATTAACTTCTTCAAGTTTGTTTGATAAATTATTTTGCCTTTTCTTCTTGAAAACATCTCAATATTCAGGGATATATTGCATTAAAAGTTCTCATTTCCATCCTATAAGGCTACAGAGACATTCTGTTGAGATATTTTTATGTCTGTTGATATTTTTATCACTTCAACTCCCGATTAGCATTTTTAATCTAAAACAGACCTCTCTAAAGTTGAGTTGTCAAAGCCGTAAGAAGTTAATAACCATACATTGCAATAAATGATGGACTACATTAGTTAACGGACTTGACTTATGTAATGTCCTTGAGGCTTACATCTTTCTACATTCATTTTCATGATCTCCAGTTTCTCAAGATTTTGAACTGATCGGTTCAATGCATAGATAAATATTATCAGCAACACAACTTCAAGTCTAATAACAAAATCTATGCACAACTCTATTTAATGCTGTAATGACCTACATTATTACGTATATTTAAAAGCCTAATAACTAATCTATCTGTTTGAGATAGATTTCGTTCATTTTTTTTTAATTCAAACACAAAATGACAGCATATTGAGTTTTAAAGGGATGCTTATTGACATCTTTTATTATTGAGGTTATTTTACTTTAAGAAAATGTAATTTGGATACAGTTATGTTTTAGATTTATACTTTTGTTTTTAAGGTTGCAGAAGTTAGTGCACCTAACTTTGTACTTATAACCAGCAATCATCAGAAAGCCTCTGAAAGTCTGTGTCTATGCTTCTGTTATACTCAGGGGAAAGTCGAACTGCTTTTTTTAAATCTGAATAATTTTAACAAAGTACTGATTGATAATCGAGTGAGTCAACACGTTGGCAATAAATGTCCGGCATATCTGCTGAGTCAAAAATAAACAACAATTTAAATTAAGAAATATACTAGGAAAATAATATAACCCAATCTACCAATTCTTTTCCTTTATTTTTAAATAAACATTTTTAACAAAACTTTTCTACAAAGTAAACGCCTTAAGCACTTTTCCGAAAGTTCCTTTTCAATTGATTTAATATTTTATCATGTATAAATAATTCCTGCCTTCGTAATTAGTCATGTGGATTTTACCTTTACCCTTTGTTTACTCGTACTTATATGTGATATTCTGCAATAAATCATATTAGATATTAATATTGTTTTGCTTTCCACGTTTAGAGATTTTTTGCTCATAAAAATCTAAACTGAAATGTATAACGTTATCACATATTATAAATTTCAATTGAAGGTTTTCAGAAAAAGACATGCCAACAGCATGCAGAGTAAGAATACTTTCTTTCTTTATGTCCCTGATATTCCTCTTCAGGAGAAAGTATTACGCCTCTGTGATTTATTGAGCCTTGTTTAGTTATGATTGTTAATATAGTAGTTACTCATGGCCTTTAATTCACCCTCTTCTAGTTAACAGTGATAGAACTTCTATAATCATGTTCACTGACCAATATTAAAGTCACCCAGAAAATGATTTACATTGTTTGATCACTCGTTGGATTGATTGTGAGAAACATCTCTAAATAACAATCACATGACTGTTGTTTATCAGATATAAGTGTTAAATATGAATTAAAGGTTTTTGGGAAAAGACATACCATAAAGGATGCCAACTGTTGCAGACTGGTGCCCAATGTAAACTCATCTAGTAAATGCTATGACAAATTAGCTTGAGATCCCCCAAATGAGCTATACAAGAGCAAAGGGTCACGTTTAGCACGTCTATACTTCACAACTAATGGCACGTGATTCAAATGAAATATGTAATATTATTTATATTTGTAAAGTAATTTCGAAAGGTAGTTTTCAGTTAAAAGTACTATAACTAATAAAATTACTATGAGCTTATATTTTAATTATGAGAATTATAAATGTTCAATTACGAATAATTTATTACTTTATTAGCTAATTTAATTTAACGGACGACCGAAGCTTGTCAAGAGGGAAAATTTAATTGGTACTGAGGGAGCCTGATCTGGAGTGTCGGAGATCGTCCAGTGTTCATTTAATTAGGGATAGCTGTGGGAGGGAGTGAGAGAGCTGCATGCCCCATGAGAGTTCCCTTTGGCCCACAACAATAGCTCCTCAAGTGGGGTGGTGAGTTCTTTGTTTCAAGGTTGAATTAAGAGTGTGATCCAATCAATTGAACTCTATTTCCCATCAGTCAAATTAATTATGTGTCTGGTGACCTGTAAAAGAGAAATTCCAAAAAAAAATATTAATACGCAATATATAAGAAACATGATATTCTTGTTTAAAAATATTTGTTTAGTAATAATATCACTTGGTAACTGAGGGGTTTGTGCATGGAACTAGACCCAGTTGACAATATTAAGAAAGGACTATCAATTGGTTGGGCATTTAGAAAGTATGGGTGATAATACGGATTTCTGATGGTAATGGAAGTGTATTGTGGCGCCTTAGAAGAACTAGAGTGAGGCGGAGAATGAGGTGGCTGTGTAAATAGTGAGGTCTGCCATCACTGGGAGTAAAGAGACTGAGGTGGGCAGCGAAGAATTCCCCTTAACGTACTAGAGCAGTGGTTCCCAACCTGTGGGTCGCGACCCCAAACGGGGGCGTGACACCAATGCCATGGGGTCGCCAATTGATTTTGACCAGAACGTGAATATTATATAAAACACGATAAAAACAGAAGCAGTTAAATAAGTAACATTATAAAATAAAATTAAGACAATTATATAAATTCACACTATGAAACTAAATGTAACAGTTCATTAAGTCACTGAACATAACGTCCGAGATATGTATTGAACATGTTTCGTTTCACTTGAAAGACCTTAGTCTTCTTTCTCTTTTCTTATGTGGTTTGGACGTAAAAAAAACACTACTTAAAAAGTTATGCAAAAATATACAAGCATGATCTAGTTGTGCTAGAAATATTACGCACTCTTTTGATGTTAAACAACCAATGTAGACAATAGATCGAAAAAAATATCTGATTAAACTGCAGACCGAAATAAATTAGATGTGGAACACGACTTGAGGTGTGCCATATCGACAACGGAGCCCAGGATAGAATTGCTAGCTAAAAAGCTACAACACCAGCCGTCTCATTAAGGTCAGTTCATAAACATACTTTAGTAAAGTTACATAACGGTATGAAATTTGTTTGTTTGAATACTTTGAAATTGATTTGCAATTAATTAATGTTTTGTAGGAGCTTTGAGATTAATGAATAAATTCTATATTAATCATATATTTAAGGAATATATAGTTACTTCACTAATAAATTGCAATATATGCCAGTTTCTTATAGAAGAAATAAATGTATAAAAGATATTTTAACGATTGGGGTCACTTCCTGATTGCTTGTTCTAAAATGGGTCGCTATATTTGAAAGGTTGGGAACCGCTGTGCTAGAGGCTGTCAAGGCGGCCTACCTGGTAGTGACCTACCAGGGCAGGAGCGCTGCAGTTCCACATTAAACGTGAAAGCCAGGTACTTCGCTATGTGTGTAGTTGTGCTTAGAACTTTTCAACTGTTCCATTGATCACGAAATGTAACACAACCACTTTTATCTTATCTTTTGAACGGTTATTAATCAATTTTAAGTGTAATAATATCCCGTATGTCATTTTTAACTTACTAAAGTTAAATTAGACGAGGACATTATTAAAGAATATTACATGAGGAAATTATAAAATTATAAGAGTTATCACATGATTTCAAATTGCTTAGTATCAAATAAGCCTTTCTTATAAATAAATTTCTTATAATTATAATATATTAATTTCTTATAAATTAATGTCGTTAATTTATTCTTTTCAACAAAAAAAAATATTTCATTTTTATTAATTGCTACGAAATGGATACCTGTTCCATTATATGTTCCAAAATATAACTGTATTAAGATAATCAGGTATGTTTAGGTTAATGAACTTCTCAGTGATAGGTCTTATATGAACTAAGCTTTTTGGAAGCCAAGCCCATATTTAAAACAGTCGCTAGGTGCAGATTATATGATAAACCCACTCACAGGAAGCACAGGTCTTATGGACCTTATTACTAAAATAAGTAATTAGTAATTACTATACGTGAAGTATGAGAAAATGATGAGAAAATTGTATCTCGATGTTTGACGGATTTACAAGATTTGAGTAAATCCATTCAAACCCAAAGTCCTTTTTTGCCGTTCTCCGAATGATGCCTCGTGTATGTGTTTTTGTGCTTCGACTGGTGAGTGTATATTAAAAAAGTTGTGAGTACGCTGCAGGCCACACAGTTTGATGGATCAAATTCATATTTTACACAAAAAGGACCAATATAATATAGATATAATCAATATTGTTTTTGAGGAATATTTCATCCATTGCATGGAAAGTCCGTCGTTTTGCCAAATGTGATTTTCAACATTTTCTTCCTCCTAAGTGATGAAATGTTAGGATTATTATGAAACTATAAACAGCATTACCCGAGAAAGCTGCAGATTTATTTCAACAAAATCTGTTGAAAGAGGTCAGTTTTACAATACAATGTAAAAGAGAAATGACTTAAGATTGATTCTAAAATGCTTGTCAACACGATACATATAATACTCTTTTGGCAGACAGTGAAAATATAATAAAAAATAGCAACTTGTGGGAGGACGAGCTGAATACTGTTTAGTTGAAACTAGACGTATGAAAACAACCGTTATGGTATGCTACAAAAAATATATCTTTTTAACGTAAGCTACGTTAAAAGAGTAACTTATAAAATCATGTGAAGAATGAAAATTCGGAGTGGGAAATACAGAATACTAAAAACTATATATTCTAGGTGAATGAGGTGCAATTGCGTCTATAGGTCATAATGTATTTACAAATTATACCAAAAAACTAAGAGAAAGAGAGATATTTTTCTAAGGATATTTATCATTTTCATTCAATAACTTAAAATCCGGACTTGATTACAGAAACAGTGAAGGGATGCACAATACAAGAGACGTAGCAAAGTTGTGCACGAGTCCGATGAGATTGAGGCCCTCAGTTTAATAACAATATTAGTAATAGCATGTCACATTGTTCTATATCATTGATTTGAAGTTTTTAATACCAGATAAAAAGGAAATAGCCTTATGGAAACCAATGAAATAATTACAAATTCTATATGAGCTAATTATATCTTACGACTACACAAAAAATAAAACTAAAGCTCATTTAAATATCGTTTAGTTTGACATTTTGTTTACTTTGAAGTGAAGATGAGTGTAGGTCACTCCAGATATGTGTTATTGTTTATGTATTACTGTTTTTTGTACCCTCCGAGTCAGTGAGTTAGCAAAATTAAAACAGTTGTTCTGGGAGGAGGATCTATTCATAGTTTGTTATTTATAAAGCTCTCCTCACCCTTTTGATGATTATTTACTACACCGTAATATATATATGATCAAACCACATTATGAAAAGGGGAATAAGACTACGATCTGGAGTTTTTGACCCTGACGAAGACCGCTAGATACAGTTGAAAGATCTTGGTCATATTTCCTTTTCATATTGTGCTTTGATAATTGATTGCTATTTCTTGTGTTTATGTGAAATCTTGTCATCGATATACATATGATCAAACCAGAACATGAAATGGGAAAACAAATTAACCAGCGATCTTTGCTAACAAGTTAGCAAATGCAAGGTTGCTCAACTTGGCGAAATGACGTCCCGTCTAATGGCGATAGACTCTCAATTATCGCCAAACCGACTTAATCCCGTCTCTCTAATAAATTTGAAATTATTTTGGAAATTCTTGTTACTAAGGACAGCATTAAGATTGGAATTTTGGACACTGAAACTAGGATTCATTTCTTTGATAATAAATCCTCTAGAATGGCTAATCGACTAATATCACTATCCTAATGCAATATTGAGGTTCCTTCTATTAACATTTCCCTGGTAAGTTTGTTTCCGTGGGCTTTCTCTGTATGTCTTCGGTGCTCCCGTAGAGAGATGGCGCCTTGGCAGCTTAGTTGCAGTCATCCCAGTATAGCTGGAATTGAGGGCTGCACAGCTCCCTCTTGAGCAAGTATATTGGTAAACCAGGTGATTACGCTGAAGCTCTGGGGTGTCAATGTGCAAAGTTGTGTATATATATAACAATATTTCACAATCAACATACAGAAGAATATATATATATATATATATATATATATATACTCTACTATACTATAATATATATATATATATATATATATATATGTGCTATACTATACTTATGGTTCAAATTAAATCTTTAAAAATAACATAGCAAAGAAATGTTTTTTTAAAACGAACCATGATAAAAGAAAACATGAATTGTATACTGAAAGGAGAAGAATTTATTGAATTTATAGAAACCCGTTTAATCAATTTGTATTTAAGGAGATGATAAAATTATACATACGCATTTGAAAACAACATGAACTGGATTGTGACAAGTACGAGTAAGCTTGGATGATAGTTTGTTTTTACTTTTTTTTTTTTTGTGTTCTATAACATATTGTTCACAGTCAAAAATGAATATACTACAATGCTGCTACTGTTAAGTTATTGGAAATGAATTTTAAAACCTTTTTGATTAGTAGCCAATAAAAAATAAGTTTACAAATGATTATATATATATATGATATATTTTTAATGTATTAGATTATATAATTATAATTAATTAATAGCCCGAGATTATGTTAAAAATCTCTGTTTTTCTTGTAACCGTTCATGTGCCAGATTCATTATCACAAAATACCAGGACAGGTTATGGGGATTCCAAAACATTATAACAGGTTGAAAACTTGAGATAGTTTTCTCCATCGTTACAATATTTTTCTTCGTGGTAAACCAATTCACAGAGTAAGAAAAAATTAAATACTCTTTTAAGAATTACTTAACATTTAGTTACAGTGCATAGTTATGTCTAAAATACTATTGGAGTATTGTTGTAAAATGCGCATTTGTGGAAATATTGACGTGTTTCTATGAAGGCAAGAAAATGAATCATTGTTTATCACAATATTCTTCTTGATTGAGATTCATTTTCGTCGCTTACCAAACAGGCACAATTCTGAACTAACTACTATTCATGAATGCTATGCTTTATACTTACCTTCAACAAGGCAGTCATTTTCTATTGTAATGTTATGTTCAACTAGTACAAAAAAATATAATCAAATAATTAAGAAAGAGTTATATATTAAGATTAAATTGAATTAATAACTAGTTAAAATAATTATTTCTCATTTCTAAAGGTATAAAACGAAAATAATGTAAAATTATATATTACAAAATGATGGAGATAAAATATAGTGTTTTTGATGTAGATATGAACCAATGGATTTACAATGTTCTTTAGGGATCTAGAATGTTCAATCCTGGAAAGCAATCGTCTAATGTTAAACCCATCGTCTAATCTATTAATATTTAGAAATTATTCAGTTATTTCGAATTCTGTTCTGAAATCCTATGTCTTGTCTATTAAAATTTGTATCTTTTAAACAAAAAACAAAAAGGAAAAAATTCAATCTTTGAAAGCTGCATACACTCTACAAGCAGACATGAATATTTACAGAAATATTTTACGTATAGGAAAGAGATAAGGATTTAAAGGGGAGATAAAAGCTCTCATTTGTTTTGGGTTCCAACACGTGAGTAAACAACGTACAGCTGTCCATGAGAGGAACACAGGCACGTGAGTTAGGGGAGACAGGTGAGGTCGTGCCTCAACTCACAATCTTGGAAAAAAATACAAAATGAGTAAAATAGTTAAACGGTAATAATACATAGTTAACTGAGTTAAATGCTTATATTTATCCAATGAATTGCAATGTTAAGATATTTTTCAGTTCACTTCACCAGTTTTAGAATACTTTTATTCAATATTGCTGGATTTTCACAATTGCTGTGCATATACTTAAAAGAAATGTACAGTGGGGCACATGTCACCTCTTGATAGAGGGCACAGTGACTGTTAACTGTGCTGGCATGCTCTGCAGTGATGCCGTATTTCTGTCTCTCTGTATGTCGCTATGAAATTGGTTAAACACTTTTGCTGTATCAACAAAATTTCAAATGTCAGTGTTTTTTTGTTATCAATGGTATGTGTTTGTACTTTCTTGTACTGAGTGATCATAAAACTGCTATGAAGAGTCACCAAGTGATGAACGCAGTATTTATTTGTACTTTCTTGTACTGAGTGATCATAAAACTGCTATGAAGAGTCACCAAGTGATGAACGCAGTTCTCCTGCCTCTAAGTAGAACTACCAATCCCGTAGTCACCTTTGATTATAGGACTTAAATCTTACTGAATCAGGCAGACATTTGAATCTGTGATGAAGTCAGTACCTCCCTACCATGAACCACACTATACGTCACTGGAACAGGAGAGTTTTCATAAATGGAATAGTGTAATCTTGAAAGTATACCAAAAGTTTTACTCAATCATCTATTAATACAATTTCTCTCTTGTCAGTGTTTTGACGCCGCTGTAGAATTAAGTATCAATATTTTTGGTAGTTATGTGGGCTCACCAATTAGAGGTTTTTCAGCTTTTTTTCCTTTGAGCTACAAATAGATTATGTTTCTCCTTTCCGTTCTTTGCATAACAATTTTGGCCAATCTCTACCACAGAACCAATAATGAATGCATTAACAGAAGAAAAGTCTATTTCACATGAATAAATGAATGTGCATTTAACAGATTGGCTTCAGTTTTTTGCGATGTTAATTGTTTCCTTCCTTGGAGTCTTGTATGCTCATGCATAGATTTCGGTCACCTTGTCATTGTCTGTCTCAATGCTTGAGCACTGAGACGGTCTGACTCAGTTTTTGACTTTACTTCTGTCTGTTCAAGAAATACCTTGCAGTATTATTTCTGAGGCGATTTCATGTTCGTCTTCAATTTTCAGTCTCTTAGCTCTTGCCTGTCTAAATCTCTAAGTAAGGAGATGGACTGGCACGGCTCCTCTTTTTCTATCTCCTTCCTTCTCGAGCTTTACATGCATTTCATGTCATTCTCCCAAACCTCAGAGGTTTTGCTGCCTTCTGCAAACGATTCATTATCGTGTTAATCACAGGTGTCTTATTATCTAAATACTTGTAATTTGCCTTTTAGCAAACACATTATTAACATTTTCAAAATGTACTAAGTATAATAAATCTATTAAATCTTATTAGTAGCCCATAAGTACATTAGTAGAAACAGGTTTTTATTTGACAGGAGACAAACCAAAAACAGAAAAAATACCTTTAAATTAATAAGTTAAGAAGAATCGTATAATGGTGTGTCTCATATCTACCCGCATAATATTTGCATAAAATTATGATGAAAATATTCTAAAATATATAGTTATCATGAAATGAAGGACAAGACAAAGAAATGATTTATGGATCATTACTAACAATAATTTAAACAAATAATGCAAGAAGTTTAGAATTAATTGGATACAGTGTAATTTAACTGATCAAATAACTCATATTACATGAATTACGACACTTTGGACACTGAAAACCATGAGATATATATTTTTTTTTATTTTTATTTTACATAGTCACAACAATGCAAATGTAACATTACCAGTGACAATGATGAAGGAAATATATACAAGATATATTTAAATCATAACTTTGGAGGAATTATTTGAAATATTGGAAACATTGTTATTTGCCCCCTGGATGGTAAAAAAAAAGGTGGAACTCATACCTTGTCAAATTTTTTTTTTGTTCAAAAGATACGAAATTTCTTTCTTTCTTTTTTATATGTAAACCTCACAGCAAGAATTTTCAGTGAATGGGACTTTTCCCATCTAAATAGGTTTCGTCGTTAACTTGCACACCCTCTATCACTGGACACACATATTTACTCAAATATTATACATAAGATGTGTTAAGCATTTATGTTATTTCATTAAAATGAATATGAGGTTAACTTGTCAGTTCTTTTTGACTGATATGCCCCTCATATTACTTCATAAACTTATAGAGATTGTATAACTACGCTGAACAGCTGTACTCAATGGAAGCCAAAAGTAAAACTATGAATAGAAGCAAAGAGAAAAGACTTCCGTGCCACGGGGCGCAATCAATCCACCGGATGCTGCGACGTCTTTTAATTTGCTTTAAAACTAAATTAATCTTCCCTTATACTCCAACTCTTTTTTTACCCCTCCTCACTTCCTCCCATTCTCTACAATGATGACTTTTCTAAGCTCTAACTTTTGTCTGAGGATTCAACTTTCAAGCATTAATTAATTACAATCAAAGATCTCTGGCTGTGATAAGATTTCAAACTCATTTAAAGCAAGTTGACGTTTTGAACCGTATCAGCACAACTCCAAGTCAATTCTGTTCCCTTTTCAAAACTTAAACAATTTACACCCCCGGATTTATAAAACTCAAATCCAATTAGTAAGATGACTAACTCCACTACGGATTAATGAAATATAATTCTTAGTGAATCAATTTAATGCTCTAACAATTATTTTGAAGATTTATTTCTTAAAGCTTACTCGCTCTTTAATCATCAAAAGAAGCTTTCTCCATGTTTTCAATAAGAAAAAGTTATTAAATTATATTGAAGTTAGAATTTTTAACAATTGACTTTCTCAAAATTAAAGGTTTCTTTTTATTTATTTGATGAAATTTTGAATTAGCATAAAAAAGTTTCAACGTGGCACTATACAGACCTACTGGTATTTAGATAAATACTACATGGCTTTGCAGTTTACTATTGTCTCCAACGTTCATATTCCTTCACCCCAATTTTACTTTACTCAGGATTCAGTTATATATATCTATTTCTTCAATTCAAATACATGAATGGTCTGATGGAATAATACTAAAGTAAAATCACAACTACGACAAATTTTCAGATCCACATTCAACTGTTAACTTCTTATTTGTTAGTTGTTTTTTAAAACATTTTTCACTGGCAGGAATAAAAATTTATTGATTAACACACTCTGTGAACATTAACTTTACTGGTTGGCTAAAAATGTTAACAGAACAAAACATTGTTCATATTGATAGCATCTAGTTTAAAACAAAGAACATTCATAGTTTTTCGTATTCAATAAAATGTCTCTATCACATGTGAAAAAAGTTTAAAATAAAAACTGATGCTTTGGCATTTGAGAATTTTATTTAATTAAAAAAAAAACTGTGGGTGACGTAAATTTTTTTCAAACATAAAAATTTATCATTGTTTGTACTAAAAGACGAAAGAAGTTTAACAGAAATCGATAAATGTTCAATAAACACAATTAAAAATAATGTTAACTAATACAACTAATTAACTAATGTTAATGTAACACAAATTAATGAATGTTCAATGAACCAACATTTATTTCTACAATTGAACATGTACATAAACAATCATATAAATATTGGAAAGTACAAAGACGATATTTATACCAATTTATCGAATTCAAATTAATAATAAAACTTGTATAAAGAATTGAAAAAATAAAGAAAAAGATATTAGCATGAATCACCAGCTATAAAAAATCAACTAGAGAAGAGAAAAACACGGAAAGGTCTATGAATATAGGCCGTATGATATAGTATTTATAAAAACTGAAACAAAAATTATTGAGTTTTTTTTTATATCAAAATCTCTATAAACCAAAGTATCAAAAATAATAGAATTTTTTGCTTGAACGAGTCAGTATGTCATTAATAATATATTTCTGAAAATCAATGAAGTGTTATGAACTCACAATAGCTTCATATATATTCTATATTTATAGAGTATTCTATATATATTATGTACATACATTTATACATACATTAAAAATAAGTTCATGCTCAAGCAGAAATGTACAGGGAGAGTAAAATAAAAATAGAGATGAAAAGATGTGTATTATAATTTCAGAAATAATTAATTAGTAAATCAAATGTGATATAATGATAAATATATATGTTACATATGTCCAGTTTATAATGAACACGACTCATTTGTAACACCAGAGTGAAGAGTTATGAATTTTAATGTAATCATCAAGATGCATTGCTCTTGCAGTTGACATCAAAGACCTCTTGTCAGTAATGTAATAGAATAGTGGATCTATCAAGGAGGGCGGGTGAAAGCATTTTAGGTCTTATCGGGATCTGAGGGATCCGCAAAAACAGGGCATACGCTGTTTATCAAGTCTGTGTACTACGCATCTTATAGAGAAGAACAAAAAGTCACTAACAATATGTCTATAAATGAAACTAACATAGGAGACGTTGGTACATAATACCAAAAATATTCATAAAGAAATAAAATTATTTGTGAGTACCTCAACATTGTGGAATTATCAGGTAATTAGCTAAATCTTAACCTTTCCTTCCAACATGTTAAATATTCACATAATTTTGAAAGACTTTTTTATTGAATACCGTGATGATGCCTATCGTTAAATTGAAACGTGCTGACAACTGGTATACGTTGTGTCTTGCAAAAATTAGAGAAGAGCTGAAAAAAGACTTCCAGTTATTAGAGAAATTGCTCATATTTAAATGCGCATTAGATATTGTCAAATTTAAAAGTATATGTTTCCAAGAAGAAAGGCTTGCAAATTGTATTATTGACTTTATAGGTTAGGTGAGGTTCTTGTGACAGTCCCAAAAACATTGGTCCTTTGTCATACCACACAATGAAGATTGATTATACTCGTACATTGGGTGTCCTAACTTTTGGCTTACCCAAGTGAATTTAAGTAGGGATCTTTAACAATTTATCTCACATCATACACGATCGTGACCGACGGCTTAACATCCTCTTCGAGGGACGACGTGCTCAGATTTATTCTCTTCCCACGTAAATATATCGAGGGCCAGAGTGGATTTGAACCCCAGACCTACCACTCCAGAGGCGAGAACGCTGCAACTTGGCTAACCTGGCACTCAAATAATTTTATAAGATGGATAACAATCAACCGCAAAATGTCCATTCTGCTTTCTGCCATTAGAGGTAATACCTTAATCGAGAACTGTATATTCACCATTTGCAACACATCAGTAGTATATAATTCTTTGAACACAGGTTGAATGCCAAAGAATGAAGTACTAAAAAGTAGAATAAAGAGATTAATAGTAGTAAACGATCCATTATCCAGATTTTTACTTTACTATAAGTAAAGTATAGTGATCGTGAAAAAATTCGATCTCGAGATTTTGACGGAATTACATGTTTTGAGGTACCAGAAGTCGTTTTATGACGTTTTTACGATGATGTCTGTGTGTGTGTGGGTGGGTGGGTGGGTGGGTGAGTGTGTAAGCATTGCTTGTTACCACGCTACGGTCCAGAATCTTTGATGGATTAAGTTGATATTTTACACAAAAATGGGCCTCATAAAGACGAAGATCCCTATTGTTTGGGAAGAATTATGCATGATGGGAAAGTCACTTTTTTTGCCAAAAACCGTTTTTTTTAAAACATTTATTTCTCCTAAACTGATAACCCTAGAGTTTTGAAATTTTGACATTATCTTTGAGGTTACAAATGGAACAAACGAAAAATATATTCAAAATTTTAAAACAACAGAAAATATTTTTTTTTCAATAAAATGTAAAAAAATTTGACTTATAATTCAATCTCAAACCTTGTGAGAGCGATACAAGCCATACTGTTTGACAGACAAGAATGAAACTATGCCTATAAATAGAACATTATGTGTAGAATGAGAAGAGATATTTTTTTTCAAAATTACATTCGCTAATGGGGCGTTACAGTACGATTTCTGTTTTCAGAAAATGTTTTTTTGACGCTAAACGGCTGATTAAAAAATAATGAAAATTTGACCAAAAATGGAACAAAAAATTAGCAATTCATAAAAAAAAAATCATGAAGTTTCAATTACGGGAAAGAGCAATAACGATATAAAAACTCTTTGTTTACCCTAGACTAAGAGATCACCTGCTATACTTGTCGAATTTTTTGTATTTTTTTACATTGTTTACATTGACTTAGAAATTTTTTGAGCGAATCCACTGAGATAAAATTGATTTTATAAAGGAACAGTTTAAATTGTTTATTGAATTATATGAGATGTAAGAGGAATAATATTGTGCAGGAAAATGATAACACTCACTCAGAAAAAATTCGTATATATGTTATTTGACAAAGGGGAAGGAAAATGATCTTATTAAATACTAAGAAGCTTATTATTATTATTATTTTAAAGATTAAAATTCCCAGTATGATAATTCTGTAAAAGACCAAAAATGTAAATGATAATTCATAATCTGAATCTTTCGTTTAGAGATTAATAAATGTAATTATCGTACATCTTTAATTAACAAATCACCTTAAAACAACATTTTCTTCGCAGTTAAAGATGTTTTTCAGAGAAAAAAAGGGTATTTTCCTGTTTTAAATTTAAAAATTTTACTTTAATATTCAATGTAGAAGGATGTCAAGTAAACGATGTAAGAAATCTACTGGCTGTTAGAACGAAAGCCATTCTCTTGTAGGAGAATAAAACGTTTCAAGAAATGTTCACTTTGGTTTTTCAAAAATGTTATTACTGCTGTCGTTATACTAATGCAATTATTTGCAAATAATAAATTATTTGTGATGTACAAAAATAAGCTTATAAAATGATATGTCCTTCAATCACTATCTGTACTACCTCAGGAATGATAGGCTAATAATTATATCCCATTTAGATGTTTACGTTATGCTTAAATGAGACGTTATGTTTTATATACTCAAGAAATTTGACATTAAGTTACTTATAGTAAAGTAGAGTGTAGGCCACTCCAGATTTTTTTTATTTGTTTTATTATAATCAAGGTGTACTTTAACTCTGGTACTAGATTTCACGAAAAGTGATGCAAGAAACTCCATCAGCTTGTTCTTTAAAGGAACTAATAAAAGATCAACAAATGATAATGCTACATCATTTCAGTGGTCTCAAGGAAAGTCAAAACTTGAAAAAAGTTTTCTTCAAAAGAATCTGAAATTATATAAACGTATGTCTTCATTCTTTAGCAGATAAAATGAACAGATAAAATTAACAGATTGATTCTCCAAAATTATTTATGTGGAGTTATTTAACTCCACTGTTGATTAAACTCCACATATGAAATTAATGGAAATTCATTACTTGTGCAATCTGTTATAGTGTGGTATTTAATCATATTGGGGAATTTCAAAAATTAATATTAAAAGGGTTTAATATTATCAAAACTGACAACGCATTTTGAATACCTAACGTTAATGTTACATTTGCTCTGTTAAGGTGTAAACCAGAAAAAGAACGATACTTATTTGAAACATGTTATTAGTTTTGATATTAAACTCTTTTTTGTGTTGAGACTTAACTATTGAAATTGCGCAATATAACTAATGGAACTGTTTGTAATGTAATGACTACAATCATTATACAACTTGAAAGTTATATCCAAAAGTTACGATAATATACTTATAAATGATGTAAAAGTAACAAACTCTTTTAATCAAATTTGACTTTTAGTTATTGTGACTTTTATTATTACTACCAGATTTTAAATTAAAAAAAGAATAAAAGAGTTGAGAAAGACCTGATTGTGTTGAACTATCAAAGTTGAAATATAATTTAATAAATTAGGCTCATAAGGTTAATCATTTGAGGTCTGTAGCTGCATAGATAAATGGTAGAATTGAAATTCACTAGAAGTTTTGACGGAAGAGAGATTCATATGCTATCTAGCGAGGTAAATTGTACCTAACATTTAGTCACTTGTCACTTCTGACAGAATCCAAATAATGACCAACATCTATATCATTATAAAGAGCGACTACATTAATGTGTAATGAATTGTTTTAAATAAGTAATACTTTTCTTACTTTACTTAGACAACATAAGTAACAAAGAAGTAAGCATAGTCAATTGAAGAAATTAGTTCCATTAGTATTTCTTAGCTTTCAAATTAGGTGAATATTTTTTATAATAATCCAAATATAGTCATACTGTTTTAGAATATTTATTTTATGACGATGGTGCAATATAATATATAAAAAAAAATATTATTTTCAAATAATATATAATAAAATCCAGTTACCATAATTTAAATTGCAAATATAATATATAATCGTGTTTTCTAACCGAAGCTATTTAAATGTGCATTTAACATTGTGTTTGAAATCCTGCAGGCTATATACCGATCATAGTCTTTATGAAAGCATACCCTCTAACAGACATAGACAGACAGATACAAGAAAACTCGATTTAGGGGAACTATAAACATGTAAATCTACCAAAATCTTGGAATAGTCTACTTTTTCATATTTACTAAATTTTACTAGTAGACCGTTAAAAAAAATTTCAAAAGTAGAAATAGTACTTCGGACAAACTGTAAAGAAAAATGCAAAATGTCTCTTATATGAATTTTAATTAATTTATGGAAAACACTAAATTTGAATTTTAATATATTTTAAGAACTCATTGAACACTCTGTTGGGTAAAATGGTGTTTATATATCTCATGAGGAAACCTGATGGTCAAAGTTAGCCTCAAAAAAATACACTCCAAGGTGAGTATTATATCTCAATATTTAATTACCACCAATGTTGGTGTAAGAAATACTGAAGTATGTTTATTAGGTACGAACATTTAGTATCTCTCCTTCTAGGACTCATACAATCGGAGGGTTGCCGTATTCTGTACTCGTCCATGTTGCATAACCTGCACACAAACATGACGAGACTCTTTAGCGTGATATCTATACAAGCAGTCTCCTGTTTGACTTCTGCTGGTCACTCGAGCCATGAGTCAACCCATACACGTCCATTGGCATGAAGAGTGTATGACATAAAACACTCCCGGCGCGAACGTCTTCTTTGGAAAGTGTTTGACTTCTGCTGGTCACTCGAGCCAAGAGTCAACCCATACACGTCCATTGGCATGAAGAGTGTATGACATAAAACACTTCCGGCGCGAACGTCTTCTTTGGAAAGTGTTTGACATGATTAGTAAAATATGATTATTCAATATTTGAAGGCCAATTGAAAACAATACTTTCATAATTCAAGTTGCGTTAAGTTTACCTATGCCGCCTACTTGAAATTATTCCTTTAAAGTTTTGTTATTTACACATCTAAAGAAGAGGAAACTCTTAACACAGTTAATGAGGAACTAATTCTTGTAAATTGCATGTTCGTAAACACAAAGTAGAATTATGAGGAGCTAAAAAGCTCTGAATTGAAATTTAATTTCTATTTATACATAAAATGCAGACTTAATATTGGTGACTGAGACAGATGCTTATGCTATCTAGCACCGACAAAGGTAACTAACAGAGAATCACTAACTTAAACTCTTTTTTGTTTCTAATACTTAGATCATATATAGAGTCAATTCATTGAATAAAATAATATTATATATTATATTTGTTTCTATTTATTATATTATACTTATATGATATTATAATAAAGTTATATTATTTTTGTTTTAACTATGGCTGCATATTAAAGTTTTTCTAGAATAATTTATATAAAATAATAGTTTACTTTCTTGGGATATTATGTCAAACTTCTACATTAGTTAAAAGATAAATTACAGTGATAGATGTCAGTGTAATATGTTTTGTGTTAGACAAATTAGCTAGCCATCTTTTTTGGAAAATAAGTGTTTGATATTAGCTCCCTTTCAAGAAATTAATTAAAATTATGAAATTAGTTAAAGATTTGTTGTATATCTACACGTTTGACTACAGCTTATCCGAGTTAAGTAGTTGCAAAAATCTAAATTCGGTGCACCATAAATAAATACATTTTTTTTACTTTATTTTTGCATTCCTAAATATTTGTAGTAGGTTATAAGGAGAATTGAATTCAGCTGCTTATCAATAGATAATGGATGATTTGCAAGATTCTATGTAATTTACATTTTCGTGAATTTCTAATTCACAGACTGAAAGAGTATTTAAACAAAATTTAATCAAGAATTTCTCTAATTATAAAATATTGAATTTAAAAACTTATTTTATTTAGATAATTAATTTTTACGGATATAGTTAACACTATGTTAATTAGTACTTTAAATGATGTAATATATGTATTATTATGCAAAGATACACATTATAGTGTATACTATAATTACATTATTACAATTTTATATCTTTTGATAATAAAAAAACCCTTGAACTCAGTTTATAATATTATTTAAAAATAGAAAATTTGAAGTTTTCTACATTGAGTTGTACTGTTAGTGAACGTATTTTCAAAATCACTGTCAACAATAATATTACATTATTTACTTCAGTGTAACTATGTCAATTTTTCAAATTAAGGAAAAAATGAAATCATTATTATAGAACAATTTGACATATGACTTCAGGGAGACCTCAAAGATATCATTTAGTGTACAACACATCCTCTTTTCATTTTATAAAGTCAGATTCTTTAATTGTGTAATTTGAAATTAATTTTATATAAGAACAACATTATAATTATTTATTATTATAATAATAATATTATTATTATTTTATATAATATTATTATTATTATTAATTTTAAATAATATACAACTTAATACAAAATATAATATTTCCATTAAGACAAGTTAGATTAATATCTATTTTGACACAATGTGCATAGAAAGTACTTTTTTTTATCCAATATTACCTACTTACTGCAGGCTTCTTTTCAATACCCAAACCAACATGTTTTTGATGTCATTCATAAATCTCAAACTTGTACAGAGTTTATGAATTTTTTTATATGTGCCAACCAGACACAGTCAAGTGAATATTATTAAAAAGAGATCAGAAAATTAACTAAAAAGAATCGCTTCACTTAATAATCACTCAAGTAAATACATATCGAACTCGTTAACAATCAATTGAATTTTGGTGTTATTTTAAAGTGGCTGTAATAATATCAAGCTTTCTAGTAAACGGTAATCACATTTATAGATAATCGATTTAATGATCTGATTTGATTTATCGTGGATACATCTGTTGGACCAGTTGCAAGAAACTTTAGCCATGAGTCTAAAACTGAGGGCCTATATTGTGGATACATCTGTTGGACCAGTTGCAAGAAACTTTAGCCATGAGTCTAAAACTGAGGGCCTATATTGTGGATACATCTGTTGGACCAGTTGCAAGAAACTTTAGCCATGAGTCTAAAACTGAGGGCCTAAGTCTCATAGGCCAAGTGCGCACGCCATCTATTGTGTTCCCCTTGTTTTTTATAAAGAAGCAGTTCATTTCGTAGTTCTTTTATAAAGTTCATAATTGTTCTTAGAGAAGTGTATTTTGCTTCTGTTAGTTTTATATATGACTTGCGAAAAATCTTTACCTTGTCAATGCGACTGCTTTGCATTGAATAAAAAGCGATCAAAGCATTGAACTTATTCCAGAGAGATTTTTAATTATTGATATGATTCTTAACTCCAACTTGCATAAGTAGACGTTAGGGAGACGAATTGTATTTAGCTACATACATTTTCAACTTCTATATCTTTGAAATATATCCAGTTAAATATTCTTCAAATATTTCTAAATAATTAATAAGAAAATTCGTTGGTCTCATTCCAAATTCATAATCATATTTACATTGTTTACAAAGAAATCCTCTGCAGCAAGACATTAATTTTGTATACTTAGCTAATATATCATGGTTAATGATCTTTTCAGTTCAGTCATTTATCCCTTTCAGGCTGAAAGGCATACATCTGTGAGTTCTAGTTTGGTATTTTTAATAAAGAAGTCTTTATGACCTACATTCGCTGTAAAAAGGAAATATTTAAGGACTGTTTTAGTTGTTTTTGAATTCCGACCTTTCTCATGACATGGTCAATAGCATAACACTGAGATATCTGCATCCTCTTTCATATGGTAACATTGATTGTTTAGAATATCTAGTAGGTCATCCAAAAACTAATCACCACAATGGGGGTTAGAGCAATGAAGCGATTATTTTTCACTCCATTCTGATCAAAAACTCTTGGTCAATGTGAATAGTTCCAAAATTTATCTTCGTTATAGGGCCTCTCTGTGTGTTATTGGAACACAAAGAATTTGACTGATGCAGGGAAACAAATTGATAAATATTACAGATGAATTTTTAATTCATTTTAGTATCATTTGGTAATATTGTATCAAATATAAAATTCTCTGTAGAAGCCAGAGTGATAGTTTTTATGTTTTATTTAGTTATAAGTAATACAGTTATATTTTTTTAAATTTCGTCACGCCGGGCTAAAAAACTTTGCCAGTGCATCACTAGTAAAACACCTCACCAACACTCACTCACACACACACACACACACACCAAGTTATTGATATCCTATCAGAAGACGAGGCAACATGCAACTGGATATAGACACAATATAAAATAAAAGCTCTCTAAACTCCTTAATACACAAAAAGGAAAAACACACTTAACAAATTAACACAAATTATTGTTAATTGAAAACACTAAATTGTTAAATTATAACATTGTTTACTATCGTTACATAACCTACTGGTGTTTATAGATTATTCTGAGTTGTTGACTGTTTTCATTGAACATTAAACATATAGATTATATTGCACCCTCCTTATATCACAATTATTGAGCCTAAAACCACAAACATAGTAACCGTTTACTGTGTTTGGAGAGTATGAATATCGTTTTTGTTATGAATTGTTTCATTTCTCTTTAATTTTGCATAGTGTGTTGAAAGGTCATTTTTTTTAAAGGTTTATTCTTTTGCGCATATGTAGCTGACTCTGCCTCAGTTTGTATTCAGGTCGTTTCTTCCAATGCTAAACACCTTACTCAGCAAACCCCCTGACCTCAATCGCTACACACAGATGACCAAGGCTTCTTCATTTATTCAATATTCTTTCACTATAAGTCACATTTATGTAAAATGAATAAGGTAAAACCAAAATTACTAATAATAATTTTAACCACAATTCTAGTGAAATTCAAATAAAAAAAAAAAATTTTTGGTTGTTTAAATTGTTTATATCATTCGCAACATAAAATATAATTTTGCAATATCTAAGGAAGGAAGATAAATAATGAACATTAAATTCTAAATATTTCTTACACTTTATTTTATTCGAAGCTTGTTGGACAGAATGATTAATTATGAAGAGTATTTTACTTGATAAAAAACCAAAATAACGTGGAGGCAGAAAAATCAAACAAAGTCGTTCTTACATGTATTCGATTACAACTTCAGAAAACAATCGAATTTGGAGCTATTGAAAAATATAAGCATGATAGATATGATTTGTTGTAAAAAAAAAAAATCGTCATGAAAGGTTTGTAATTTTTTTTCCTTAAAAATACAATGCATAGAAAACCTAAGAACTGACAATTTGATATTTTTAATCTGAGAGCTGATGAAAAACACTACATGTATTACTGTCGAGCGAATGAAGAATGCAATGCTGTGTTACAGTTTTCATTTAATTTTCAAACAATTTTTTTAAAAATATATAATCGTGGAATTATTCCAGCTGAAATATTGATAATTCGAAAAACTGATGTTAAGTTATTAGTTTTTCCCGTTAATTCAGTATAGTAACAATATAAAATACAATATTTGTGATTATGATTAATTCGTGCGATTTGAGGGCACCATAACCTTTTTGGTTATTTTAAGCTGGTATTCTGTTTTAATGATTCCAATGACTTTAGAGGAACATAATCTTATTGGGATGGTACTTTAGTGTAACTCATTTCAACATGTGTACCATTTTTCTTCTTTTTTATAATTACTCCACTTACTTCAAGTTTTTGCTTTTAGCTTAGTTTTTTTGTTGTGAATAACCTTTCACAAAATCGCACGAAATTACTGAAAAGAACAATATGCCTCTAGAAAGATAACCATTATACCAACAGGTAGCCATTGACCCGTCGGGTATGCTTACATTAATCTCATTAAAACCTCTGACTTCAATATAATTAATTTGTTACCAGATCAGTTCTTATTAAATTCAAAATATGAACATTAATTACATTTAGAATAATTAAAACTTTGTAATGTTAATTACTGAACCACTTACAACATTTATTATAACATGTAAAATAAAAAAAATGAAATTCAAATAATAATTACGATTACTTCATTTAATTTATTCAGGCTTTATTTTCTCTTCCAAGCAATAACCAAAAGTAGTGTAATTAACTACCTAAACTCTATTTCACCCATTGGAAATCCATTAGATCGCATCCCACATATTACATTACATTGGTTGTCAGTCGTCAATACAGACATACAAGTTACGTGTTCACTATGATGTGCAAAATGAAGCGCCAATGTTAAAATATAATATGTTAAATAAAATATATATTTCAATGATTTCTAAGTTAATTTTCAAGTCAAATCATTCAAGTTTTTAATAACTTCCTAATAGTTTATAATTGGTGTATTTACAGAAAATTTGAGTGTATGCCAATCCTGATTTTTCCAGTGGTCACTCAAAGGTTGCAACATTAGCAAAAATTACATCAGGCTGTTCCAGTTTGTTTATTTTGACGCCTTTATATAAATTCTATATTTGCGTTTATGATTCCTTATGATTTTACATTACTATCAGTATACTAATAATGACATAATTCGATCTGAAAGATCTAACTGACTTACATGTTTTGGAGTCCTCAATGTCATTTTTTGATGTTTTTTTAGTTGATTTTTGTGTCTATATTCATCAACCACACCGAATGATGAATCAAATCTACCATACGTCCTACACTACTAACTGTAGAGTATTGAAATTCTGAGAATATAATGGAACCGACACAAGCAGCAACTGAAAAAACTTCATATTTTTGAAACAACTGTGAAAGTTAATATTAGAAGTATAATGCACCGTCTTACCTCGTACTATGCTGCTGTAGCTCTCTACGGGGAAAGACGGTGTATTACACTTCTAATATTAATAATACTAACCTCTTTGGTAATACCGAAATGCTTGAATTTAACTCTGAAGGTATTCGTAGCAACAAATTGTAAAAATCTTGACTTATCATTGATTCTGAATGATTGGGGGCAAGAGAAAACCATACTGTTTGATAGATTAAAATGAATTTATACCTTGAAACAACCTTTTATGTGAGAATGAAATGAAAGATTTACATTGACAAAAAGGAGCATTGTAATGTTTTTATGATTGCAGAATTGTTTAATGCTAATCGTTATTAAATACTAGGGAACATAAATAGTTTAGCCTGTATGTTTCCAGATACTATCCCTCACAGAATGTTCTATAACTACACCAAAGTGTAGTTATTATTATTAGATCATTTATAAATGATCACGCCGATTGTAAGCTTTCTGATTTAAATCAATGGTATCTTCGTCCTTATACAAAACTAGACTATCCGTGACCCTTTGTGTCACTCAGAAATTATAACAATAGGTATTGAAATAAATTCACTGATTATGAGTGACAGGGATAATTGTAATTGTTGTTTCTTGTCGTTAGGGCGCGTGAACCGATTCTTATACGGCCCAACCTTTTGATATAGTATTCATAACGTGATTCAATATATATACACAGTAAGTATATTTAGCAAAATAAAAATCATTTAAAAGCAACAAAAAATCATTTATTTTATCACATAAATAAATAAAACATTAATTCAAGCTATATACACAATGGAATATATTTAAAACAAAAAAAAATTGTAAATTGAAATAGTCAATATTTACCTAACATAAAAACACATTAATGAAAGGAATGTGTCTTTATTATATTACCTTAGAACATTCGTATTTGATCTGACAGTTGTCTTCAAGTTTGTATCTAAAATTATTCATTTTTAACGTAATGTAATGTAACGTTCATTTTAATGTAGTATGGTAGTTTATTATTATATATTTGTAACATTTATTTATACTAAAAAATTGCACTACTGTCATAGCGAGCATTTAAGCCTCTGGGCTACTCTGGTTCCATGCCTTCATTTTATTACCAGTGTTTATATATCGCAGATTTCAAAAGACATTTTTTTTTGTTTTGTTACTTTTATATATAATATAATTTCATTACTGTCATTGGCGAGCACTCAAGCGACTGGCTACCCATGCCTTTACTTTATTACCATTGTTTATATTATTCAAATTTTAAATTCAAAAATTTGTTTTGTTACATTTATTTTTTATATATTTGTGCTACTGTCGTCAGCGAGCACTCAAGCCAGTGGGCTACCCTGACTCCATGCCTTTAGTTTATTACCAGTGTTTATGTTACACAAATATTAAATTAAAAAAATTTTTTTGTTACATTTATATATAGGTTAGGTTAGGTTGCAGTGGTAGTCCCACAAGGGAAGGTACGTAGACCGTGCATTGGCCCTTTGTTATACCACACAATGAAGATCGATTCTATAGTGGGAGTCTACAGCAAAATCTTGCCTAACTCAACTGTATTTAGAGTAGGGATCTTTAACGAGTACCTAACATCGTACAGGCTCGGGAACAACAGTTTAACGTCCTTCTCCGAGGGATGACGTGCTCAGATTTATTCACCTCCTGCGTGAATAAATTGAGGGCCAGGTGGGATCGAAGCCCGGTCCTATCAGTTCAGAGGCAAGTACGATAACCACTGAGCTAATCTGGCCCCTCACATTTATATATAATACATTTCCACTACTGTCATCGGAGAGGACGCAAGACGCTTGCTACCCTGGCTCCAATTTTGGAAAGATAGTGATAATTTACTTTTATTTAACATTATTCAGGTAAAAGATATTATATATTTAATTTCAGGTCTCTATCTCCACGGAAAATCGGTGAACAAACATACAAACAAACTCACAAATTTTATGTATAGAGATGAACGAAAGATATAAAACAACATTTTTATCTATATCTATAGTTATGGAGGAAAGGAATAAAAACACGTCAATCCTTTTACATATTTATTGAAATTGTTATAAATAAAAAAAAATTACTTCAGTTATTGTAATTGTTTGAAGAGTTATTGAAATCAACGGCAACGTCCTCTGTAAGCCATCTTTACAGCTGAAAGAAGTAACAAAACGGGTTAAACAAATAAAGTTAATTTTTAAGTGAAAATAAAGCATATAAAACTACATTGTAGATTTTTTTAAATTTTATAGATCTGCTGAGACTAACTGGTTCACTTTCATGTTCCATCTTCTTTTTCAGGCCACTAATGCCATGAAACACCAACACCCCAATTACCAGAATATGCATCAAATTCTGAAGACTAGTGGTTTCTGATTTTTGTATATCTAATAGAAAATTCTAAGTTTTTAAAATCTATGTCCCAAATTTGGTTGGAGCTGAGCATTCCAGCAATATTTCTAACAATGACTCTTCACAGAAACATTATTACAGAATAGAGGAGGTCTAAGTTGATGTCTAAAATAATGATTTCAGACATCACACGGGGATTTGTTTGAGGATTTGTAATCGTAAGGAATCATTAAAATGATTGATAACCCGAGTGTAACTCTCATGACACCCCCTTAGATCTTCTGAAGCGGCATTTATATGCCTCCTTGGGGCATATCGCTCTCCTCCTGATCTTAACCTCTACCGTTAAATATTATTATTTTTTTAAAAATATAAATATTTTTTCTTTACGCTTTTCTTCCACTTTTTTATGTATATATATATATATATATATATTATCATTTTATTGATTCACATTTTTTTTAAAAATTTTTTTTAATACTTTTCATTGTTTTCATTGGTATTTCATATTATATAGTTTTATCTTGTTTTATAAATAAATATTGGAGGGTTTTATATTTTTCTTCTCCTCCGCTGGGAGGCAGCACTGGTTTCTCGAGTTCTGGGAGGTTCTTTGAGTTTCTTTAGAGGCCAGTTGCAGTTTGTTTCTCAACTCGAGTACTTCATACTTCTTCCTGATGACGGCGGATGTCAAAATATCGAAGTGAGTTCTGTAGTGACTTTCTTGTATTTCATATATATATAAATATATATATGTCCTATTAAATAGTATGCCTATTTTTAATTACACAACTTTTTCTACTGAGTCTCTCAATTTCTCTAATACAATTTCTCCATATTTGTGGTACAAGATAGATTAGTTAACCGAAATTTTTATTTACGTAGTCCGACATGTTTCCATCCTCACTTTTGTATTTATATTTTTGTATTTTATATCAAGGATTATAGTTGTACAAAATCATAACTAAACTATACATATCTCAAATATAACTCAAGAACATTGATAATTAAATAAGCTGACAAATTGATTGAATCATTAAATTGATTGAATGATCAAATAAGCTGATAATTGATAAAAAAATGTTAAAAACCACAAGGCTGGCTACACCATAACACCCATCATATCGCAGGTGACAAAACCCACTTATGAAACTGCAAAAAACATAAATAAGATAATATCAGTGTACTTTCCAGCCAAATACCTTCTCAAGTCAAGTGAAGAGTTTCTTGAGATACTAAAAGCTATAAACCCTGAAGGAATAACGGCTTCTTTAGACGTGAAGTCACTGTTTACAAACGTGCCAGTGCATGAAACAATAGAGGTAATTTGTAAAATGGCCTACAACCATGCCACTCTACCTCCTCCTTCTTTTAAAGAACAAATAATGAAAGATCTGTTGGCAGCTTGCACTACTAAAAATCCATTTTTCCTACATAGACGGAAGCTTATACTACCAGATTGACGGTGTGGCGATGGGTTCCCCACTAGGGGTCACATTTGCAAACTTTTATATGTGTAATCTTATTTTTTACTGTGAACTTATTTTTTTTAATTGTGAAATCTGGAAGTATAGAGAGACAAGGGAAAAGATTAACTAATAATTAAGAATTCATAGCAATATGACCTTTCAATCTATGAAATTGTTTATAAAAGTGTTATCTTATATGAGTACCCAGAAAAAAGAATTTTGTGAAAAAGTCATATTCCTGATATTATATTTTAAATATGATAAATACAGGCTCTGACGATAAGATAATGGGGAGTCACATCTCTCTCCCATATATAATCGCCTCGCCACAAACTCAACCTACGTTTTTTCCTGGCAGCCCTTTTTAAGTAGCACAAGTTCCGATAGGTTTTACGATCAGTTCCACAAACAGGACGATAGGCTCTTGGGCACCTCTGGAAATAAAAATCAATGACATATATATGTGTGGTCAAGCTATAATATATGAACATGAAATACGTAATTTAAAAAATAACGCAATCAATCCTGAACACAAAATCTGCGTAATTCTACATACTATAAATTGACATTATAAATATATTTATATATAATGATAAAATTAATAATTTGATCATTTATTTTAATATCGTAGATACCTAGTACCAAACATGATAGAATAAATTTTAATGTTTAAAATTTTGATTTAACTCCATCTCTATTGAAGAGTTTATTTAATCTCCAAAGTTCTAAAAAAGTTGTAAACTTGATTGGTTAAAACTTTTAAACATGATAATTTAAAAACGTATTCAATATAATTGAAAAAGTAGTCCAATTTTTACAAAATTACTAGAATTCAAACTTATATAGAAGTCCGGTTTTTATTTCTGTTGTTAGTTTGGGTTGAATAATTCTGTTGTGGGATATTTATTGTGATGGTGATTTTTTACCTGATCGTTTCGAAAACCTGAATGTTATGACTTGTATTGCTCTCAAAATCTTTGAGATTGAATCATAAGTCAAAGTTTTAAATTTTATTGAATAAAAGTATTTTTTGTTGTTTTAAAAATCTAAGGATTTTTTCATTTTATTACTTTTGTAACCTCAAAGATTTGCCAAAATTTGGTGACTCTAGAATTAGTAGTCTAGTAAAAAAAAATGTAGTCTAAAAACATGTTTTAGGCAAAAAAAGTGACTTTCCGATCATTCATAATTGCTCCCAAACAATTGTTCTCTTTTAAAAAATGAGGCCCTTTTTGGTGTAGAATATCAATTTCATCTATTCAAGATTATGGATCGTAGCATGGCCATAAACGTTGGATACATACCCTCCCTCACTACCACACACATCATCGAAAAAACTTTATAAAACAATTTCTACGACCTCAAAACATGTAATTCCGTCAAAAACTCTATATCGAATTTTTTCAAGATCACTATAATTTACTTATAGTAAAGTAAATAGTAATTCAAGCGGAAAGACGTTCTTGTAAATGTTATCGCTTTGTTAATATAGCCCCAGTGTCTGTTTAATTAAAATGAAGGGCAAAATTGAACTGAATCGCAGCTGCAAAATTATATTTGACGTTTCTTTAAATTTTATTAACGATAATATTTTTCGCTGGATTAGTGACGTTATTTATTAAACCATCACACAAATAGAAATGAACTATCAATGCCTGACAGTTAGCTCGTCAGAAAAGAAGTTAGAAATGTTCTTAGTCTAGCCTGAAGATATCTAAACTGGTATAAAATATGAAAAGTCTTGCTAGACAGTTAGAATTTCTTAAATAATTAAGACTAAAGAAGTTAGCAGTAGTGACAGACAGCATTTAGGTAGAGTAGATATTATAATCCTCAGTAGCTCGTTTCTCAGTCAGAAAATCCAATAACTATTGAAAAATAAGATTTAACAGAAAGAGGGTCGAATTGACATTTGAGGTAGATGCGTCGATTGAAAAAATTGCCAACAAGCGAGGCAGATTAACATAATGGAGAACTCTCAATACACAAGAATATTTTTATTGCACCATTACATAAATCTGATTTCACTGTCTGGCCTAAGAAAAACAGAATGGATTGGAACAAGAAACCCACCTCTACAGAGCGATGTGGGTTCTTAACCAGAACTATTTATATATTACCTACATTTTTGTTAACTAATGAGCCTCATACTTCGTTACTGACAATCTAATTATAAATACAAAAATGCCTGTGGTTCTCATTAATTGTTCTCAACAAAACATAAGAAAAATTAAAAAAAAATCATTAATAATGGAGAAAAATCAACACTACATAACATAGTAATGTACTGAATATGGATAAAACTACGAAAATACTTGGACAATTGAGGATAGAAAATGGTTTATAATGATTCAAAATAAATAACGTGGTATGAGACATGAGCCCAGAAATTTTGGCAAATTGGAATTATTCAGCTGAGTATATAGAGGAATATATATCTAGGGGAAAATATTCCCCTGCATCGGTACAACACATTTAAACAAATGAAATAAAAACTTATCTTATATACTTATTAATTTAGGATTATTTTTAATGTTTGAACTCTTTATTATAAAATTAAGGAATTATGAATTAATTTTGCTTAAATTAGTTATTTTATCAAATAATGAGATTTATTTAAAATTTAATTATAAACTTAATGAAAACGTCAATATGAATAACAAAGAAAATGTTGAAATATCGAAGGGAGTCTTTTTGATTCATATAGGTTCTTGAGAAATTATACAATATTTTGCGAAAGAAAATATTTGTTATACCAAGCATTATGTCTTTGTATGCACATTTATCTAAAAAACAAACATTTATAAAATATAAATACAGATTCAAAAAAAGAAAGAAAATTACCCATTTGCATCTTCCTTTACATGCATATCCGACACCTAAAAAAAAAAAAAAAAAAAATCACTGTCGAAAAATACAAAGTTTAGAAATAAAGTCAACAAGATTTTGATAAAACATCATTGTAAATCATAAATTAAAGTTTTTTTGATTTCTTTACTGAATTAACATAATAAAAAAAGAAAATTAGTTTTAATGCAACTAAGTCACTAATTAGTTTTAGACTTTGTTTGGGAAATGAAAAATGTAGCACAATGTATTTTTAAAATTTGTTAGCAGTAAGGGAGAAAAACATTATGTTCAACATGTTGATATGACATCTCTCTAAGTAAGGTATAGTGAACATGAGACGACTCTGTTGCAAGATTCTATAGAAATCATGTGATTCGAGATCCCCGGAGTCCGTTTTTAAAGGTTTTTTTTTGTTATAATTTTCTGTAACTGTTGAAGTAAGCTATATAACTTCAAGAAGTCAGCTATAAAAAAATCAAAATTTACGAAGGACACTGGAGGATTTATGTTTCAATGGCTAAACTATCACAATGCATATTGTCTTGATAGAAATATTTTAGGAGCTTACAATATTAAGAGTGTAGTATCAGACTGATTATTATTACTTTTTTGTTCTTTCTTTAGTAGCTTGAAAAGGCATTTTTAAATAAAGATTTCCAAAAGATTTAGCATGCTAATTATGTTGAAATAGTGAATGATAATTAGCTGTTATACATGAATGATAAAATCAGCTGAATCAGCACTAATACATAGACAGATAAACTAGAGACTGTGATATTGTCGCAAAGCGATCATTTTTTATGTTATATTTTAATGTTTTTGTGTATTTTAAAGAAAGTCCAGGTGGAGTGATTTGAGTTGAATTGTAAAATATAAATCTTGTGTGACTATATTAAATAGTTTTTGTTTTAAAATTATGAACAGTTCGTGCTACAATATAATGCTAACAAAAGTGATAATTAGTAAATAAACCCGATGATGGTGGATAGTGAGACAATTCATTTTATCCTTGTTTGGAGACAAACAGTTCTTATTGTATAAAATTCGTAATTATATTTATAAACAACTTTTTCAACTGACCTCTTCTTATGCTAGCTCGTCTTAAGTAGCACATGTTCCGATAGGTTCTGTTGTCTGTTCCACACACTGGGCGATAACGTGTAGGACATCTCTGAAACGGTCACATATAATATCAGTGGGACAAATTTTTCCATATATTAACAGTCTAAAAGCACATTAAATTCATGCATTTCATCATTACCACAGACGTTAGTTTTATTGTATTAATAAAAGCACAATGTTGTGCACTCTGTTAGAAGATTTTTCTAATTATTAAAAGCGTAGAAGTTTTTTACAATGTTTGATTAAATAAATAGCGTCATTAATTAAGTATTTATTAAATTAATAATAAATATCAATAATAATAAATGTCTTCACCAATTTCATTTTTACCCAAAAATCGTGTTATGATTTAGATGTGCTACATTAATTTTGGAAAACATTACACCATTGTCTAATAAATGACAGTAAAAACATGTTTTTCACTTAAAAAGTACTTTCACTAGAGTAAAAGGATTTTTAAGATTATTACGAAGCTATTAATAGCTTAAACAGAACAACATTATACCTTAGATTTTTTCAATGTACAGAAAGGTCAGTTCACGTCAAAATGTCAAACTTTGACTTATGTTTCATTCCGAAAGCTCATACAGACAATACGGGATTTATACTAAAAAATCACTGGTTGGAAAATATACTTATATCTGTATACATTTTTATAGAAATTTCTTTGCTGCAATATATAAGAAATATACTTTCTGGTATATTTCTAGAATTCAGAAACTAGTGTTCTTTTCACGAAAGTACTAACTTTAGAGAAATGATTTAGTGAATTTTTCCTTATTGCAAAAAAAAAAAAATATACCCCTCAAAACTTAAATTCAACTCAGAATAATGACAACCTATTGTATTTGATAGTTTTTCTTACATAGTCGAGTAAGATAGTATTAAAAAAATCCATGATATTTTAAACAGTTAATATGATGTTTAACAAGTTGAAATATTCAGAAAAATATAAAAGTACAGGTAAAACCAACCATATATTTTATGATGTCGGTGTGATGGATGGTTAGTTAACAAAACTGTTCTATTCTGACTACATGTCGCACAGTTTAGCCAATGTATTAATCTTATAGATTTGCAAACTTAAGCCAATATATTGATCTTATAGATTTGCAAACTTATAGTTCTTGGTGACCAAAAGTTACTTATTGGTGGTTACTTCTTGTCTTTGTATAATATTCAATCATGGGAAAGTAACCTATATGAAATAACAGTTACTAATTTTAAGTTACATACTAGTGATTAAAATACATAAATTATTTGTTATGGTTGCCATCTTACTTTGAAAATTACATAAACTTACAATATTGAAAGACTAATGTTACCCTAAAAATGGTAATAATGTGTCCCAGCTGTAGTGAAATGAAATGTTATTGGAAAACAAGACCCTCTTTATGAAACTCTGAATGTCTACCTGAATGCCAAAGTAACGCAATCAGTTCTATAAAATTTTAATTAACAGAAAAGTATCGTCATTTTGAAAAAAATCACTCTGAGCTCTTTCACGAATATAGAAAGGAGCTTAAAATAATAACAGGTTTATACGTCCATTAAATCTGTACAATTCAGTACCTCGTACATAATACATAAGACTCCATAATGCCTAGAAGTCTTAGTCTAGTTATTAGTCTAAGGTATTAAAACAATTCTAACGCAATATATAAGTAGTAAAAATATAGGATCTTGAATTGTATCACTTAGCGATCTTTTCCAGTGAGCTAACGCTTTTACTGTGGCCTTAGTAGAATATGACTGATTACATTCTGTGGATAATAAGGTTAATACACACTTGGTTATATATATAACTTTGTAATCATAACAAGAAGAAAGCTTGGTGGTGCTGTCTTTGAGTTTCTGCAGTATCCTTTTCAAAATGTTAATAGCTGGGTAAATAAGAAATATCTGGTTATATAGACAACTGAAACTGCCATTATATTCTTGTCAGAAGCAAAGAAAGTAGGTGACAAAAGTATTTTTATTAAATATACGAAATCAAAACTCTCAAAGATATGTAAATACATTGAATGATGTTTAAATGAAAAATAAAACTGGGAAAGCCATGCAAAATGTACATTGGTCAAGCCTCCGAATGCATTGCTTGGCAATAAGAGAATTTTGATAGACATTCGGGGCTATAAATCCAAATCTGCACTTCGCTTCGCCACTGCTTGTTGAGACCAGTGTTCTTATATGCAATAGTAATATAGTATCCAACGGTTAATTGAAGCGATAATAGTATTAGCCTGAATAAATCACAAATAGAATGCTTTTTTAATATAACAGAAGCAATGACCACCTAGCCTGTATCCAGCTTGGAAAAATGATCAAAATTCTCCCACTTAGATAATTTTATCAAAAAGTCACACTATACTAATGTCTTTGATATCTATGGTTTTTAAATAGGAATTAACATAAGAATGTCTGATCACTCTTCAGTATCTAACCAGTAAAAATATGAACCACATAATGATTGATGTTCCAAATAAACGTAAAATTGAAAACAAAATAATAAATTATCAAAGAACGAGTTAAAATATCTATGTTGAACACGTAACCCGATATTTTTTTTTAACTGCTACTTCTACAATCTGAAATTCTCATTGGGTTAAGAATACGGACTCCTAGTGAGATGGGATAGCGGAGCACATTATTTGTAAATGCAAAAGAATTATCTTTAACAAGTAAAATTTTGTAGTAGATTTTACAAAAATCCAGTAGAATGGAGAAATACTTCTATGGAAGCAATGTCAGTGTACTATAGAACTTATCACCAGAAATTAATTTTAGAAGCCATCAAGGTAATCACAAGGTCCAGATTTATCACGCAGTGTGCAAGTCTGATGAATTTAGCCTTCTGGTTTAGTAATTAAAATTAACTATATACCATGTTGTTTTAAAACAATGAGTTTATATTTTATCATAACTGATAAGTGGCTGTAGTTGCATTAACATAAATTAATTGATTACATTGATTGCATATGCGTTTGATAATGCTCCGCCACAATGTGTGATAATGCACCTACACTATACATTAAAATAAAACAAAATCTAAATTAATTGCAAACCTGTTTCATATTTAATTTACTCATAATTATTAAACGTGTTTCAATAAAGTTATGTAATATAAACTTTTCATCCGTATTTTTGCACATCCATACATATTACAAATCTCATAAATTGCAGATACATACCACCTTTCTTTGGTAGACAAATTTAAAAAGAAGTTACCTGAAATACGATATGCCTATCAAGTGATTTTATTGTTATCGAGAATGACTAGCGTATTAAAACGTGAAGTATATATCTACGGATTCTTTATTTGATTATTTTTGTGCATTACAATATATTTTCAGATAGTGCAAAGAAAAAACTAGTAGCATAGATAAGTAAACAAGATATTACCTTTTTGCCTACTTGCTGCATTCCACCATCAGCATTTGCTGCATTATCATCTCCATTCATACTTTGTGCCTGAAAGCAGGAAACAATATACGATTTGTATTCGATTCCAGTGATAATTTCTAGAAATTTTGTAACAATACATATTTACAGTTTCACAATACAGGAAATATATCCGTGCATTACAATAAATTTAGTTTTATGTTTTTATAACCCGCATGCATTCTAGCAAGCAGAATACGTGTAATCTATACAAAATATTTAACACATCTTCAGTTTTTAGCAAGGGATATCGAGAATGGATAAAATTAGCTATTCTATCAATTAGGGGAAGACAATTATAGTAGGAGTTATTTTGTTAAATATTCCTAGGTATCTGTCTAAACATAGTAAGGTACTTATCACCTACTATGAGGGTTTGTAATCTCTACTCAGTTTGTTTTTATAGGGAATGATGCTCATGTTTGTGTTTTACAAATACTTGTTTCATACCATACCTTTAATGAAATTATCTCTGCTTTAATGGCTAAGTTAAAAAATTAAAACTGCAAATTTTATGGCTTCTTAGTATTTAATGAAATTATTTTCCTTCTCCTTTGTCAAAAATCATATATACCAATTTTTTCTGAGTATGTGTTACCTTTTTCCTCCTTGCTGTACTCTGTTATAAGCTTGCTATGAATGCATATTGAGAAAATATATGTTAGTAACTAGCCAGTTTGCATACTCAAATCAAAGTCAAAGCCAGCTATTCAATATAATTTAAATCTTTTATAGTTAGGAGCTTCTAATTTATGAAAATAATAAGTATGAACTATTAGACTAGAGTAGTGAAAAAAATGGATATTTCTCAACAAACATAAGTCCTCTTTCTTGAGAAAAGAGTCCATTCGTCACATTTCAATATCATGGAAAAGTACTACAATTTACAAAGATAATGTAATTTTGACTGATATTAAGTTTTGCTCAAGAGTGCAATATATAGATTTATTAAAGCATTTTATGAAACAAATCCATCATACCATGGAAGACAAAGGAAATTTATGTATGTTATTATCAGTGATTCTGTTACATATAAAAATAATATTCCTCATATCTCATATAAGTCAATAAATGATTTACATTTTTCCATTATGAACATCAATGATTCACATGGCTCAGTTGATTCACTCAAAAAATTTTTAAGTCAATGAAAACAATGTAAAAAAATATTAAAAATTCGACAAGTATAGCAGGTGATCCCTTAGTCTCGGATAAACAAACAGTTTTTATAGTTTTATTGCTCTTTCTCTGATTGAATTTTCATGAATTTTTTATATAAGTTGTAATTTTGTGTTCTATTTTTCGTAAAATTTTCATGGTTTTTTAATGAGCTGTTTAGCATCAAAAAAACAATTTTTAAAACAGAAGTGATGCTTTAACGCCCCTTCGGTGAATGTAAATTTGAAGAAAATTATTGCAACACATTTTCCACATAATGCTCTATTTTTAGGCATAGCTTCATTTTGATCCGTCAAACAGTATGGCTTGTATCGGTTTCACAAGTTTTGAGATTGAATTATAAGTCAACATTTTTACGTTTTATTGAAAAGAAAATATTTTCCGTTGTTTTAAAATTGTAAATATATTTTTCGTTTATTAAATTTGTAATCTCAAACATAATACCACTTTTTCAGAACTCTAGATTTAGTGGCTTAGAAAAAAAAAAATGTTATCTAATAACCGGTTTATAGTAAAAAAAAAAAACTTTCCCTCATGCATAATTCTTCCCAAATAATAGGGATCATCTACACTATGAGGCCCAATTGTGTGTAAAAAATCAACTTGACCATCGAGGATTCTGGACCGTAGGGTGGTAACAAACAATGCTAACATACTCACCCACCCACCCACCAATACACACACAGACATCACGGCAAAAAATCATGAAATGACTTTTGGAACCCCAAAACATGCAATTCCGGTTACTTATACTTATTACAGTAATACATGGAATACGAAATGCCTATCAAGTGATTTTATTGTTATCGAGAATGACTAGCACATTAAAACGTGAAGTATATATCCGCGGATTCTTTATTTAATTATTTTTGTGCACTACAAAATATTTTGAGCTAGGGCAAAGGAAAATCTAATAGCATAGATAAGTAAACAAGATATTACCTTTCTGCCTACTTGCTGCATTCCGTCGTCAACATTTGCTGCACCACCATCTCTATACATACTTTGTGCCTGAAAGCAGGAAAAACAATGTATGATTCTAGATCTGTATTCGATTCCAGTAATGATTTTTTGAAATTTTGTAACAATACATGTTTACACTTTCACCATAAAGGAAATATATCTGTATATTACGACAAATTTACTTTTATGTTTTTATAACGTCCATGCATTCTAGCACGCAGAATTTAACACGTCGTCAGTTTTTGGTAAGGGATGTCGCTAATAATATAATAGTTATAATTCGGTAGTTTTATAATAAGCGCAGTGATTATGGACATTATGTTCTCCTAATCGATAAAATGAGCTATTCTATCTATTAGGGGAAGATAATTCTAGTAGGAGTTATTTTGTTAAATATTCCTAGGCATCTGTCTAAACATAGTAAGGTACTTATCACCTACTATGAGGGTTTGTAATCACTACTCAGCTTGTTTTTATAGGGAATAATGCTCATGTTTGTGTTTTACAAATACTTGTTTCATACTATACCTTTAATGAAATTATCTCTGATTTAATGAACTGATGTAATGTTTTACTTTACTTACTATTTGTTCAAAAGAATCTATAAATTGTTTGAAGGAGTTATTTATTTTACTGGTTTATAATTAAGTCACTTGGGTAGATTGTTGATCCAGATACTTTCCAAGAGGGACATGTAATCAGGTGACCCACACCTTCGAGGTCATCAGTTTTAGGACTACCCTGATTTTACTGGGCAAGAGTCCTGGGTCATCCCCTCGAAGGAGGAGCTGGTACCTGGTTTACTTTCAGAGCGAATAGCAGACTTCAAGTCCATCTAGAGGGCACGTAATCAGTAAAACTAGGCTCTAGTATTCCACAAATTTTGATGTTAAATAAATAGAGAGAGCATTGATTGTTTCCAGATTTGGCTGACAGAATTGTCAGAAACAAAGCATTATTACCGAGAACTTCAAATTTCAAAGGCTAACTCCTCATTTTCGTTTCAAATGTCAAACTCGATTCTTATACCATATTTTCTTTGCTGGTTTAATCATTAAGGCCATAATGAATAGAACTTTTAAGAATAAAGGAATGTTAGATTAACCATGCTCAGAATTAGACCCAATTCGGCCCACAATTTAATGATGGTTTTCGTAAAGCAACCAAAATTGAAGTCCATTTCCCTAGTTTGTTTGGTTCTATTCAAGACCTTTTGCGGTTTAATGTAAATATTTGATAAATCAATTAATCCCTACTTTAAGTGTTTTTCAATTAATAACAGTAGCCTTTAGTAAGGTTTATTAACAGGTGATTCAGGTTCGATCCAGTCTCATTACACTTAGCATTAATTACATTACATTGCATTACATTGCATTAATAAACATCCTTTATTTTCACTCATTTTAACCTTTTATAAATAGAGTTAAACCTCGCATTAGAAAAATTAACCGTCTTTTATAATTAGGGGATGGTGCAAAGTTCATGTTAACGAAGCTTGCGGATATGTATAACTAAAACATTATTTTACTAATTTACTAATAAAATATTTCAATGTATTTATAAAAGTCTACATACCTCAGCGAAGTACACCATGCATAGGACAATCACTAAGGGGGCTATTTTCATTTTCATGACTCCTGAAATACATTTGGATTATTACCCACTTGTAGGAAATTGGGTAATTTTACCCACTGTTCTCTACTTCTTATATATATAAATAAATTCAATAAGAAAATATAAATAATTATTATCTATTGCGTTTATAAGTTCATATAAACAATGATAACACAAAATACGTGTGTTATCATTGTTTATAATCGCAAATAATAAAACACACATTTGTGTGTTTGTTCCTATTCAATATGTTACTTTAAAGAAATCTTAAAGTTTATCTTATGATTGTTTTAAACATTCATTGACATCCTTCTATCGGTATTACAATTTAATGCAATCAAATGGGAAATTGTAACAGCAGAACCTGCAGTATTTTTCAAGTCATTTATCAAAAAAGGAGTATGATTATAAAATAATGATTTAATGATGGTTGGATATATACTCTATTAAAGAATGAAGAGGAAGTGCAAAGAACTGAATATTATCACATTTTGTAATCAGAGTAAACCAGTTATGACAACGTTACCTTGGCATTACTTTAAATGGATTAAATAATGTACAGCTTAAGGTAATGTGCCCCTAGTTTGAAGGTAATAATGACCATAAACTGAAAGACATTATGCTTTAGCCCGAAATCAGCTAAAGAGACTAGAAAGGATGTGGAAGGATTAAGAGGTGGTGATCTGCGATCAAGGAAGTATCGCAGGGCGTCCACACTTTCAGAATGAAGGATAGAAGTATAGAGGGAAGTGGCAACGATGGTAACCATAAGAGGAGGATGCTTAAGGGTAGAGGGAATAGAAAGATTTTTAAGAATTTTGAGAAAGTGGAAAGAGTCTTGGCGAAAAGAAGGTTGTTTTTCGAACTAGAGGCTGTAGGAAGTGATCAATAAAGGCGCAAAGTCTTTAGGTAAGGCAGCCGTAACTAGAAACAATACGTCTTCCAGGGGCCTATATATGTTACTGGAGTCTCTTTGATGTGGTAAAGGCGTTTATTAAACATAAGGATTTAATATTTAATATTAAATATTGCTCTTAAGGATTTTGATGTATTTTTTTTCATTTATGCTATTTATTTATCAATAAGATTAACATATAACATAATCTTATTAAACTAATAAAAAATATGTTTGTTAAAATCAGTGAAAAAATTACAAATCGTTTCTTTGTTTGAAATCAGTGTTAGGGTGTTGTGGTTCTCAGTGGCACATCCTTAAGTTCTCGAGTAAGGATAGCGAAGCGTGGTGGTGATTGGTGGTGGGTTGAGAAAGTATATAATTCGAGAAAGTGCTCGAATGTGCTGTTCCAAGCGACATATTATTGAAACAATGTCATATTATTGAAACAGTGTTTCAATAATATGTCGCTTGGAACAGCACATGTAATGACAGTTAACGGTTGTTGTAATGTAACAGAACCCGCCTTCAGTAAGTTCTTCTTTCAATTTGTTTATGATGTTTTTAAAGTAGAAATGACAAATGTCCATTGTTTTTGGTTTTTTTTGTTAGTTTATAGCCCTGATAATGTCTTGAAATAAAGACGAAACGTTGGCAAACAGGTGATTCCATATATTTACCCTGACTAAACTCCGAGAAAAAGAAAAAAGTGTTTGTATATATATATAACAGATTCAATAATATATCGACCGTTTGATAGAATAGGTGTGTTCTCTAATCGGGGTTCGGTCAATTTTCTAGGATAAAAATTTTTCTGTCTAGTCGAAGGTTTTGTCCGGTTAACATTGTTGTTCCTTTAAATCATGTAAATTTCATTTTCTTAGTTAAAAAATTCTTACTTCTGCCAATCAAAAAGGTTTTAAATAAAACCGAAACGTTGGCAACGAGAGTTTGATTTTTTATCCTGGAAAATTGACCGAACCCCGATTAGAGAACACACCTATATATATATATATATATATTTGTAAAACTTGGAAGCAGTGCTTCATTTAAACATATATTGTTAAATAACGCCCCATATTTGATTTGTATTTGTTTCATACACAATTTCTCCAGTTTCTGGAATTCCTTTTTCGTCTCTTTATTAAAACTATAAAGCTTATCACCAATATTGCTAGTCGACATGTTTCGAATGTACCACATTCATCATCAGGACAATAATGAGAATAATAGTAGGATTGTTAGTTTATATATATAGAGGTGGATTACTATTGGAATGTTCATAGGACATCGCCCTGCATCCCGGGCATTATGGGGGATTAAGGTAGGGTGGTTGGACTCACCTACTACCTGGCTAATCTGGTTTGGCCTGTTGGAAAATAGTTTTAAAATTCAACAAGAATTATTAAGATGGATATTTGTGGCTGGCTGCTTTTCTTGAATTATTAATTCTTCTAATATTTGTAATTTAACATGGTTTCTTTCTTTAACGATATTTTAATGTGGAATCGACCATCATTTCTCTTGTGATTTTTGTCTTATGGAGTGCTGTTGTATGGGATTTTGGCGCGCCGGCAGAAAGGTGTATCGTAATTCTTCTTATAATTCAGTCGTGTTCATTCTTATATTGAGCTTTTACGGGTCTCGCAGCTCCCGATATTAATTACATGAGTACTCATATACAAGATTTGTTTCTTTTGATTCTTTTAAGCTAGAACTATTTTTCATTATTAAACTGCTTATTGAAGGGATTTGGGTAGTAAGTTATGTAGGTAGTAGGTTATGTAGGTAGTAGGTAGGTAGGTTAGGTTAGGAAGTAGGTTATCAGGGTCAAACTATCCTCAGGCTTAATACATTTTACATGGCTTTTTATAATTCTTTTTATAATTCTTTTATTAACGTGAAGACACGTTCATCAGTTTTATATTAAGAAACAGATACAAGCCAAATATGGGGCGTTATTTAACAATATATGTTTAAATGAAGGACTGCTTCCAACTTTTACAAATATATATATATAGATATTTTTTAGATATAAAATTTAGATATGTGTATTAATATAAAATAACCTGATTGATGTGATGATGAAGACGGTGCTCTAGGGAGTGGTTGAACACGAAAATCAGTTTGTTTTATAAGGTACTTATCTAGGTTGATTCCAGTCCTTTGATAATCTCCATATGTTTTTTACTTAAATCACGTTCATCAAAGCTGCGCAATATCTTCGCTACAAAAAATTCTTCCGTGATGCTGTTTATACCGGATATTATTTTGTAATTACAGGCTTGGAATATAATAATAAATGATTGATTTTTTGGATAAGAATTAATGTATCAGTTATTTGAAATATTTTTGTTTAATGTTGTTGTTAAATATATCAAAGATATTTTCTTAGTTGTAAAATATTTTTGTTTTAATGTCAGCACTTTCGAAACAGAGACTTGTTAACTTCATGTAAGCATTTTTTATTTTAATTTGGATTATTATTAGTAAATAATTTCTACAAGCAATGCAAAATAATATTTAGAACAGTTTTGCAGCCAGCAATGTTCTTCATTGGCATCACTAATTAATATAAACATGTATGATATTGATACATACCTATCATCCAGAAAGAAACACGAATTAAAACTAAACACTAGGACTCTCTGTGAATATGTCGACGCTATATTGCCAAGCTTAAGGAAAAAGTACGGCTAGTGGAAAAAAGTAAGGAAAGTAGTTTTCTAAAAAAAAATGTTTTCTAAAAAACCTGTTTTTGGCAAAAAAAGTAACTTTCCCGTCAAGCATAATTCTTGCCAAACAATAGGGATCCTCTACACTATAGGGCCCACTTTGTGTAAAATATCAATTTGATGCATCAAAGATTCTGGACCATAGCGTGGTAACAAGCAATGCTAACACACTCATCCACGCACCTACCCACCGACACACACACACACACACACAGACATCATCGAATAAACTTCATAAAACGATTTCTGGGACCTCAAAGCAAATAATTCCATTAAAATTGCAATATCGAATTTTTTCGCGATCACTATTCTTTACTTATAGTAAAGTAAAAGTAACTGAAATGTTAATTTCTGTAAATACTGTAAATTTACAGTATTTAATTAGTAAATTAGTAACAAGTTAAATTAGTAGCAAGTTCCTTGCTACTTGTTTATCTTAATGTTCAAGTAAAGTTTGTAGTTAATTTTAAATCTTTATATCCTTGTGTTTAGTGTTTCTGGTAGGTCTCTAATTCGCCGTGACGTCATTGCTGAGACTTAGTAACACAGTATTCGGAAAGGAAGCTGAATGTCATGTATTTGTTTAATCCACGTCAGGGTTTCTTAACAGGGGTTCTACAGTGCCTGGTGGGCAATAAGCAGGTTTCAGGAGTACTAAGCTGCAGCAGGCGTTGTAGGGGTCAATGATGCAGTTCAATTTGGTTACTTTGTTTCCTCCTCCTCAACCGGTTTCGGACTTTGACCATTAACCAAGGCAAACTAGGTGTTATTAAGCACTACTTCATCATGGTCGATTTGTAGGTATTATTGATATTCGAAACTGAATATTATTTCTTGGCAACTACTAATTCCGTTATTAGTCTGCTTTCTTCTGAATAGTTTTGTCCCTATTTTATACTTGCTACAAATTTACTTAAAAAAATTGGTTGGTGGTCCAAGTAAACTGCTCGTTGAATGATGAATATGATTACTAATTATCGTCTTTTAAGCGGTTTAAGTTCAAACATTTCTACATTCACATTTATAATTACTATAAATACTTTCTGTCCTTTGCAGTTCCCTATACTTTATAGCTTATACCCAGTGAATATTGTGATAAGCAATGGAAACATTGTGCGCAGGGTGAGATGCATTGTAACAGGATAACACCTGCTACAATAGAGTCAATGTCCAAGTATGTTGATTGGAGTGATCAGGTACATGTGCCTGAGAAATCGAGCACGCTATTATAGGAGAATGGACCCGACGGATGATTCAATGAATGAAACCTATGTCCATTTTGATCACATCAGGGTCTTAGTATAATTGTGATCAAGAAAACAAATTATAAGGCAGGAATATACGAGCACTCTAATCCAATATACATTTTAAAATTATATAATTTTGAGTTGTTCCAAATTCTGAGTAATCTGATTGGGATACATTATAATAATGTTGTCTCAAATTATAAGAAAGAATTTGATAATATTATTAACTTACTAAGTATTGACAAATCCAACTGAAGCTTCCCCGTTTTACTAGGGATATAATTCTCATTTCAATTGGTTATAGATCACATTAATGATATTGGTGCATTAATTATATAACCAATTAATTATATATAATACCAATTGGAATAAACATATTCTACTTCCAGCCGTCTCATCGTAACAGTCCTGTAAAACATTGATCACCAAATCTGATACACGTTTGTCGGAGATAAATGAAATGCATATCAAATAATCGTCTATTTACAAAGTTTGACATTTGTTTTTGGAATATATCAGTTCTCATTTTTCAACTATACATATGAAATAAAGCAGAATATTTCAAATACTTTACATGATTTTTGTATTTTACTTATTTTATATCTGTATGACATAGACTCAATAAATAACAATTTTTTGAAGTATGAAAATTATATGCTATCTTCTACTTTTTCTATAAAATAATAGATAAAGAAGTCAAAGAAGTACAGTGATTCAGGGTGAAATGAGAAAATGACGTAAGACAGGGATCAGTTGCATCGTCCTTTCTTCACAAGTCTAAGATCTGTAACAAAACATTAGTGTGGTGACCTGTACGAGCTGCACTACTCAATTATAGGCATGTCTCCATGACATGTCAATGTCATTACATTAACTATTGAGAAATAGTTTTAAACTGTATAATGAATTATCTTCAAGTTTGTCTGTCTGCTTATATCTAGTAGTCAACAATTACTTGTTACGCAGACAACCTTTATAATGAATAGTAAGATTGGATCATTTTTCACTATAACGTGTCTAGTTTGTAATAGAGAGTAATTCTTATCCACTCTTTATCACAACTAAACACTTAAGTAAGTAAATCTACAGTAAGTAAATATTATTATTACGATAAGTTGGTTTGACATTTCCTGAGATTTCATTGAAATCAAATCAACTATGTACTGCTAAAAAATGTTACTCTCTGAACTTTTTAAATGAAATTTGTAAAATTTCTCAATGACATTAAAACATTGACCTTTTAATAAAGTACGCATTTGGCCATAGGTACATCAAATGGAACTGTTGATGTACAACAGTTCATATTTTAACCAAACAATGCATTTCTATTGCCTAAGATCTTCAACCTTCATTTGATGAATTTCCTTTTTCATTCCTTTTAGTAAAAGATGAAAATTTTGAATCAGTTAATTTTGTGATATATTCATGGTACTCTACACTATAGGGTGTTCAAAAATGTTTGAACCATATTTTTCCATAAAACGATATAAAAGAAAATAAGTTATATGTGGTATTGGTAGCTGCCCGTTTTAGTTTTGCCCTGAGGAAAAAGAATAATAATATAATTGAATTAAGAGGCTTTGTATTTTCAAATATTGAGGTATACGTTTTATCATTTCTATATTGCAAGGTATCTAAAACAGTTCATTAAAATTTAAGCAAAAATTAAATATTTAATAAAAAAAATATACACATAAATTTAGAATGTAAAAATAGTTAACCATTACTAATAAATGGGTCAATTACTATGCTTCACCCATAACTGAAATGGGCAGCAAATAACACAATAGTCATCTTTCTGACCTAAAACTGGTGATAATCTATCAGGGAAGGAATCAAGAAAAAATAACTTACATTCTTATGTTTACTAAATAATGATATATTATTGAATCAAGAACTAGAAAAAAAATTACCCCATAACTTGTACTTCTATACTATAGAACAGTTGAAACACTGAGAAGTGTACGCTTAAATGCAAACAAATGACAGATAAAAACTTCACATTTCTATAGTTTCATAAAACTTTGAAACCCTAAGTAATGTATGATAAATAAATGTTTGAAATGAAAAGTGTTGTAGAGAATTTACATTTCACTATGTGTTATTGGATTTCTATTTGTTTCTAAGATATTTTGATATTAATATTTACTATAGGTTTCCCTATAGTAATTTTACAGATATCAATGAAGATAGGACAGAAGATATCATTCACATAGAACTCTTTCTAAGTGGAAGATTCCCACATTAATGATCGAATGTTGGATCACTAGTAGTGTTCGAAGAGTTTGAGAAAGTAAAATAATTCAAAAACAGTCCATTAAACTATAAAGTACCAAAAGCATTAATATTTTATGTTTCTGCATTTCTTTGTTACTTATGAACTAAATTTTATTTTTATTTTAGGAAATGATGAAAGAAAAGTGACAGCACTCTTTCAAATTGTATGCCATTTGGATATTTATAAAGTGAAAATGAACACACAGATGTCCAGGTGATTTTATATCTTTTTATTTATAGTTGAAAAAGAAATAAAATTTCTCAGATATAATAAACTAACTTGTAAGTTACTGGATTAGGTAACGTGAATTATTATACAACTCAATTCGAACATACTTACAGATATAACTAGGTGTATGATTCAATGAGGTAAATAGAACTTCCCAAAAATTCTTAGGTTAGGTGGTAAACTCACTTATTTATTACAATTTATATAAGCATTTACAATAATTTATAAACTGGACTACTTTATTCATATTGTAGTTAACAAAGATTTAACTAACCTGGATATATTTTCTGATAGCACCGAAATATACAGAGATTACTGTAGGTCCTTCCGTCACTGCCACAGACTGGATCAAATATACGAGTGCAAACACACCTTTTTCTCTACATAATAAAAACTTTACAGTAAATGAAATTACAAACTCAATAATATTTTAAAACTTAATTTATATTAATCAACTGCAATTTCAATTTTTACTTTAGAATTCAAATGTAAACTATAATTTTCATTCTTTAACAAGCAACATACAATTAATGAGTATCTATACACAAGCACAAGTGATATATTAGGAGCACTATTTTATTTTAGCAATTCTGTTCATCTAACTAATACTGTTTATGCAATGTTTTTTATCAGATTAATTGTGTTTCAGCTCTGGATTTTTCATAAATTAATCATTTAGAAAACGGCTACATGAATGAAACTTTATAAGGACTGCAATATCCATTTATAATTCAAGGAGGGAGATCATACTGAAGCATACTGAAACCTCTTATCAGTTATTACGCAACAGTTGAGTTTTTGGTTACGTCTAAAACTGCTTGATTGTTGGATTTAATATCTATAAATTTGGTAAGTACTGTAGTCTATTTTAAGAAGATCAAAATATACCAGCAACATGATGGACCTTATGAATTGACTCTCTTAACAATGAATGTAGTCCAAAATGCAATCATTTTTTTATACCAAAACTTTTCTATTATTTTCTGTATACCAGTAATTTATTGCACAAAAAATATTTCATATAAGGTCTTTTTAAAGATAACATTTAAACAAACACAAAACTATTCACCACTACATTATCATCCTTTAGCAATGAACACATATTTAGATAAGTGACCCTGTTCGTCCCACACACTGGCTGGCAAGACTTGGACATTGCTGTCTGAAATGCCATAGTACATTAATATGTTTTAGTGTATTATATTGTACAATATATGACTTATAATGTTGAGGTATCTCAAAAATACGCATCTCTAATGATCAACACAAGAAGAAATATGAAATAATTAATATAAGTTTACAAGTATGAAGCAAAAGAGAAGTCAGATGGCAAATAAACTTTGATTGCATACAACCTTTACACAAATAAATTAAATAGAAGTAGGTTTCTAATACCAATAATCTATGTGAATGTCGTGGAATGAAATATTACCTGTGAAGAAGGTGGACGTGAAATAATCCTTTTTGCCTAAAAATAAGTCCAAATTATTATATATTGAAGTTTTTCAATAACATGAATTATTATCGTGTTTTTAGTGTATATATAAATGAAAACTGAATATTCAATACGTTTAATAAATATATACATTTCTTTATATTAAAACCGTGGCATAGTTATTTTATTGGGAATAATGCACAATGAAATATTTATGACAAATATTTAAAAAAAATATTAAAATCCAAAAATATTTGCAATCAACAAAGAAGTTTTAGGAGAATTACTTTATTTTCGTCAGATGGATTCAATTAATATAGGTATAAATGCATTTAAATTGTAACAAATAAAAAAAGTAGCACAAGGTTACCATAAGGATTTCTATTTACTAGAACCAAAGAGTAAGTCCAGGATACTACCCCAAAAGTGCTATTGGTAAATTTATGAGGATTGTCTCCACAGTTCTTAGCACGCTAAATATAGCCGACCATGCAAATATCAATATTTGGCCGTTTAAGTTATTTAACTTTTACAGATATTTCGACAAATAGTTAATATTTATGGACCTATTTAACACAATTACCTATTTATGAAAAATAATGGGTTTTGATGATACTTACATTTGTAATATACACGGTGAAAATAGCCATTAGTAACAGGGTGACAAGTATTCTCATTTTTCTGAAAAAGAAATGAATATAATAATTTTTATAATTTGCTCTTTAAATGAATATTAATAAAGGTGGTAAAATATGTAAGAGAAATATCATATTACTCAGGCTTTATTATTACAATAGAAAGTAATATAGCCGTGATGTAGGAATCATACATATAATAAATCTGAATGACTGATAAGCCTCTTCATCATTAGTTGATTCTGGAATTAATTTTCTATCGATTAAGTATAACTAAATGATATTTATTGTTTTTTGCATTATCTGCCAAATAGATGCCAAAGTGTTAAATAATTTTTTGTCTCTTATGATTATGCAAAAGAAGAAATCATTATAATATAGACCTGCAGATAAATAACAATACTGAATGCAAAATGAATATTAAAAACTGTTTGTCATTCTTCTGCAATAGATTTACAAAGTGTAAGCAGAACTTCGTAGAAATAGGGACTAACTACTTATCTTCTTGAAATACCAATAGCTAAATAATTATTCTTTGAAATATGTTTATAATTAAAAAGTTTACAAAATATAAAATAAAAATAAAACATGGTGTGACATATAAAAAACTAATATTTTCATATAACATGGAAATAAATTTTCTGATAATCTGTTAACTGAACCAATTATGCTCCAATTTATATTTCACGAGGCCATTGAAAACTCCATATATATAAGTATTTTACAATTAGCTCGTGAAAGAAAATTTAACGTGTAAACAAAATTAAGAAAATTAAAAAAAAATAACTAAGATCTTTCGACATATTGGTTGAAAGATATTAGTCATTTTTCTGATTTTCATAGTGGTTTAGTTATATAAAGTTATATTTAAGTTATATAAAGTTATTTACTTATATAAAGATTTCACATAAACACGTGAATTACAATCAATGATCAAACCACAATGAAAATCAGAAAAATGACTAAAATTATGTCGAAAGATCTTAGTTATTTTTTTAATTAGATATATTTATATAACAAACACTTTTTCTTTTTCTCGGAGTTTGGTCAGGGTAAATATATGGAATCACCTTTTTGCCAACGTTTCGTCTTTATTTCAAGACATCCTCAGGGCTATAAACTAACAAAAAAACAATAAACAATGGACATTTGTCATTTCTACTTTAGAAACATCATAAACAAATTGAAAAAAGAACTTACTGAAGGCTGGGTTCTGTTACATTACAACAACCGTTAACTGTCATTACATGTGCTGTTCCAAGCGACATATTATTGAAACACTGTTTTTTTAGTACAGTCATATATATATACACATATATACAAATACACATATTATAATATGTATCCACCATAATATATATCTATAATACAATTATAATACATTATTATTTAAAAAATCCATAAAAATATAAACTAGATAACATTGCATCTTTAACTATTTATGATGGAACTATAATTCCTACTTAAATTGTCTGTATCTGTTTTTCTATTGCAAGTATTATTAGTATTATTAGTGGTTCAATAATATGTCGCTTGGAACAGCACATGTAATGACAGTTAACGGTTGTTGTAATATAACAGAACCCAGCCTTCAGTAAGTTCTTTTTTCAATTTGTTTATGATGTTTCTAAAGTAGAAATGACAAATGTCCATTGTTTATTGTTTTTTTGTTAGTTTATAGCCCTGAGGATGTCTTGAAATAAAGACGAAATGTTGGCAAAAAGATGATTCCATATATTTACCCTGACCAAACTCCGAGAAAAAGAAAAAGTGTTTGTTAATATTTTGTGGTCAAGAAAACAGTACCGTATTATATATATATATATAAAAATGGAGAAGTAAGATGAAGTCATTAGTACAAGGAGAGAGAAATACATGATATTTTGAATTAGTAAGTACCCAATCTATTGTCAATATAAATAATTGTTTTTAACAACCTGTCTGAATTGGTCATGTCTCTTGCAAGCAAATAGATTACTTCAGTCCTCCTTCTTTTTGTAAGCTGTTTTATAATCTAGATATCTTCAATTATTGCTGATAATGTTTAACTATCTTACCTTAAACTATGTTTAAGAAATTGATATTGTCTAATTTAAAAATAGCTATAAACTAAGTATTATCAGATTTGTTTTGTTACTAGATAAATGTTGTAGTTTAATTGCAAAATATTAAAATAACTCAGGTTGCTAATTTGAAGTTAAGGTAAATATGTTTTACCTGTACAGATATAATTTAGACCCAGTAAAAAAACTTATAACCCGAAATGCGTTTAAAGGTAATGTTTACATTGCCATTACTAATAACTGTCGAGTAGGATTTAGAGACAACAAAATGAAACGTTTTGAAGTCAGAAGTGAGTCAGGACAGTTTATCGTACCCTGAAATGCTGTTTATGTCATTATTATAATAATGTTTTAGAAGCATTTGATTACAGACAGTCATTTGAATATGCTGAAAAAGTAATGTACCTATTATTCATGTACAATGATGTTGAAATGTAGTTATTCCAATGTCTTCACCTATGTTAGAAACATCTTTAACTCCTTGAATAAAATTGTATATTTTTTAAAGCCTACTAATTGAACTATATTAAAACAAACGTAAAATAGTTGTCCATAGCAAGTTCAAGTTTAAAAACATGCTATAGGATGTAGGTAGTGAGTCAGGACATTTTGCCGTACTGTGAAATACTGTTAAGGACTTTATGATGTTTCAAGATTTGCTACAACTTCTTGAGCAGGTTTATTAGTGTTTACTAATTAAGTTAATAATTACTAAGTGTATGAACACTTACACTGGTTTAGCAGTGGATATGTTAAGAGAATATGTAACGGAGCGTTTGATCTTGAATTTAAGATCCCAAGCAGCAATTCCAACTTTTCATTTCAATCATACATCAATACTTTCTTTTCAGCCATCGCATACTTTCTAAGAATGATATCAATTTAAATTTCAATGACAGAGTTGTGGAGCTTGAAAACATTTTGATTAAACAAGTGAATACAGAGATCAACGACTACAAATGTCCTTGAGTTCTATTTAACAAATGCAAAATGAGTTCTTTTTTTAATTTTCTCATTGAACCGATCATTTCGAAATATTTTAAGTGACATACAAGAGTAATGTTATTAAATTTTCAGGTGTTTGAGGCTGGACTGCGGATATAACGCTGATCAGGCAATACAGCATGATAGTTCCTGTACAGTCGACAGGGCAGGCTAGTCGAGTGGCTTAGTGTCACCTTGGTACAGCAATTGGATTGGTGGATTTATTCACACGGGAACTGGAAAAATAAAAAAAATCGCAGCACTTTGTCTCTCGGAGAGGACTATAAGCAGTCGGTCCTGGACTTGTACGATATCAGGTACTCATTAAAGATCCCTACTGTAAATACACTTTACTTAGACAAAATTTGAGACTGCTGTTGCAGTATGTTTATTATGTAATACATAAATAATCTTTACGATTTCGAAATCTACCTTGATCAGGAGACTGAGGAATACCACTTTCACCATGATTGAGTCTAGTGAGTGAGTGTGCTATTTCTATCTGATTTCATTTTCAGATATATATATAACAAATAGATATATTTGTAAAAGTCAGTAGGAGTTCTTCATTCTAACATTATCGCTAAGCAATGCCCCAGCTTGTAAGTGATTTTTACATAATGACCCCAATTTCCGAAAGTCTTTTCTCATCTCCTCATTAAAATATATAACTTATACCTATATTAATAGTCTACATGTTTCGATGTACTACAATCATCTTCAGGACAATAATGGTTGAATTTGTGGATTGGTGAGTTTATATAGACAGGGTGGAGTTGTAGTAGAAGGTTGAGTTAGTCATCGCCATTGTATCAGGGATAATTTTAAGGATTAAGGTAAGGTGGTTGAACTCTCCTTCAACCTGGCTAATCTGGGTTGTTCTGTTTAAAAACAATTTCAATATTCTATTACAAATACTAAGTTGAATATTTACAACTGGCTGTTTTTCTGGAATCATAATTGCTTCCATTAAAATACCATTACCTCATTACCTACTGAAGGGTTTTAGTAATAAGTTATCAGAGTTACACTATCTTCAGACTTAATTCATTTAACATGACTTATTAATATTCGTTCATCGGTCTTATATTCGTCTGATATTTTTACTGTAGTTTAGGCTTTCAGTTTGTCAGGTTCAAATCAACTTTTGTGCTAAAAGTTTTGGTTTCATTTAAGACCTTTTAATTAGATGACTATACAAAATGAAATTTCAAACATCAAATATAAATTCACTTTTATACACATATCCAAAACACAAAATGACAAATAGAATCTTATATATGGGATTAAAGGATTGGAACTAATACAAATGGAGAAGAATTAAATTTGAAATTAGAAAATCATGAATTATTGCATCTGTGGTTTATAATGATTAAGTTTATCTAAACAGGATGTAAACAAAACTAGCCATTTTGAATAAACACGTTACGAAACACAATGTTGAGGATTATACGATTTTCAGTAATACACATTATTCCATTACTCTATAAATTTCTTTTTTTATTAGTTAGTCAGTAGATTAAAAGATTTTTTTTTGTTTTTAACAGTTCAAACGATTCAGACAACACTGATTTACGTAATTGTGATTATACAGTGATATTGTGTTGTCCAGTTTCATTGATACGTAGATAAAGCAGGCGTTTCCACCGTATCATGCCCTGCCATTAATTTCTCTTAGCATTAGTATTTGTCAGTTGCCTTATCAGAGGCAACGAATTACATGCCTATCAGGACAAAGAGAAAGTGCTTTATCTTATTTTTTCCGAATTTTAATTGTGTACAATCTGGTATACAAAAAATGTAAAATAAGAACCCATATTACATTTATTTAATGTTGTTAGTCCATTTTTTTTATATCATTCAATTGATTTTAAGTTACACAAGTAGTTGTCATGTTTATATTAAAATAATACTCTTTTGCATATTTGCGACGATTAGGAGGAGGTTGATATAAGTTCAGCTCAAACGAAGACTGTTTAAAAGTTAGGATTTAAAAATGACTACATCCAGTTAGTCCATCTGTGTCAATAAATAAAAAAATTGTCCTTACCACCGGCACAAAGTAATGTAATATTTCACCTTTTTCTATCAAAAAGACTTGATTCGACACCTGTTCTGTAAGGAACAACTGTTCTATTTGAATTTATACATTCAAGGTAGCTCTTCAATTGATTTGTAAATATAATGTAATCTGATGTTAAAAACATAAACATAATATTGCACCAATACTCGCACAAAAAAAAGTTAACAAAGTTAATAGCTTAAATAGTTTACTAAAACACCCTTTCAAAAGCATTGGCAATCATTATTCACCCTGTTATTAAAAAAAGAAAAGGACTTACATAAGGAAAACGTTTTTAAAAAACACTACAACTAAGGAGAATTAAAAACATTTTTTTGTTAGTAAAAAAATATTCTTTTCATTTAATCATTGTAGAAAAAACCTGAATGAAGTTGGCTTGACACAGGTATCCTGTGTACAATGACAGCATTGCTAAGAAATGAGACATTATATCCACTTCTTAATAGAATGTGGTAGTTAAGATAATATATTAAATTTTAAGTTGTTTTTATAAACACATGATTTAATGTGTTAACTATGTACTCTGAATATATTCATTATTAAACTTATGGAGAAACATCATTAACAATTGGGGCCCGAAAAATACAAGTTAAGTTATAGATTTTTAATTGAAATATATATAATTATTTCGCATAAAATATATAAACTTTCAAGCCCTGTTGTTATTTTATTCAACTACTTTAGAATAATTTTACTGATGTAAGGCTTTAGGTTATATGAGTTACCCTGCTATCTATCGCGTATAGTTCGAACTAAAGCAGTTTCCTTTGTTCGGTAGATTGCAGCACACATCTGGCTTATACATTTAAAGTATAATTTAATCAAATGATCAAAAGTATGAACTTCAATAATTGATAAATTAACATCACATTAACTGAATCTAAAAACAAAAGAAGAAATTGAACGTATTTTACTTTAAAGGTGGTTGTTCAATAGACTGTGTAAAGGCTTCACAGATTGTTTGTAAGTTATGTAATGCATGCTACAATAGAAATTATTCCCATAACACTGAGATTCCTGTAAAAAATTGTCAATATGTGCTTTTAAGATATATTTTACTGCATGTCAAGTAATTTGTCATGTAAAAAAGTTATTTCCTGGGGCTAATTTTTTTTTGTTTACTTTTTCTGCAAATGTTCCAATATTCATGTGGCAAATTCACAACTATTGAGACAAAAAAATATTGAGTAAGTAAAATTAACTTATGATGGCCTATACAATATGATTTACATGTTGTTTTATACTTTCGATTCACCATAATATTGACCTTTGAAATTGATGATCATTAATCATTGAAATTCATGATCCATGAAATTGACCATTGTCATAATAATGAAATGCGTAAAGATTTGATGTGTTGGTGTGAGGTTTCGTAGGGAGGGTGTTATCAGAATTCATAAGTCAGAGTGTTATGTTATGAATAAAGTACTGATTTTTGTTTCAAATTATTTGATTTATTTTTTTTACATAATAAAGGAATCCCCAAGATGTCGTTATTATTTACAGATATTTATAGAATAAACAACTGTTAAGTCTGATAAATGTAAATGTATTGTGATTGGAAATATTAAGGCTTTGATCGAAAACAATGTGAAACCTGAAGAGTCATACTGAGAAAGCGATTGTTCATAGGAAGCTTGCTAAAAGTAACGATGGAAATAAATAGAATCCAGTGCATAACAAGCCCTACTCACAGCGTAGAGGAGAGAAAAGTTAGATAACTATGGAGCAAGGAATGACTTTGACAATGCGACTCTATAGCTAAGTGTTACATGAACGTGCATTTATTTTTCCATGTACAATAGTTAGTGTTCTGCTATATTCTTCTTTCATACCAGTACATGTACTTCTTCGTTGTTTCCAGGCTTCCAACTTATTTTATCCCAGCTGGCTCCTACGATTTCCAGTGTCATATAAAATTTAGTTTAACAATTGATGCTACTTTCATTGTAAATGTGATCTCCAATTATTCAGGTGACTAGTATGTATTTTTCTTGTTTTAGATTATATGATAATATTTTTGTTGATGATAATTTGGTTTATTGTATTTATTTAGAGGATAATATTTATTTGTAGCATAATCTATGATATACAAATGAAGCTGTAGGCATTACTTTAGTAATGTTCCCTTCACTTTAGGTTTTCTATGATGTACACTTTTCATATGTTTGTGACAGACAGAGAAAGTGTTGGAAACCTATTCTGTCTACGACTCTAGAAGCCCTGAGTGAAAATGCTCCTGCTCGTCAATTAGATGCGTATTACTGTCAACTGGGTCTCAGACAAATGGTTTCATTACAATGGCTGGAGGTGATAATGGTTTAATTCAGCGGTCACCAATCTTTAGAACTACCTGGACCACTAAATATACCATTTTTTGGTATTGTTTGGTGGACAACTAATATGTATTTGGAAAAAAAGGTACTGTAATATATTCATATAACAATAATCAGAAAAGTGTTAATACATTTCATAAAAAAATAAACATATTAAAGGTAAAAAATATATAAAGTAATTATTTTAAAAGAAGAAGAAGAAAAAAAATGGAAGGTAAGTAAAATATTACCCCTCTTTACTGTGATGGATGCTGATGTTTATTTGACATCAATATGTGCAGAATTGGTTTCAATGATGTCACTGCAAGACGAAGAGCTGCATCTATTTTAAGCCGACAACGATACGAAGTTTCCATTACTGTCAGAAATGTTTTCGCACATAAATATCAAGTTGAAAATTGAATCAGAATTTGATGAAAAAAAGTGTAATTATTCAATAATGGTCCCTTTTCTCTGTGAAGCACCAAAATGCTTTCAGGGTCCACCAGTGGTCTGTGGACCACAGATTGAAGACCACTGGTTTAATTCATAACTAGTTGGTCATTATGGCTACCATGGGAGAACGGACTGATCCTCAGTTGCCTTCCCAACATTGAGTCTGCCGCAACATATTAACTTTATTTGTTTGTGTAATGACTTTGTTGGTAATTATCTGTATAAGTGCATTTAGTCCGAAAGAGTGTTGTATCCTGAAGGTGCTGGCCAGCTAGGTACTCCTGGTGTGGACGCAGCTGATCAGCATTGCTTATCATTACATGACTCAGAGTCACCTGAATCTCTAGCCTGGAGTCATTACAAACAACGAGTACATAACTGTTTTATTTTTTCGTGATCAAATTCTGATTGGTTTTAATACATAACTTAATACTATTTTTCTAATTTATACTTCAGACTAAATGAATTATTATTTAATACTAAATTTTGAGGAATAATTACTCGGGTTTAAGAGAACTATTTATTTCACTCTATTGATAGTGTTAGTGAGTGCATTCCACTAATAATTATATTCTGTAATATTTATATCCCTGTAACTTGCTTGTGAATATATTACCTTGTTATTTCACAGAAATAACATAAGTACTAATAATATTAGTTTACTTGGTTTTACTTAGTTTTCTCATTGAGTGGACGTTGTATGCTTTCAGTCAGTATCTGTACTGGTAAGTCAACAGCGTAAACATTATTTATAATTCTTAATATTCATAAGGCTCTTTGTAAAATAAACAATTCATTACGGCTTTATTGTTATGAACAATGTTATCAAAAATACTGTCACGAAATGGAAATTTTATATTTGATTGAATATTATACATCATTACGTATATGGATTAAAGATCTTAAAAAACAAGATATTACATTTCTAGGAAAAAAATTAATTCAGATTCATGCAAGATATTTAGTTTCCCCTAGTGTACATCATTGATAGTGGAGTAAAAAGTTCTATCTCCGCTACATATTGACTTATCTTTTTACATATTGCAACCCCTTCCCCCACATCAAAACTTCGAATAAACTAATGAAATTAAATCGTTAGGAAGGTTTTAAAATAAACAGGACCAATTTCATTGTATATTCATTCTGTGAAAATGATATGATTGGTCTAAGATACCAATAAAGCATACGGTGAACAATAGTATTCCTAAAGTCTGGTGAGAACATCAAATGACATTACTTTGTACTTTTAGAAATAACATTGATGGGTTGCTCATAACGTACTGAAATGTTTTGGATACATCATTACTAATTGCACACCTATAAATTCATTTCACTTTTAGAACTAACATTGATGGGTTGCTCATAACGTACTGAAATGTTTTGGATACATCATTACTAATTACATACCTATAAATTCATTTCACTTTTAGGAAAGCATTTAGATGTTTCTCTTTCCGTAAATAGAAAGAAGTTCAGCTAAATAGAAAATTTAAAAAAAAAAAAAAACTTTAACCAATAATGGCGATTTGTTTAGCGGAGGGTTATGCGTGCTACGACCTTTAAGGATCTACTGATGTCTCTAATGATCTACAGCTACAGAGCACAGAGTGTGATCATACAATACTTACTGAACAAACTCGGAGGAGTTAAGCCAAACCAACCTTATACCCGTAAATCATCCAAGAATGGTGTTGCAGAATCATTACCATAACAGAATTTATCATCTGATAATTATTGACAGTGAACTTTAGTTACTACTAATTAAATGCGAAACAATCAAAATTACATTATCCCATGTTGTTACGAACTATAAATTTCCTTAATAAAAAGAACATAAACTTGCAGTACTGAATAACTTCTTATGCACATCAGATTAACTATTTCAATGATAAGGAAATATAATTATCATTACATATGTCTTCGTATTATAAAGCAAAAAGGCTATTGCCTTCTATAAAAAATAGCATTCTATTAAGACCATTGTCTATTAATAGAATTTCTATTAAGTGTGTGTGTGTGCATATATATATATATATATATATATATATATATACATAAAAAGATTTCACATAAACACGTGAAACAACAATCAATGATCAAACCACAATAAGAAATGGGAAAACAAGACTAAGATCTTTCAACCGTAACAAGCGGTCTTCGTCAGAGTCAAAAACCCAACTGGAGCAGTTGGAAAAAGAGACGATTGGAGACGGTCTCCAACCATCTCTGTACCAGTGCGCTTGGTTTCCCCCTCTTATCTCTCCTGAAGACGGTTCAACCGAAAATTAGAGACTGTAAGTTAGTGTTTTTAATTTCTCTATGTTTCTTTATGTACATTGAACTATATTTGTCCATTTCGGATCGTATTTTCATAGAAAAAGTATATATATACATAAATTCAATTGTATATTGTACCTATGTTAAAACAGTACTAAACTAAATAGGGGATCTCATAGTTTTCCAGGTTCATATCAAACTTACAAATGCCGATATTTCAGATTTCATTTCAAATTATTTTCATAGGCCTATAGCACAGCGAACTAAATTTATAAGTTAATCAATAAAATTACAATTTAGGATGTGGTAAAAATGAAATTATAATTTAGTAGCAGTGTAAGGAATGTTAATATAATCTTAAAGTAAATTGAAACATAGGTACGATATGGCGACCATACTTTCTTTAAAGATTGTTTTGTCTCATTTATTTACAAATTTATATTTGATAAAATGTATTACAAAGTCAGTTTAAAACACCGGAATAAATATTTAAATTTGATAGATGACTTTTAAAATTAATTGTATGAATATCTATTTTAATATATAACATATTCAATGAACTTTTCTTTTGTTTACCGTCTTTTTATCTGCAATAGTGACGTTTAATAAATGTCGTTCAGTAAAGGCGTCACAGGCAAAGCTTGTAGAAGTAATGTTAACTTTTCTTATGGAATATGAATGCCGGTATAAAACCTAAAAAAAAGGCTTGTTTGATCATGATACCTTTTATTATATTCTCTACATTCTATACCATAAATTAAATTGCTTTATAACTCCCTTGGTATTTTGTTCTTTAAGTTGGAAATGAATAAATTAACTTTTCTTTTATTATATTACTCTAGTGTAATATTATTTATTTTTTGTTATTACGTAACATTTCTTATAAATGTCTATAATAACCTCCATAAATGTGAATTTGAAATATTTTTAATTAACACTGCGAGATTTATATTGCCATTGGGGCATCTGTATTTCTTTAGGACATATTTTCCTGGGCACAGCTATAACTAGTTTTTTCTTATAAAGGCGTTACCGTTTAAACAAGGCACCTTCTGTCTCCTATTGCAAACCTGCTAATATCGGATCCATCCTTTGACATGTGTCTTCTCCCAAGCCTCCCTATCCTGCTAGTGGCATGCTCAATGCAGATGTCGTGTCTGTCTTTACTAGCCCGCTCAGCACCTCTCTTCATTCCGTTCCTTCCATCCTTTGAAATATGTCTTCTCCCAAGCCTCCCTATCCTGTTAGTGGCATGCTTCAATGCAGATGTCGTGTCTGTCTTTACTAGCCCGCTCAGCACCTCTCTTCATTCCGTTCCTTCCATCCTTTGATATATGTCTTCTCCCAAGCCTCCCTATCCTGCTAGTGGCATGCTCAATGCAGATGTCGTGTCTGTCTTTACTAGCCCGCTCAGTACCTCTCTTCATTCCGTTACTTCCATCCTTTGACATATGTCTTCTCCCAAGCCTCCCTATCCTGCTAGTGGCATGCTTCAATGCAGATGTCGTGCCTGTCTTTACTAGCCCGCTCAGCACCTCTCTTCATTCCGTTCCTTCCATCCTTTGATATATGTCTTCTCCCAAGCCTCCCTATCCTGCTAGTGGCATGCTCAATGCAGATGTCGTGTCTGTCTTTACTAGCCCGCTCAGTACCTCTCTTCATTCCGTTACTTCCATCCTTTGATATATGTCTTCTCCCAAGCCTCCCTATCCTGCTAGTGGCATGCTCAATGCAGATGTCGTGTCTGTCTTTACTAGCCCGCTCAGCACCTCTCTTCATTCCGTTCCTTCCATCCTTTGACATATGTCTTCTCCCAAGCCTCCCTATCCTGCTAGTGGCATGCTTCAATGCAGATGTCGTGCCTGTTCAAGCTCGCTCACCCGCTCACCACCTCTCTTCATTCCGTTCCTTCCATCCTTGCCAATCACACCTATCCTATTCGTCACAAATCCTTCTGTACTTGATGTGCGGCACCAATCACTGTTTCCCTGTACAGGTTCTTCAGCAGATTCCTGATCGCAACACCAATGTCACTTTGAGAGTTTCACCAGAACACAATATTTGTCCTCCTAGAAGGACATATATCTGATCCGTGGCTTAACTTCAGTCACTAATTATCTTTTATGTTTTATTCTTTTTTTTTATTTATTTAGTCTATTAAATAAATAAGAGTTTTAATAGCCTCTCCTCTATCAATAGGTTGGTTAAACTCATTGACTGCATCTTCCGTTGGACTTTACTTCAGTCGTTACTTGTCTTCGGAACGAATCACATCTTTCTGCCCAATGACGATGCAGGCAAAATGTAGTTGTGAGTTCTTTTGATCGCTTTCATGTATGTTGCTTCTAGGAATTTAGTATATATATTTATGTTGGTATGGGTGTGTGTACTTGTGTACGTCTGCAGTGTGTTTTACCGTTGTTTTGCTATTAAAAACAAATTATTTCTAGGATACATTGAGTTACTTTTTGTATTACAAAAATGTCTCATTGTATGACTTCATCGCCGTTATGGAATTCTCACCAAGTATTTGAATTGTTGACTATTTTGTTTTTTTTTTAATTAGTATGATTAAATCAGAAAAACATGGTTTTTTTAATAATTGACATAATGACTGACCTCTCTCTTATGTTGTTGATTCAGCGCAGCTCCATTATGCCTGCCTCTAGTTATGATAACGAGGTCATCTGCATGCGGTAATAGCATTAGCACATTTTCTGCACTACCGTTTAAAACCTTCAGAGTCCCATCTACTTCAATCATCATAATAAAGGAGAAAGACTTCACTTAAGGGCTTTTTTTAGCTTCTATATGTCAGTGTTTATGGCTCCTTCGATTTGCTTATTACTTCTTGTTTATCAATAGAGATAACCATTTATATGTTTTTACATTAATGTTTTTGTTTACTAAAGCAGTAATGTGACTTTCTGAAACACATCAGGTGCCTACTTGAAATTTCTATTGTTAATATTTTCTTTAACACCTTTAGAGTTTTAGCAAGAAAAAATTAAAGAACTAATAAGTATTTGGAAGACTATGATGTTGTGTAACTACCACTTGAAGAACCAATCAATATGAGTGTGCGCTCATATAATTACAAAAAGGGTTTATACTATCTCGTGAATAATATATTTAATAAATTGATATTTGAAGTTTGTAAGGAAAAACAGATCATAAAGCTTGTTATTAAAGGACTTATACGAAGAATTAAAAGGGATATTAAAAAGGATTGATTCAATCTTTTAGAATAAAAGGCCTCAAAAAATGTAAAAATGCTTTAACACCGTAAAAGATTTTTTGTACAACATTGAAAACCATTTACAAATCAAATAGTTTCTTCCGAAACCTAAACCTAACTGTCCTTTAGATAGTTTCATTTTCATAACATGTGAAGTGTTCTTCCTGGAATCAATGTGTATATATGATTTTGGATACATGAATACAGATTGAAATTCTTTGTTTAAATATAATGTAAATACTGGATCTCAATATGATCACTGGACAATATTAAAATCATAAGCATAAGGAATCTGGAGTGACCTACACTCAACTTTACTATAAGTAAACATAATATCATACTTCTTGGGTATATAATATATCATGTTCGATTTAGGTATAATATACATGTCTAAATGGGAGATGTTTACTGGGCTTTCATTCCTTAGAGTAATGCTTATGTTTGTATTCATACCACTGATGTATGCAATATCAATGGCAGAACTACAGCAGTAAAAAGATTTTTAACAAGCGAAATTGTAGATTTCGTCTAAAGAAATAATCTCTTACAGGAACCCATTACTTTTCCAGTACCCAGTAGATCTCTTATATAATTTATCTGACCTCTTTATATATGGAAGATTTAAGGCAAAGTTTCCCATTTAAAACATGAAAATATTCCTATTTCATCTGAAAAATGTCAGAAACATATAAAAAAAACTGTCATTTTAAGAATATTATTAGGTTAGGTTAGGTTGCAGTGGCAGTCCCACAAGGGAACACACGTAGGCCAAGCATTGGCCCTTTGTGATACCACACAATGAAGATTGATTCTACAGTGGGAGTCCTAAATTTTGCCTAACTCAAATGTATTTAGAGTAGGGATCTTTAACGAGTACCTGACATCGTACAGGCTCGAGACCGACGGTTTAACGTCCTTCTCCGAGGGACGACGTGATCAGATTTATACACCTCCCGCGTGAATAAATCGAGGGGCAGGTGAGGATTGAACCCCGGTCCTATCAGTTCAGAGGTGAGCACGTAACCACTGAGCTAGCCTGGCACCCCAAGAATATTATTAATTTAGGATGTGGTATAATTTTTTTTTTCAAAGAATTCTTTCAATTTAGAATTATGTCCAACATTAAAATTGGTCTTTTATAACATTATTATACTGGGAAGATTATGGCTTCCTAATCTATATACTTATGAAACTCTGTTACCCGCTTTTATATGTTTGCACACGCTCTAAGTTAAATAAAATGTTTGAAATTTTTCAAGTGAGTGGATCCTCTAAAGATGAATTTATTTTAGTGGATTCACTCACAAAAATTTAATGTGAAACACAAATACAAAAAGTCAATGTAAATAAACGGAAACAAATACGACCAGGATAACAACAAGTAAACCGTTAGTCCAGGATCAATATTCAGTTCTTATAGCTGTATTGCTCCTTACCGTAATAGAAATATCATAGATTTTTTTTTATAAATGTTAAATATTTTTCCATTTGTTGACAAAATTTAATATTTTTTAATGAGCCGTTTAGCATAAAAATACTTTTTCTAAAAAAAGAAAATGTACTCTTACAGCTCTTTTGTGAATATGATTTGGAAAGACATTTTCTGAACTCATTTTCCGTATAAACTTCTATTTTCAGGTATAGTTTCATTTTGAACCGTTAAACGGTATGACTTTATCACTCTCTCAATCTTTTAGATTGAATTATAAGTCCAGATTTTTACATTTTATTGAAAAAAAAATTTCTCATTATTTTAAAAATCTGAGGAAATTTTTTGTTCATTGCTTTTGTAGTCTTAAAGATGATGCCAAAATTTCATGCACTAGAGTTAATAGTATAGGAGAAAAAAAATTTTGTCTTACATCAGGTTTCTGGCAAAGAAAGTGACTTTCATTTCATGGATAATTGCCCCCAAACTATACAGCACATCTGCCTGTACAGTATGAGTCCGATTTTTGTGTAAAATATCAATTTGATCTACAAATGATTCGGAACCGTAACATGGTAACAAACATTGCCCCCCCCCCCTCACATAGACATCGAAAAAAATTCATTAAACGGCTTTTGGGACCTTAAAACATGCAATTCCTTTAAAATCTGAAGACCAAATTTGTTCACGATCACTATACTTTTCTGAATGTAAAGTAAAAACTGATCCTGCACAAGGTTAATGCTAAAAAATGAAATGGGTGAGTCATCCATTAATGTAATGAAAAACAATAAATCTTTTTCTCGTCGATCAATGTATCATTTCATGGCTGATTACACATAGAGCAATCAATTGATGCATGAGGTGGGACGTCATTCAATTAATAGGAACTCACAACAACATTATTAACAAACCCAATAAACTAATAAAAAATGCTTATTGCTGATAAAAATAAATCTCAATGCAATTATGAATAATGACTAAATTAGTTTTCCGCTATATCTGGTCTAAAAAATAGAGTTTATAATGACAAATTTATGGAAAGTATAAAAGAAATAAACTGAGAATAAAACAAGTGAGCTCTTTAAAAGACGAGTTACATCTAACTTTTTTCAATCCTAGCAAATGAAAAAAAGAATAATGTGAGAAAAAGGTCATCAAACCAGAATTCATATAAAAAATAGTAGCACCAATTGTTTAGAATATAATAAACAATATATAAAATCATTAGTTGTGCAATCCGTAATTGTGTGGTATTTACTCATTCTGAGGTAAAATGGATAAACAAACAAAAGTCTCCACACAAATGCCTTTCTATGTCTTAATGATCAAATTCCAGGGTGTCCAAAATTTCTTAAACTCTTCCTAGAATCATAAAGAATAAATTAAAAAAAAAAATAAAAAAAAAGTTTCTTTCCTCTAAATTAGTGGTTCTGGCCTTCTGTATTTCAGTTAACGGTTTTCAAGCATACCCGACACCTTTGTCCCTTATCTCCTAAATCAGGGCTTCTTAAACTTTTTTATATAGCGACCCCCTTCAAGTTTAGGAAATTTTAAACGACCCCCTCCTCCATATAATGAAATATATATTAACCGTAGATGTAGATGTAATATCGCACTATTTTACAATGTAAATAAAATAAGGATTAAAGAATACGTACCCATTCATTTCACATATATATAATTGGAAACTACAATAGTATTTTGTATGTTTTTTATTTGTATTTATATTTGTACGTAGTGTGTATACTAATTTTAAAATTTTATTTATAATGATTGAAAAGTATCAGATCTTTGCGACCCCCTTTCAGTAGTCTCGCGACCCCCCTGGGGGTCGCGACCCACAGTTTAAGAAGCCCTGTCCTAAATGCCTATTCTCACTCTTTCGCAGCGGATCTGTTTCCTACTAGTTGTTTTCACTGGACCAACCCGTCAGTACTACAAGGACTATATCCTTGGGTATGTCTTGAATTCTCTTAATTGAATTTTGTTATTTCACTTTAATTTTGTAACTGATTAGATATAATTTGTATTATAGTGTCTTCCTGATGATGAACACAAAGTGTTCGAAACGGGTTGAATAAAACTTCATTTGTGTGGAGACTTTTGTTTGTTTTTCCATTTTACCTCAGAATGAGACAATATGTAGTTGATGCTGAAGAAGAAATGGATCAATATGGTTTTCAGGTATAATCGTGTAGGGATAATAAGAAAATTTACTCTATTTGTGTAAAAGTAACAATTATTTAATTGTAAATTACAAGATAAATTAGAAATACAGGGTGTCCATAAAGTCCATGTGCAGTTTAAAAAAATTATAACTTTATTCGTATTTATGATAGAAATAATCTGTAAAAAAGATTAGAAGGGAGTAAACCTACATTTTTAAGGTTTTATTGTAAAATAAATTTTTATTTTCCACAGTTCTCCATTAATAAGAGTATAAAGAGTAATATAGCTTTGCAGTTTACGGAAAACATGCGCCAACTGATTTACAATAATCTTATTATTGTAAAATATTATTAGTTATTTTAGCTTTCAAATCTTCAAATGAACAAGATTTAGATGCATGCACAGTTGTTTTCACATACCCCTATAAGAAAAATCTAATGGAGTCAAGTCTGGCGAATGTGAAGATAAATGAAATGGTTCACCTCTTCCGATTTATCTGTTAGGAAATTCGTGATTTATCTGTATGGAAGAGGTTACCACATGATGGAGGTTAAGTGGATAAAATTTCAAGAAAACTTTAAGAAATATAGATTTACTTCTTTTTAATCCTTTTTACAGATCATTTCTATCCCAGTTACAAATAAGGGTATATTTTTTTTAAAACGCATACGGACTTTATGGACACGCTGTATATAACTTAGATGTAAAACATAAAAAAATCTGGACTGGCTTAACTCAATTTTACTACTCTTCTTCATTTTCAGTCAATTTCTGCATCCAGGTAGAACTAACTTATATTACCAATCTTCTTAATACTTTCTGACCTGTCCATATACCAGAAAAATGCCTGCTACTAGATGTCATGACGCTTCTGATCCATGATACTTTTCTAATTAATTGTCTGTATAATACTCAATGAAAGGCACTGTATCTAGCAGCATATTAACTATGTTATAATGTTTACTTCTATTAAATGGACGAACAATTTTTCTTCCATGAGGACATCATTATTTTGTACTAGCCTTGTGAGTCCACAAATTTCGACACCTTCATAAAAACATCTATTGGAGAAACAAGTTCAACTTTTAACTGATGGTGGAGCAGTTTATCATTGCTCCTGTTATACCTGGACACGCTTGTTATTGTGGTTCACTATGTTTAATTTATAAACTTTATTCATTTTACAAACTATGAATGTGATACCATTATATTTATTAACTGGTAATTAGTAATAATGATTTTTGTTAGCTCAAAAAGTAGTTTTTTTTTTCTCAGAAGTATATGTTATACTATGTAGTCCCTTACAGCATAACATAGTTTTTGTGACCCCAGATAATTATGACTTTGTGATTCCAAAAGTTTTATGACTTTTGTAGTTTAACTATTTCTCTAAAGAGATTGCACTGTTTTTGCAGGCTTGTGAGAGTATATTTGAGTAGTTATAATAAAGAGGTGATTGACACTGTATTTCTCTGAGAGAAATGCTTAAGGTATGTTTGAGATTAATATCAACAACACCATTCTACTTCACCACTCGTTTACCAATGTGCACGGCATGGTGTATAAAGTTCAGGCGACACAATCAAGAATTAATCTTATCATAATAAGACTAATCAAATTGTCTATTATATCCTTAATTAATTACAATATCCAATAGGTCATCCACAACGACTTACCACAATGGGAGTCACAGAACACTTCCAAATAACATCTTTAAGTAGTCATAACTTCAGTTGTGTTAGAAACTTGATTATGTCAATATTTCTATTCTACATGATCAAGGTTGTGGTATGCAAAAATATGCATGTGTAATGCTTGACGGTAGTATATGGTAGACTATTCATCATGCTCCACTAATTAATGTGTGATGCGTAATGAGCAAATATCTGGATACAAACTTAGTTTAAACGATCTTTATATATTGCTCAAAGTGAAAAATAGTTGCAAAAACACTTATTATAAATATTAATCACAAACTATTAGGCAGACAGTTGTGTACTCTTTGAGTTTTCTTAGATGAAATAGGACCTGGAAAAACCAAAAAAACATGTATACATTGACTAAGGTAACAAAGACATGTTCTGTTGTAAGAGATTTTTTTTGTAAAACACTGGGTCTTAATAACTAGCTCCCTCTTTGGATCTACAACATTATTATTACTGCTGTACTAAATCATATCCATCATTAATGTAGTATTCGAAAGTATTTTAAAAGTTTCCAAAATCTGTCCCAAGAAAAGACTAAAATGAGTCTTTTTAAGAATAACCGGATCAGCATGTACTACTGAAAACATGGAGTAATTAATAAACGTCGCAAATTTAGATGTTTATAAAATAAAAAACTAAACTCCAGTTTATTGAGAATGGTTCAAAATGCCCAGTTCTATACTAGAGATGAAATTTCCTAAAGATAATAGAACAAAAATGTAATAGTTCCAACTATTTAATAATTTATAAAATATCCATCGTAGAATATTTTACAGTGTGCATCGAAGTGGATTGAAGCTTCCTGATGTTAAAAAAAAAGGTAACAATACGGTATACTGACTTGCATGAATTAATAATGAAAGCAGTAAGAATAGGTTAACTCTCATGTGTGTGCGTGGAAGCAAGAGGATACATTGTAACGGGCCAGTGGACCGTTAGGACTACAGTGGAGCCTAACAACCGTCCTGGGCCTCCAGCCTTCTTTGTCCAATATACTCTAGCCAAGTAGTTATTAAAAAAATACATAATATTTTGATTATAGCAATGAAGCGGTAAGTATACTAAACTGAATTTATGATAACATCAATATGCTGAAATTGTTGTGTTTCTTTACATTAACTAAACAAACAGTCTTTCATAAAATTGTTAAACAAAATTTAATTTAATTCTTACTTCCATTTACCACATATATGAAATCATGAATGAAGAAAGTCTTGCATTCGGGCTAACATTTTCAAATCGAGGTCCCAACAGAAGAAAACGTTTATAAGTCTCATGAATTCAATAAAATAGGACAACCCAAACTTTCTTTCGTTTCTCTGTGAATGTAGGTGCGTGTGTCTATTAGCAGGATATCTCATATAGTAAAGTTGATATATGAACGACATTTTATATTTCAGTTCTTACCATATCTTGGACGAGTGCTATATCTTGGTAGGGTACTTTATATGTGGAAATATTTTTTTCTTTACTTCAAATCTGTATATTTAAATTTTAATAAAATCCCATCGATCTTTAGTTTTCACTTGAGATTTAATATACGTAGAATGTGATGCGTGTAAGAAATTTTTAAGAGTCAAAAGTTAAAGAAAACTTATCTGGAGAGGATTAAGTGATCTATTGATGAAATATCGTTTGCATGGATAGTGATAAGAAACAAAAGGCAGTAAACTATACATATTACTAATAAACTAAATAAAGGTTCAATAAATTGAGAAAGTGACAAAAAAAATTTAGATAAAGAAAATCCACTTGAAAACTAAAAAGTAGCAAAAGCATTAGCATCACTACTGTGGTACGATTAACTTTGTACACTAACTTTACCACTGTTTATGAATAGTTAAATTGAAATTACACGCTAGACGCGTTATTTTTTTCAACGTGTTTTATGTCTAGGAGCTTGAAAACATTTAGTTTTTCTATGCAATGTGGTGTGTTTTTTTTGTTATTGTGTTGCATACGTTTATTGAACGCATACGTTTTATTATTCGCAATAATAAAAAATACAATAATATAAAATAATGGTATATGAAGACATTTACTAGTTATTTAGTGCTGTATTTTATTCCATTGGTATATGTTTGGAAAATATTTCTGGAAAATAGAATATACTTCATGTTTTCATCAATCTTAAAATAAAACACTGTTTTTTCTAAAGCTTGAATCGCAGTGATTATTTCTGACTCATGAAGTAGTTTCTAAACAAAAATAAATGAATTATATATTGGTGGAGGAGAAAAGGTTTGTTTTTGTAGGTATAAAGAATATGCGAATGATGAGAAGTAACTACTGTTTGAAGGCTAAGGGTTTGACGATGCGAGAGGGTTGCAGTAATGGGAAGTGCAGTGGTGGCTCAGTCGAGTGTGCACTATGGTTAGCGCCGGCGGACTGCGCCCACTGTCTCCAGTCTGCCTTCACCCTCTAGATGCCCCACAACAAATCTCTAACCGTCAATCGCGATCTAATTCATACCCTTCCATCCTCTCTCCGAGCTTCACTCAGCCTGTACGTAACATCAAACAATTATTTCTCCATTCACTCAAGTTGCCATATAAAATTTGAGTTACTTATTATTATTTTTTCTTTTCAGGTTATATATTGTACAAATTGTACTTATTTAATGCTAAAGAAACAAAAAATACCCTTTATATACATGGATAACCCAATTGAACATTGATATATCATTAACTAGTGTAACTATGATTTATATATATATATATATATATATATATATATATATATATATATATATATATATTGAAAAAGATCGCAGTTTCTGCATTCACGACCTTTTTATTCACAGATTCTAGCCTCCTGGCTATTTTCCTTATTCTAGTTGGTAAACTATAAATCAGGTTCGCTAACTAAAATCTGTTAATAAAACGGTCGTGAATGCAGAAACTGGGATCATTTTCAATATATATATATATATATTATAAATCATAGTTACGCTAGTTAATGATAAATCAATGTTCATTGATATAAAATATGTTTGGGAGAAGATCTGGGGCGAATATATACCAATATATATATTATTTCAATGTATTTGAAATTTAAGCATGGGGAAGACATTCTTTGGATGCACTGCTGCTTGAAATACGACTTTTTCAAGTAAAGGTAGCAATGCACTCAAAGCAATAAAATCAGTAATGGGGCGGGGGGATTTTAATTACAGGAATATACAATCATCTACAAAATATGATACATCATCGTGGTATATCACATTAGATTAACAATATGAAATAATAATAATGTAATCCTAGAGAGTTATTATGTAGTAGTTTAAATGGTAACATTCTTTTTCATTTTATTCATTTTACGTTAAATTTACTGGCATATGTGTCACCTATTTGACTCACACTCCTTCTAAATCTAGTAATAACCTTTTACCTTAGAACACGAAAGTTCCGAAATTTCGTTCAGTTATAAACATTATGCGCACCACATCAATGAGGGTATGATGTAAATGCAGATGGGACAAATAATGAGAAAATGCAAAGGTGACTGAAATGGAGACTATATAAGAAGCCTATGGCGTTATTAATTTTAAAATGATTATTAAAGTTTAAATCCAAGTAAAAATGTATACAAAAATAATTGTACTTATTAAGGGAGCAACAAATAAATACCTGATTTATAATTTTCAAATTTTACAAAACTATGTTATTCATATATTACGTTTGTTTAAACTGTAATTAATCAAATAGCCCATAAAATAGTTAACTCAGTATTTGTCTAATTATAAATGAAATTAAATGTAATTATAATTTATTTCAAAAACAAAAGGTAATTATTCTAACTAAAGAATGATTCAGCATATTCAAGACCAATACTCTCATATTTTATAATTTATAAAATATATACTTTCTTTTTTCTATATATGGATACACATTTTAATTAAATAATAAACAGTAAACTGAAAAAAATGCAAATACATTATCTGCTTTTTTCAGAATGATCTTATTACATACTACATGGGTAGATAGTAATAAAATACTGAAAATTGTAAGTGATAAATCTAAACGCTTGAATTGTCAGTTGAAAATGTCTATCATACCTGAAGGATGGTATATACTCATAAAACTAAATCGCAATTGGTATTACCATGCATAGATAAGAATAGTAATATAACTGGAATACTTATGATTAATACGTATATATTTTAGTTGTTTTTATATTAATATTAATTTATTTCTTAAATTCATAACTAAACTTTCGTAACAACGAAAAAATATGTCTAATGTAGAGTTATTATGAGAATGATTTTATAGGAAATATTTATAACTAACAAAAGGTTTATTACTATAAAGAAATTTAATAACGTAAATAAAATCATTAATTGGAAATAAAAATAAAGTATGTGACCATATATATTAGGCAAATATAATTCGTTTTGATAGTTCAATGTAAATTCAGAATCACTTCAACGGAAAATTATAATATATTAACAATTTATCAATTATGTATCTGTTTGATAATGGCTTTGTAAGCAATATATTCTTAATGAGAAAAAATCGTTGCAAATATATAGCAATATTCATATTTATTTCTAAAATCATAAATAAAGGGTAACACCACTATAAAATTAACAAATATTCAAGTATAAAATAATTTTTTATTTTTTGTTAAATATTTTATCAAAAATGTTAGTAGATTTTTTTATGTACGCTTGGCAATAACTATGTGGAAGAATTATATCCATCGCTCATTTTTGAGAAAAAATTCTTAAATATGAATCTCTGCTCTATAATATTTATATTTGTATGTAAATTATTTGAATGATTACTAAAATAATTACAAATATATCTATTACAAACAACCAAATACCTTTTTTTTTGAAAAAAAAATGTCTGAATAATTCACACACACACACACACACACACACACAGATATATATATATATATATATATATATATATATATGTATAACAAGATTTCACAATAAACACATGAAACAACAACAGTCAATGTTCAAACCACTAAAAGAAATGAAAAAAGAAGGTTAAGATCTATGAACTGGAGGAATCGGTCTTCGTCAGAGTCAAAAACTCAACTAAACACAAGATGTAGAAATATCACGGTAAGGGGTTGAGAGGAGTGGGAGGGAAGAGAGGTACGAGTATTTTAAAAGGTTATAAAGTGCAGGAGAGGACAACATTGCTTTATTTTTCTTCTTTTCTGCTTTAATTATTTTTAGTTTTCTTCTTTTGTACTTTTATTATTTTGAGTTTGCTTTTTTATTTAGTTTTTTTTTTTAGTTTGTTTGATCTCTCTATGTTAGTTACTCTCGCGTAAGGCAGCCAGCAGAGGACAGACGTGTTTATCGTATTCGATGGTCTGCTCCGTCAGCCGCGGCTGCTAGCTCAAGTACCTAACGACGACGCCAGTCAAAATATAATAGTATGGCTCTATCATATTTGTGTTTTTCACTTTCTTGAACTACATATATATATATATAAAGTATATAAACGGGAAGGTTGTATGTTTAAATAAATGTATCCCCCTATTCAAATTTCTTACTTCTGCATATGAAAAAAAAATGTATTGGCCTAAGTAAAACCGAAATAATGTTAGCATTTGAGAGTTTGATTTGAACCTAGAAGATTGACCGAAAACCGGTTAATAATTTCTTCCATTCTACTCATTCTACTTTCTTTTATTCATCGGAAGAGAGTAGATAAGAAGAAGAAGAGGTACGTGCGTTCAGAAAAGCGAGTGAAAGGTGACTATGAGTTGCAATCAGTAGTCTCAATTCCAATGAATTCTTGGAGACAAGTAGTCTCATTTCTTGGAATTGAGACTAAGTACTGCTTGGAACTCATAGTTGCCACCCACTCGCATTCCAGAACGCACGGTCCTCTTCTGCTTCTTTTACTCTTTTCCTGATAACAAACTTCAGTTCTAAATATTGATCCAGTAAGTGTTCTTGCTTATTTTATGTTTTGTCTTTTTCATTTGTTTTTCTGTCCTGTTTGGACTGTTTAGTGTATATATATATATATATATATATATTTTTTCAATGATCAAACCACAATCAGTTGGGTTTTTGACTCTGACGAAGACCACTTGTTACGGTTGAAAAATCTTAGTCTTGTTTTCCCATTTCATATTGTGGTTTGATCATTGATTGTTTTTTCACATGCTTATGTGAAATCTTGATATATATATATTTTTTTATATAGATATAAAACTCAATATGAATCCAACCTGTTAGATAGAAATAATTGTAGACATTTAAATTTTACTTAGTAATATTTAGAAACATGTTTAAACGTGATTAGGTGCTCAATGATAATACTAATTAATTATTTAATTTAATATAATAGCATAACAGTGTATTTTAGCGGATTTCAATTGATCTTATGTTTTTAAGATCTATTGGGCTTATAATCCCAAAGTAATGAGTCTCCGTTTTGTTGTAGGTGCTGAAACATATAACTAATTTGGTAATTAGTCCCTTTTATTTATAGACATACATTATCTTAATCCACCTTAAGAGCCAATATCAGAGAACATATCAAATTAGTTCCAAGAGACCATTAAACCTTTTACATATTTTAAAATATCAGTAAATATTAATTTCACCTGATAAGAACCCCTGTAAAAATTGTTTTCCAGTGAAAACACTATAATTTTTACTTAACATGAGCTAATAATATGAATTGATTAATATATTTCTTTCATTATTATAATTAGTATTAATTTAGTTATTTGTGATTAAAATTATTACTTGTTTAATAGTAATTTAAAATTCATATTTTGGAACAAGTCAAAGCATTCGTAGTAGTGATGAACTTTTCATTATGAAATCGTTTGTAATTTTAAAACTTATTTGTAATATAAATTGTTAATTTAAAAAAATGGTATATTTTATAATGGACTGAATAAAATGTCTATTAATAACTGCCACTTTTCAATTCACTGAAACAAAAAAATTCTGTAAATTATAATGTATATGAAACTAAAATGAGGCGTGTTCAATCTAGTCGGGTCTAACAATAATATATCATACATTTCAATAAAAAATAACTTAAAAGTTTAATGGGTGTAAAAAGTCATTGCTTAAAAACAATACATAATTCTCAAATGATTTTATAAATTGTTTACAAGTAACTAATACCTTTTATTTTGTTAAAATAAATATATGATAATACATTTCTGAATTTAAATAAATTGCGTTCTAATCTACCAGTTCTAACCAGTATAAAGCATTAGGTATGAAAAATATGTTAAAAGATAGCATCACTAATGCAAACATGAACTAGTATTTATTCATTAGAGCCAGTATTTTGGAAATTATAAATAAAATGGCTAGAACCAAGCAGCAATTAATATAATACAGGTAACTGTTGTAAATAAGAAAGTGTTTTGGTTTCTAAAGAGTTTGAAGTGTTTCTCTTTTCATCGCCTACTGTTGAGAACACACATTTCAGTCCTTGATTATCTTCTAAGTTGATTAATTCAAGATTATGTAAATACACAAAGATGACCTAAATACATATTTACAGGGTCTGTTTCGAAACATGATATAATTAAATTTTCTAATATTGTGCAATATATGTTATATCCACTCATTTATAGTATTTACTTAATGTGTTGACATCATGAGTATACTATCTACGTAAATAAATTGATTTCACATGATTCATAAATTCAGTTAAATTGTTCATAATCGTCTAAGAATTTTTCTAAACGTAAGCGCTATTAATGTTGTCCAATCGTTATGTTTTGATGACGAGTACAGAGTTCTGGGGTATGGACATAAGTAAACTAACGGAAGGTCATAGATCACTTTGAAAATGATCAATATTTTTCTGTAAGACCAACAAGTTGATCAGGAAAAAGCATTAATCCTGATGTTTGGAGTTTTCCCGGACCACCATTCATAATATTTTAAATGTCTGTGAGCAAATTCAACATTTGTGAACCAGTACAAATCAAATCTACAACAACTTTTAAGGATATCATAAAATATAAATACTTTATTTCGAGAAATAGAACAGTAATGATTTTGGAAAATATTGAAGTATAGGAATATTGGTTTAAGATGATTTATGACAAAATGGATATAATTTTGTCCCATCGCTGAATGATTCTACAAATTTGTAATTTAGCACACACATTGTCAACACAATATCTATATATCCTTATAATAATATTTAAGTTATTCATTTTTATAGTTTATTTTTTTCCATTTAATTATGCTGTTCGATATAGAGATTAAAAATTTCAATTAGATAACTTTTTCCCATTTATTCATAAAAACCGAAACATTGAATTCATAAAATCATAAATTCGTTACAAATAAAATAAGTCGCAAATAAAAATAGTATATTATAGTACATGGTAATAAATATGTAACTTACCTACATCTTCATTGGCTTGATATATCCTCTTAAACACTCACAATTACTTTACTATAAAAAATGTATCATAATATAGAGGAAAAGTCTGATTCTTGATTAAACTAGCATCACTTTATCAATTCAAATGGGGATAAATTGACAGTTATGCCTTTGAAGCCCCGCCATAAAAGAATAATATCTCTTCTTTAAAGCTCGTTAATTCTTGAGAATTTCTTGAGTGAATAGGAATCTCGTGAGAACTACTGTGATGATCATCTACATCACTTTTGGGAAGATAAGAACTCATTTATTAGCTCACTTTCATTATATATCTGGTTATACATTTTTCCCTTTAACGAACGTAAATCAACTTTTAATAGGGTTTTATGAAATTTATATATGTTCATAATTAAATAGCTTTTTAAACTATATCTATAACACAATGTGAAAAAATGAGACGTTCAAAGTAAATATTCCGTTATGTAATACGCGGTCTATACTGGAAAGCACTTTGGGTTGTATTTTTCTAACGGACCTGAAACATTTCCTTACCCTTCATGAACAATATTTTGTCAATTCCTCCTCTTTTTGTTTCTACGTGTATCCATTATTCATATTTTAACTTTCGAACAAAACTAATATATTATAATTGGTAAGTAACTTTCTTTGAAATAAAATTTTAAATAATAAATTTCAATTTATCTTTTATTGCCACTTATCGGGTTAACTGCAAGTGACTTTGATTCAATTAGAAAGGGTCGCAAACTGTTGACCGCCGCAGGTGCTAAGCTTTAGTTATAATCAATTTTAATATCTCAGGTTATTGTGACTAGATTATACCACAACACGTAAGTCTCACTATAAAACTGTAGTATTCTGTATCAATGTTTCATGAGGTTGTGTTGTTTATAATTTCAATACTAAAACCTAGAGTTATAATCGTATACATAAAGTGACTTAATTTTTTTAATATTTAGGAACTTTATTTTTATATATTTTATAAAAGACTACAACTTATTGTAATATTTATTCTTACTAATACTCAGACATAGTAAAATATTTCTTTTTATTTTGCATTTGGCTGATAAGCAATTTGAATTTAAAGGTATAATAATATATTGTTATTTCATGAAAGGGAAATATTTTAAAACAACCAAACCAATACTTAACAAAAATATTTAAAAAAAACTACAGACTTTAATCAAGTAGCTTCACAACAATTTTTAAATTATTTGGACATTATTATAATAATACGTATTATACCAGACTCACCTAAAAAATGATTGTCGTATAACACACACACACACACACAAACACAAAACATTAGAAGTTTTCACAGTAAACACGGGAAATAAAAATCATTATCTAAGCCACTTTCAACTAAAAAACTGCTCATTGTCTGAGTTTCAATAACATAGTGTACTGATAGTATAAGTGAAATACTAACCAAGACAATTTGTTTTAATTAAAATATTTGTCAAATTTCTGAATTGCTTTCTATGATTTTTACATTGTTTTTTTCTCTTACAGTATTTTTCCCGAATTTATTTGAACTGCTTGAAAAAACTAAGAGCCAAACAGAACTCCTGATATATTTTATTCTTAATCATTGCAAATAATGAATAAAGAAAAGAAATAAAATGTGACATGAACAAACGAGTCTGCTTTAACATAAAAATCGCATTCCAACTGAATTTAAATTAGCAAAGAAAATAATATATATCAAAAAAATTGGAAATAGAAGTATAATATCTATCCAGAAAAAAGTTTATAAGTGATGTTCACTCTCGCTTACGCATGTTTGAATTATCATGCTACGAATAATGCAAGCTTTATCTGGAAAACAGAAGCCCACGAATATATTCTGTATGAATGTTAAATAATCGCGTTTAAGAGAATAAATATTTTTACTAAATCACAACTTATTCTTCGTATTCAGACATACTTGCGTATTGTATGCTTTTATGAATGTTATTGGGATGGCGTAAGAAACTTCCCGCCAAAGATTTTATATTCACGATACCTAAGTATCCTGTATGAAGCTCTCTTAATATATGCGCAGTCCTAGTGGAATAATTACTTTTGAAACTTTGAATAAACAATTTTCCCCTTTAGTAACTTCTGCATTCTCTTAAACTATCTCAAGTTAGTTTATTATACCATGTAAAGTTATATTAAACTTAGTATCATTTTGAGTTAGTCTTTCTGGCGATGATAAAATCTTTTTAATAAATTATACAACTGAAAAGTTTAAATCTGATTTCACTATATTTGACAGGTTCATTCTGTAGAGATGTTCAGTGGTTGTTCACATGAAAAAACAGAAAGAAAGTAAGTATCACAATCATTAGTTATGCAATACGTAATTGTGTGGTATTTACTCATTCTGAAGTAAAATGGATAAACAAACAAAAGTCTCCACACAAATGAAGTTTTATTCAACGCGTTTCGAACACTTTGTGTTCATCATCAGGAAGACACTATAATACAAATTATATCAAATCAGTTACAAAATTAGAGTGAAATAATAAAATTCAATTAAGAGAATTCAAGACATACCCAAGGATGTGGTACTGACGGGTTGGTCCAGTTAAAACAACTAGTAGGAAACAGATCCGCTTCGAAAGAGTGGGGATAGGCCTTTAGGAGATAAGGTGACAAAGGTGTCGGGTATGCTTAAAAACCGTTAACTGAAATACAGAAGGCCAGAACCGCTAATTTAATGGAAAGAAACTTTTTTTTATATTTATTCTTTTTTTTATTTTTTAATTTATTTTTTGTGATTCTAGGAACAGTTTAAGAAATTTTGGACACCCTGGAATTTGATCATTAAGACATAGAGAGGCAGAAGGGTTATTAGTGAAGGCTTTGTTTATTTTGAAAGCTTCCAAATTATAAATTTCTTTAAACTTTCTGTTCGCATGTAGGATGGTAACTTGAACCAAACTTGGAACCAAGTGGGACCCAAACTTGAACCTTACCATCCTACATGCGAAATATTTGAAATGAAAGGTTGACCATGAAAATTCTTCAAACATTCCCGTATAACCCAGTGTTAATAAACTACTCATCGTCTATTTAAATTATGAATATTGATGTATCCAGATAAATGACAGTAATTGACACTATTCTAGTGCATACGTGTACCAGATCGTTTAATACACCAGTCCTTCCATATGGTGTAAGATTCCTGAAAGGAAGGCAACCTGTTTTCCTGTTTCATCTTAAATCTATCTTCTAGATATTACTCCACCATGCGCAATGAGTGATGCATCTTTTAATAACACAATATTTTTATATTGATAACATCGTTGCCTTTTACTCTTTCCCCCTTTACACTTTGTAAACTTCAAAACCTTTGTCAATTGTCATTATCCAACTTCATAGATCTTTTGATTCAATTGTTTTAAAGTAGCTAATAAATTATAAATAAATACGTGATTTTTTATTACCAGTACATGACGCGATTAGCGTGTATGGGAAAACATGACATCTAATTAGTTAAATAGTTGTTGTTAATTCTCTACATATAATTAATTTATTACCATTGTATATAAGCTTAGAGAAAAAATGTATAAAATGTTACTTTTCCATTTAATTTTTATTTTTGCGATAATATGTTTAGTTCATTTTATTTTTAATTTAATCAGATACGATTATTGATCATTGAATAGAGTGTTCAGATTAAATTAAATTGAATCAATTCATACCAGTCTGAATCATATTACTTCTCTAAATAAAATAAGTTTGAACTTAATATCTTTTCAATATTTCATTATTTTTTTTTTTATAAAATATTATAGGTTGGCAAACACAGCAGGTTTGCAGATTCAATGGTACTTTCAGTTATCTGGATTAAGCAAACATGGATGACGGGGAGTCAAATGAAGCATATGAACAGAAACGGAAAAATAAGCTACAAACTACACATCGTCTACTTAAGTTATCAGCATTGGTATGCCCAAAAAATTTAAAACAATTGACAGTATTCACAGTGTAAACCTAAAACAGTTCACTTAACCTCTACGTTGCTGTTAACATTATGGGAAATCATTAACCTTATGTGGTTAATCATTTTGGTAGAATGATCATTGAATAGCATTGTTCATTATAGTACTTGTCTATAAGTAGATGAAGGAAAGTATGTTGTTATTATTAACAGTAAGTATTAGACAATGCAGTTGTTACTTAATGTAATGAAAAAAAATACAAAAGACGTAATATTAGAAAGGAGGAAGTAGAAAGGTAGAGAATGCTTAGTGACATTGGGTGCCAACTCTCACAACCTTTTGCAAAACCAAACTCTTCATTATTTAGCTTATAAAAATCTTTATTATTATGCATAATTTGCGTAAAGATTATAATTTCAATTAAATATATCGATTAAAGATTAATGAGCTCCAGTGAAAATAGTGTTGTCAGTACACTGAAATACTAGAAATGTTCAATGAAAACGTACAATACGGTGGTATAGTTCCTTCATGACTCGTTTCATAACAAGGTTTTTATCAACTGGTACGTTTACCATAATATATTTATAAATTGTAAACTCATTGAAACTGTTGTTTGTTTAAAGTTTTGTAATTGTAACTAAGTTTAATTTTAGTTTTTTTTTTTTGGAGTTGCAGTGTCAGCTTCATACTTTGAATGAAGTCATCCTAGTAACCTTATTTCTTTAATGAAATGCAATGAAATTTTATTAAGTTTCAATCATATAATGTTTCTATATTTTATTATCTTTTCATAGATTTTTTTATTGCCGAAATAAAGTTTGTTTTTATAATTCTTTACAATTAAAGGTGATTTTTTAAAGTAAGAACCGTTTTGTAATGGAGTAAAAAAAAACTTTATTTAATAACAGAAATTATATATCAATCTAAAATTATGAAGATTTTTTCAGTTCTCAACATTGTTGCCATCAAGGTTCAAGTATTTGTCAAGCTGTAGCCTAGGCTTTTAACTAAAGGTGACTGAGACAATAAAAGAAATAGTGTTATTGCGAATTGACTTAGAACTAGAAAGGAAACGCTTGTTTAGAATAGCCTAGAAGTATCAAGCTTTCCTATAGATTCTTACAATCTGCTTGTCGTTCTAAGTATACTGAGCCTTATTAAGCAAGGAACAAATATTATACAAGATTGCTGAATTAAAGCAGGATATAAAAACAACTTCATGACCACATTGACACAATGAGTTGTATAATCTATCAGCTAAAACACAATGAGTGTTACCAATAATGATTTATGCCAAAGACGATTCGATGATTTGATAAAAAACGTTTTTAGTTCATCAATTAGGATGTTTTTCCAATATCTAAAAGGATTTTTATACCTACAAACAATAATGATAAACATATCTCACAACAGACCCATGTTATTTTCGTGGAAAAAATAATTAAAAAATATTTACATATATTTCATGAGAACCTAATAACACTCTGTAAGTGTACCTGAAAAAGTGCAAGTAAACTATAATGGTTATTTGACATTTACATTCTTTGCACTAACTCATAGTGTCCCTCACAATCTGGACAAACAGAACTGATTGAAAGATTGAGGTACTTCATTAAGCTGTATTACAATAGAACGCTCCTTTATTTTGTAAAAAAAAAAATGTAATTACACATGCAGATGAAGGAAGATAAATGGTACTAAAATTGAAAATTTTATTCCTTTGACAATTAACTCGTAATCACTTATTATTTAACTGAGTTATATAAGCTAAATATTAGTTATTTAACATATACTAAGGGCAATTTATTTAAAGTTTGCTTTGCCTGTGACCTGAGGTGGAATCTGATATCGGTTAGCACTCTTACAAAGAAAGGGTCCAGAGGTAGTTTCATCAATCCCTTGTGAGCATTGAGAAGGGCACAAATAAATTGCTCTGGGAGCTCTTGAGCTGACCTCAAAACTTTATAATCTAAGTTACGTGATAAATCAAAAGACAGTTTTACTTTTTATCTATGTCAAGTAAACTATGCTTTCAATATTTGACTTATTAAATTGGGGCAGTCATTAAGATATGAGTAAGATTTCTTTTTAAAATTGAATTATACAATTGTTTTTAATATATCTATTAACTTGAACATAAAACTCATGTAGGAATAATAAAACTAGCAAAAAAATATTATATTAATACTATCTTTAGATACCTTGCGGCTATTAGAAATTCATGACAGGGATGCAGTAAGACCGTTTACTTCAACGTCAAAAGATAGTTGCAAGTGATATATCTGTTTTTTTGGCAACAATAAATATATTACAATAATGTGTAAAGTAGCTAAATTTGAAGTTCACCTTGTTTTCTAATTCTGTAAACATTCTTGTGTGTGAATCAATATATTGATGCTTAAAATGTGATAGTGAAAAACATTTGGACAGCATTTGCTCATTATGTTACATAATTGTCCTTTATATAGCAAGACTAATTGGAAATCTTTTGAGTTTACACCTTTGTTCCATTTGAACTAAATGTTAAAACAGTGCGTGTTAAACGGTTGAAAGCCACAATAGTTTACCAATTGTGGTTATAATTCTTTACAATTCAAGGTGGTTTTTAACTCGTCTCTATTGAATTTACTCGTAGCATGGCAACTTCATGCGAATGTCATTTAGACTTGAAGTTGAACTAAAATGTTTGTAATATATTTCATAAATATTGTCATTTGTGGATCTTCCTTTTTTCTGACATTTGTTTTGTAACCGAAGTACTTTTTCAATATTTTGAACACGTGTTTTGTAGAATACGCTGTCTTACAGATGCACCTACATGCTTACAAAGGTTCTTAGTTGTACAGCAAGAAGTGGAAGTTTTCCCAATATACGTCTTCATTATGTTGAGTAGCAATCAAAGATTAATGTTGATCCAAAAACAAAGAAAGCTAAATTTAGTTTAGTTTTTTTTTATTAATTTGGCTAACCAAACACTTATTTATTGCAGAGGTTGTAGACTGTTTCATTATATATTCCGTTGTTTTTGCTGACTTGTTTGAGAAATGAAGATTAATTCAATTATTTTATATCTAATTCATCCAATAATTAGAATTCTTTTGTCATGAATAGTTATTTATTTAATGACGTTTATATGTCTGTATATATGGTCAGTTTAACTTTTGGCCATTGTACTTTAAAGAAATATTCTGTCCTATTTAGGTTTGTTAAGTTCATGTTGGAATAAAAGGAATAAATAATTCGCAAACTCAGTTGCACAGATTACATCTGACTGAGTAACGTTTTCGTGAAAAAGTATTTAAACTTGAAGTATGCCAATTAAAAGCTCAATATTAGCAGTCAACACTCAACAATTCTCAAAGCAGACTGGTGGAAATCACTTAATTTGTTTTAAATTAAACATTCATTCGACCCTCAAAGTGAATGAACCTTTAAATTTCGTTAAAAAACAATAGGATTTATATTTAAAAGTTTTTTTTTAAAAAGTCTCTCTTTTATAGCAAAAAATATCAGTAAAATATTCAATTTGAATTTAAAAAAATGGTTTCGAAAAAATAATAAAAGACAATTACTTTAATATTCTCAAGTCCGCCTAGTGTCAATATAAAAAAAACTCTGGTTTGACAGGCCAGACGACTTTCATCTGCATAATTATGAGTTGGGGCCGTGCCAGACTTCGCAGTGACATGAAATAATAAGAATAATTAATTTATCAGCATTTTTTGCATACAGTACTGGTCAAGTTGTGTTATTTCTGTATTATTGATTGTCTAATATAATGATCAAGAAAAACAATTTTTCCAATAATTAACTTACCAAATAAATGCAATTATAGTTCGTACTAATAGATGAATGCTATCTATTAATTCATTGTAGACATAAGAAATAAGAAGAGAGTAATTTCTAACAATTACTCTGATTTAAGTTTAGAATAAAACTACATAACTGCAGAATTTGTGGCTGAATACAATGACACAATCCACCTCTATTGAAAATTTCCCTTCTCCTTGCTTCGTGATCAGCAAACCAAGATCAGCGATACAAGACGGTAACTCCTGTCTTGATATTGACAGAAAAAAGGGCATTGCTAAACTCTGAAAGAGGTTTTGGTAATAAACAAAAATAGAAAAAAAAGATAATAAAAATTGACAAGAACTTAGTTTTGACATTGGAGATATCACATATATTTACATGAGTGTAAATTAAATAGGTTGGAATTGGATCCAGTTCGGTTAGCCCTTAATCATCTAAAATCCAAGAATTTCTGTGAATTAAAATCCATTCAAAAAAAGTAGAACTACTTTTTTCCATTGTAGTAGCCTTTGACCTTCCCCTCCGTTAAGGAGCCAAGGACTGGATTGGTGTAATGCTGTTATCTGATAGCCCAGTGTTAGAGAGTGCGTTGGGAGATATGACGATAAAAGTGTTAGACAGCCGAGTGGTTCATTGTTTGTATTTCTCGTTCAAGTTAAGTTCTCTTTGCCATACTTTGTGTTTGTACTAACGTGCTATTTGGTTTATTATATTAGCAATATGATAGAACAAATTATAAAATCAAATAAACAAAAATAGAAAAAAATATAATAATAATTGACGCTATACTAATAAATAATAATATACACTCCTTGTATATATTTACAAGTGAATAATAGCCTACTGTTTTTTACAAAAGAATATATTTTATGAATTTAATTTCACAAAAGGTGGAATTTAAAATGACTCAGCTGTATAAAAATTCCTTGTTGTAACACCAGATTTATTTACTAAGGTATCCACAATTAATTAGAATAATTATAGTCCTGGAGTGACGTTTAATCAACTATGCTATAAGTAGATATATATATAACATGAAACTCATAGGAATCAGTTTAATTTCTTTGTAATTTTTAACGAACTTGTATATACGTATGATCAACCTCTATGCTGAAGTGTTAAGAAAGTCATAGGCAATCAATTTATCCACTTCATTTGATTTAATGTGACTATAACCATAATAAAACATCTTGATAGATACGACTAATTTACGTTTCTTTTATGAAACCATTAAATGACTATTTCCCTTGACTTTACTATGACTAAAGACATCAAGACTTCATTTCTAATAGACCCAACTAGTGTAGAAGGTACCATTATTCCGAGTTAAGTTTAGAGGTTTTAGGGCTGTGTTACCTTTTCATAATTACAATTATAAAAACTATTTTATCTTTTACTCTTTAATAGTTTTGTTGTTAATGGACAAGTGTTCGTCTCTCCATTTCTGGTTTCTGAGCTAATCACATCCATGATGACGATGACTAATGTCAAAATTAGAAGTCACCTATACCAGTTATTTCCTATCTTTTTTTCTAATTTTTTAAAGTTCTTATTGACTAACTGAAGTTACTCAGGTATAACTCTAAGAGGCACCATTTCTAATGGCTGATAGATCTCAATCCAATATATAATTTTCTTTTTGTGGTTTAGATGACAATTCTTTTTCTCATGTATATACAGATAAATATACGATCCAGGCCTAAACCACAGTAAGAAATCAGAAAAATGTCTACGATCATTCAACTAAAACAAGTCATCTCTGTCAGAGTAGAACTGGAAGTTTATTGTGAAACACTTTGTTTTACATACATATGTATATATATTGGATTACAGTGTAATCTGCAGTGATAGTGCAGAATGCCATTGGCCAATTTCATATGGAGGTTGCAGTCAACCCAGAGTAAAGAAATACGTAAATTGGAGGCAACCTGTAAAGTTTAGATATGGAGAATATGCTCAAAATGTAATATTTTGTTGGACAATATGTAATTTTATAACATATATTATTCCCCGTAACTATTGACTCTAAATTGTTGTAGCACATCAGATTTTTGAAGTTAATAGTAATTCTAACTCAAAACGTTCATATATTCTCTATAACCGAATAGGTCAATAGAGGGTTGAAATACAATAATGTTGACTGAACAATGTTTTAACAGTAATGTCCACACTGATAGCTCATATTGAAATTAATCCTAAAAACAGAGCATCATAAGAAAATGAGATGTATACTGTATTACTGAGAAAAAAAGAAAGGATTTTAGGTCAACAACATTTTTTTTTTCAACAATTCATCACCTCCCTACCATGTGAAATCGGGGAAAGGTAGAATCAGTAACTTCACTTACTTTAAAAGATTTCAGCTCAATAGCGGAAATAAGTAACTTTAAAATGTTGGAAGATCTACGAAGTATTTGTTATTCCAATAATGGTTATCAAAAATTGTTTGGAACTTTCTGTTGAGGTCCCATGACGGAATCAAATTTAAATATATTTCTTCTAATGAACCACCATCTTCAATTACTATGCAAGTTTGCTTTCACGATTTCCAGTTTCACATCCTTAACAAGAGCTCTGTTTGTAACAACTATGTTATCTTGAGAGTTTGGGAAGGAGCACATATTAGTATGATAGCTTCCAAATTACGCTTTGAGGGTAATTCATTTGTTTTCTTTCATGTTTCTAGTTATCATTACTTAATTGTCTTATTGTTTTTTAATATATAATATATGTGCTTTATGAACCTAATTAAGTTTATCACAATTATTTCATATCATAATTATCAGTATTTTACAATATAATTCTATTTTTCACTATAATATTGATTTTTTTTATATTCGTGCTTTGGTTTGCCTACTTATCTCCCCATCGTCTTTCCATGTGATTATTATTTTAACGCATACTGCTAGTACCAATAACTTAAACCTAAATTTTTGCACGGATGAATAATGTTGTTAACCCATGGATATAGGTTTGTCATGATGTAGGCCCGAGCAATGTTAAAATGGATCAAGCTGAATAAGATGGATCTAATATCAGTTTTAAAATTTAATAATCTTAGTTGGCAAAGAAAGAGGTGAGCAGATGCAAGTTAAAAAACTTGGTATGTAGTCATTTGTTTTGTGTTAATTAGTGTGATTGTTTACAAAGTTAATTATATTAAATAATACATTGGCCATATGTTTCATGTTAATGAATAACATTGTTGCTTGATTAGTATCAAACAACTAATGTAATAATATTAATAAATGTAATTAACATGACCTATCCTATATAGATGTGGCACTGTTTCAATCAACTTGATTTGCAGTAAGGATTATTAGAAAATGTTTTAGTGGTCAACATTCGACTTCATTTTAGGTAAACATACTATTATAAATAGTAGCCGTGAAATTAATTGATTGATTTATTGTAATGTAGTAAGCTCTGTCTTAACATGATAAAAACACCTCTACTTCCAACTCTCGAAGTATACTTGACGTCATGGCTTCATCGTTATATGTATTGATTTAAAGAAGACAACCTGATATAAATAGGGTGTTTCTAATGCTGTATGAGAAGCCTCATTATGTTTCGGTATTCATATCTTATATGGTAAAGCGTAGCCGTTAATAATATAGTAAAAGTGTAATTTTATGAAAACATGTTGGTTTACCATGATGAGCTACCTATATTAGGTGTGGCACTGTTTCAGTCTTCCGTCTTTATTTGCATCATCATTTGGTTGGTGGTTGAATCACCCTGTCATAGCATCACTCCCTGCAAATGGCCTTTCAACCTTATTGTACCTCCCTTTGGAATCATCATAGGACTTTCCATTCTGCAACCTGAGGAAGATATCACAGTATTTCTTATATAATATTCCACTTTACCACCTACTATTAACCTTTAGTAGTATTACAGACTGTTAAAACTTATTTACTAACTAATTGGTACAGTTTACTTCTACAGTTTAGCTGAGGCAAAGTGCCAAATAGTACGAATGATTTGGATAAAGTAATGAACTTGTTTTGAGTAAGCCAAAAATTTGTTCAAACAGTTCAAACTACTTCTTTAAACATCGTTAAGAAAAAGAAACGAGCTCTTTCGACAAAAAGAACTCCTCCCACTCGGTTAAACTGTGTCTCTGATCAGGGATAGTTATATTGGTCTCAGACAGGTTTCAGACTCATTTTTGAAAATTGACAATATGGATATACGGACAATATTAATAAAAATAGAAAAGTTATAATATTTGAGTACACTTTTTCCAGTGAACTTGTGCAGTTCAATTACAATAGGCAATCCTAGGCCAGTTTCAATATTTCTTTTCCCGTATTGATATTCATTTGATTCAAAATATCACTCACTCATGAAATGAATTTATTTCATCCCTACAATTTATTTATTTCATAAAAAAAACGACAATTTTTTTTAGAAAATACATTATTATTCATAATAATTAAGCTAACGAAAATTATGTGTACTGAAGGAAAGAATTTTCTATAATTCGAATTTTTAAAAAAATCATATTATTCAATAAAATTGATGGCTTAATATTCTGAACTGTCACGATAGGTGATATGAGATATTTATTATAAAATAATTATAATTTCAATGTCTGATAAATTAATTAAACATGATTTATGTGCTGTATGTATGCACTAATGTATGTATGAATGTTTGCAAGGCATTTATGAACAGTGTAGGATAGCTAAACCACTGTATTTGTTGCAGATAATTCTGGCAGATTTGTTTGGCAGCATTGCACTGATTTGTTCAGGCCTGTCAAGCACATGTTTTTTGTTTTTCTCATATCCTTCGACGCTTTACCTTGATTGCTGCATTTGCTTTACGTCTTTGTTAACCGGAATCCTATTATTAATTGATATTGTAAAGCGCATTAGGCAAATCCAATACACTATTGAAGTAATACATGTTGAATAGAAACTGAATTTTTTAAAAAAAAATGTTTGATAATATTTCATTTAGTATTAAATTTATTTTTACAGTGTTATAAATGGCATAAACACTGTATGTAGGTATAGTTACAAAAGATTTACAAAATGAAACTATCACTTGAGTTTTATTTACATATTGCATCTGACTGGATGATAAACACGAACTAATTGGTTTATTATGGCTCGATCTCATCCCATCTTAACACTGGACAAGTGTGTACTGTGTTAGCTATGCGCTTGCATTCATAACCATTTTTACTTTACTAAAAGTAAAGTATTCTGATCATGAAAACTTTGATCACAAGATTTTGACGGACTTACATGCTTTGTTGTCATCAAAGTCCTTTTTTGATGATGCCTGAGTGTGTGTATGTGTGTGTTTTGATGAGTGGGTACGTATCCAAAAGATTGGCTATAGATCACACCGTATGATAAATCAAATTATGTTTTCAAAAAAAAAAAAAAAAAGAACTTATGTGGTAAATGTACCCTGTAGTTTGGAGGTAATATTTCATGATGGGGCAGTAAATGTTTTGCAAAATATTTGTTTTTAAGCAATATTTATTTTTATTGCTAACTCTGCTGGAGTACTCTAACTCTAGAGTACTTGAACTTTGGTATTATAATGCATATCAAAGTGTCAAAGAAAAAGAAAATTCTCAGATATTTAAAACAATTGAAAAAATATGTTTGCAATAAAATTTAAGAAAAAATGATTTACGATTAGTCTAAAAGCTTGTGATGACGACACAATCCAGACGATTTGACGAATCAGAATGACATTATAGTCAAAAATAAAATAATATGTGAGTTGAGAGATTTTATTTCAAAACAGATTAAGAAAATAAGCTCTTGAGATATATTTTATGGTTTCAGACTACTTTTTTTTTATAATAAATGCTACTTAAGGTAAATAAAATAAAACATTATAGTAGTAAATTATAAATAAAATCATAAAAATCCGATAACCAGAAAGGGCAATATAGCTTTAAAAGCTAAAAATCGCTAATGGATCAGTGATCTTAATGGAGTGATGGACCAGCTGTTGTACTTCTGCAATTTTTTTATTGTCGACATTGACTTATGCAATTTTTAAGTAAATCGAGTAAAATAAAATAGACAGTTAGACGTTTAATAAACAAATTTCACTGTTTTAACGTGTTAATATGATATTTTGTATAAAAAATTTCTAAATATAAAGAAATTAACATCTATTAAACATATATTTTCTGATGTTTTTCAACTTATGATGGACGGTCATATAACAAAGTGTTCCAATCAATTCATATTTTGTATCCTTGAACACAGGCAAATGTCGGATATAATCTTAGGTGTGTCTGTTGGTGTTCTTGGGTAATATTGAAGTACGGGATATATACTCTTGTATATAAATAAATGGATATATATAAATGTATTCTACTGTTAACTCACTTTTCGCTAATTCAATGAAGATGACATTTTCCTTATATTCTTCTAATATTTTTGCTAACAAAAACACTACGAAATCATAAAAGAATTACATTAGCTAATTCTTAAATGTAGAAGGAGCTAATATATATTGAAGTATCTATCCACAAACTGTAGGATGTATTATAGTATTATTGCTAAAAAAATAACTAGTGTTACTATTAGACCTACCGGAAATTAAGTTTTGAACATCAAAGGATGTCCCCAGAGAGTTATCTTATTGTTCTTATTCTAGAAATTAGTTGTAGATGACTTACTGAATATACTATAAAAGGATAGCTATAATACCCACGGTTATGCAGAAGACTTTTTAGTAGAAGAAGATTAATGCTTCTTGGTCCTGCCTCTCAGATGATGCAGAATCTTCCCATATGGTTGAATGCAGGATAAGTAAATATGTCTGGGTATAATGGTCCATATATTTGCGCGGAGGTAAAATATATTAACTTAGAACTATAAAAATTAAGGACCCATGTCCTTAAGTTTTTTAAGTGAAAGTCTAAACTGAAAAGACTGTAACAAATCAACTTGCCAAGAGAACTAAAGCAAGGTTCTGCTGAAAGTTAATGTTTGGCGAATTAAATTTTGGTAAGATATAATAATGTTCGATGATTTTTATGGAGTTTCTAGAAGTGAACACAAATGGTTACCTGCATTGATGCTTTCGTATTACAACCAATAGTGTCTGGTCCGATGTATTGACGTATATGTCAAAAATTAATAATTAAAACAGGGAAAAAATTTGATTTTAACATAAGAACGTAATTTTTCAATTACTGAAAAATTCTTGTATACATTTCAGCACCCTCTCTTATAGTTTACTGTAGTTCTCTAAAGATTTTGTAAGTATAATTAATAATCTACGTATCTAAGTTGTATTCTCTTTAAAACATGTGTAATAACCATTTGATGTATACATAAGTATAAAAAGTAAATGAAAGAATATACTAATTAGTTTATTAATGAGTTTAAGGTTATCTTAATAAAATATTATTTATATTTTGGTGTTTAAAATATTATCTTTCATTAAAATAATATTTCAATTTGCCATAAAAACATTTTTATAAATTAACCTTTTAAGTAATAATTTATTGAGATATAAACGCATTAACATCACCTATTTACGATATATTATTTCGGGAACGAATATTTCTTAAGACTTTCTACAGTTTCATTGATTCAATATAACCGTGGGAGTGTTTGGCCAGATCCCATCTCAACGGAAAATCAAATAAAATCCCTTATTGGAAATAGGGAATAAAAATCAAATTTACCCTTTGCTGTCCCCTTTTTATTCAGTTATTATCAAAAATAAAATTCCATCTTTAAAAAGGTTTTTTTATTTGGTCAGCGGCAGAAAAATTATGTAACTCTGTATAGAGCAGAGTAGCTGAATATATTTGATATATATTTTTACAACATGATGCAAGATGTTTTTTGATATGACAATCTTGATATCAATGTATAACTCTATTGGAAAACGAAACTTTTCCTTTTCGTTTAAGATGAGATTTTCAAAGCGAGGTTTTTAGCAATCTTTATCTGACTCCTCTCTGGTACAAAACATTTATTTCAAAATATTATTCTTTGAACGAATAACCTGCCATAGACATGGAAAATCATTCTTATTTAAATATTTTTTATTCAGTTCTCAAGTTGTATTTAGAAGTTAAAAAATCGTTTTTAACTATCCAAGTGATGGCAAAAAATATTATTATTTTCCTCTGAAAATGACTTCAAATAATTTGGAGTAACTCATAAATTTCGAAATGCTTTGTAACTTATAAAATCACTGTGATGTGTTTAAACAGCTGTATAGTTTGTTTGTCTCATTACTGTCAAGCAATGATCATATTAGCCTCCTTTGAAGCACTGATATTATTTTTTTTAAATTTAAATGCACCCAGGGTATTCAGCTATGGGCATTTTGATGAATTACGAAGGGCAGGAATTGGTCCTGGCAATTGGACTTCTTGCAATTAGAGTTTATCTTAATGTTTGCGTTCATACGGTGATTAAAGAAAAAGTTTTATTCACATTCTGTTACTGATTTTTTTTAAAAGATGTTACTGCTATTTTACAAGTTTACATAGAATAATTTAAACAATATACAATAACAAATTTATTATGAACTGAATCATATATTTACTAGTATACCTACTAATGAAAATTACTGATATACTAATATTAGTATATAGTCATATACTTGAACTAGCATTTGTAGTATTTCTTTCCATAAATATATTTGCTAAAATTACTGTTTTCATTTCTTTTTCTAATATTAAAAGATTATATTGTTAATAATGTATATAAAACCAACGAATTAAATACTATTCTGAATAATTAGAAATGGAGGTATGTTACATTATCTTTTGTGGATATAACTATTTCTTGATTACAAAATTATTGTATAATAATTTAAAAGATCCAGTTTAAAAAGTTTTTGAATGTTTTAGTGGCATTCTATAATTAAAAATAATTTTTATGCTAATCAGTAGAAATAACTTTCATTTTTTTGCATTTTTATGTGTAGTATATTTTTGTCGTTCCACTTTTCTTTGCCATCATTTAATAGTCATAATTAAGTATTCATAATGAATAAATTCATAATTTATTAATTTAATGCATTCTAGTAATCAAAGAAAAGATAATTTTAAATTGTTTACTCACTTACTTTTTGATTGTCATTCCGGTGGTGGTCAAGGGACAAGAGAACCCAAGTATGATGTAGAAACGCTGCTTGACAGCTGACGTACATCATTCATCATATTTTCAGCTTCTTTGTACCTACTTTTCTTGAGTTATCTCTTACCCATTAAAAACTAAGTTGATTAGAAGCAGAACACTTCAGAACTTTCACGCTTATAAAAGTATGAAATATTCCTTTGCGTTTTTCTAGCTCTTTATTAATTATTTCTTTGGATATTACTTTATTTCATACATTGAGTGGTATTACTGTAACATTTCTAAAATAAGCATTTGTTTTTATAGTTATAAATAAGTAAAAAAGTATCTAAATTAAATTGACTGAATCTTAAATAAATCGAAGATTGATTCAAAATGGACAAAAAAAGTTCTAAAAAGGTAACTGAAGAGACACATACAATGAGTTTATACTTTTAGTCACAAATTTTTAAGTAGCAAGGGAAGAGGGTAGACGCATTGTTCGTTGCCCTCTATCATTCTAACAGAACGCTGGGTGTTCTCTTTTCAGTTCCACCTGTTGGCAGTTATAGGGAAATTTGAGACTCTGTAAAACGATTGTTGTTCTTCTCCTTCTAGCGAAGACCACACTTGGCTGCTGAGTCGTTTGGTGACGTGGGGACCAATAGAAGTTGCCTTGGATGACCAATCATCCCTTTCCTTGCCTCATGGCCTCGTGTCAATATCTTTCGTGTCTTTATTTAGTTTTGTTTTCAGAACATTTCCATATGAATACATATTTTTCAATCAATTATTTCTGTAATAACTGCGAATGAATCCGCTCAATTGAATATGAAACACGAAACTATTAGTAAAGCTGGATTCTATTTTTTAAGTATTAAATATGATAAATATAAAGAAATATAAATATAATTCTCCATAGGGTTAACTTTAGCTAAAATTATTGTTTCACTTCTTTTACTTAATTGAAGTCATTGTCACATTTTTCCGAAAGTTGATTTTTGATTGAACGAAATATAAGCCGTACTCCACGAAAATTTCTCAGTTGCGTGTTATTTCAATCGCTTAACCAAAGTAATGTAATCTGTTTGGAAATGTTACCTTTTTTTTCTAATAAAAAAGTCATAACATTACTTTACTGAGTCATAAAATATACATTATTGAAGATCAATAATTGACGGTTTTTTTTTATTTCTTGGTGTAATTGATATCCAGAAAGCCAAAAATTAAAGAGAATATTTCATAAATTTCTTATACATTTACATTAGTTGTAATTGGTTAAATATACATTTTACACATAGTTGTTATATTGTGCGTTGAGCAAAAACTTGATTAAATATTGAAATCCAGAAAAACATACTACTTTGTGAGATTAACTTGGGTTTTTTTTTTTTTTTTTGAGGAATATCTCCTAAAGTAGCAGAGAAAGGAGAAACCTTTGAAGCCTGCAGAAAATACAACAATGTAAAACTTAGTTATTGATCCCTACGCTATCTTTATTTTATCTAAATCGTGGTATCCTTCTTTCTCGTTCTTATTTGTCATCACGTGAATCAACTGATCAGATTTAATCCTCTACCATATTGCATTATTACTACTAATTTGACACAATTATTTAAAAAAAAAATGGCCAAACGTTACTTTCAGTTATTTTTCCTATTTCATCTCACTGGTTATTGATATATATATATATATATATATATATATATATATATATATATATATATAGAAAATTGTCCAATCAGGATATCAATATCTCAGGATAAAAATTAAGAAGTATCGTCCAAGCTTTCGGTTTTTCAATCTGACAGAGACGCATTAGTAGAAACATATTCTTCAAACAGGTTCATATATTTTGACTGTTAATAATAGATATATATATATATATATAGGAAATAAATTACTGTACAATGAATGACACAATCTGATATCAATCTCAATTTAAATGCGAAAATGATAACCTGACTTTACAACATGTATCATTGACTCTGACGACGTTGTAAACGTTAAAGATTAGACTTTCATTTCATAATTGTGTGATTTATCATAATATATATATAATGACAATAGGTTGATTTTATATGTACAATGTTTTAGAGTGAGAGGAGAGAGAACCGGAGACGTTATCTAAAACACCGATGGGCAAAGTGTTATTGAAATATTATCAATAGATTAAGTATGATAAAGTATACAATAAAAGTATCTTATCATTAGTACTTAACATGATTCAGAAAATAACATACATTAACATAATAACTAAATGATGTACTGGGAGTTTACAAGAATTCGGGCTTAAGTTTCTTGACCCAAGCTATTTTGGAGAAATAAATGTCTCTTAGGGTAAGTTTTTAACATTGTTGATATTATATTATCATTCCATTGATTCATTTCAAATACAGGTACATTAAAAATATATTTATAAAGTTAGTGAAGTAAATATAATAACAGTTTTAGTAGCAGTCTTTATCATTCCAAACTTATAGGCCAAATCATTATACCTTCTTATTGAATCTCTGAAAGTTTGCAGTCGTAAGTTGTGATGCCAACGGAACCATTTATAGTGAATTAGAATATTTTTTGTTTGGTTGTGTGTATAACTGTCAATTTTATTTAAATTCATCCGAAAAATGTATTATATGGTAAGAAAGAAATGAATCATAAATAAACTTATGAGCCCTGAAGCAGATTATTAATCGTCTTGCCGATGTCTTTAGGATCTATTTAATTTAATAATAATCAAACTGCTATATTCTAGGGAATACCGTTACTTCCTTTCAGAGTTAAATAAAATGGTTTTAGTCTAAAAACAGTAGTAAGTTCCAAATAACTCCTTCTTTATGATTTTTAATATTTATATAAACTATTAATGAAATACTCAGATGATTGTTAATCAACGAATAAACTTTTTTCTAAGATTCCAATTGTCGTATATTTACTTTTTACTTGAAGTGAATCAAGGAAAGTGAGTGGATAATTATGAAACTTTTCAAAATGCGTGATGAAGAGTGTTTGTGTGTGTAGTGGAGAGAGAGTGAGAGAGAGAGAGAGTGAGAGAGAGAGAGAGAGAGAGATGGAGCGAGGGGTGGATTTAAAAGGGTGTGATTGAATATATGTTTGTGTGAGTGTTTTGCGTATGCTTGCGTCTTTGATATTTAAATTTGCATTTTCTATGTGAGAACTTACGTTATTCATCCGGATACTGCTAATTGTTTAACTATTATGTAACACCCATATTTTCATTATAATTGATACTAATAGAAATTGTGTGTTCTCCTCTGTCACATATTGGAATGCAATATGTTTATTTTAAGAGAACACTCTTCGTTTTGATTTAATTTTGCGTTAGTGATTCCTAACGCTCTGTTTTTGTCATTATCATTGATAAAGCTATTCTGGTCTAATGTATTTTAGATGCATATCTGTGTTATCCTTCCGTAGTGCCATTTATATTCAAGCAGCCCCTTTGACTAATGCATTAGTATGTGCATATTTCTGGTTACAATCGCTAAAGAAATAAACCATTCATGATTTCAGAAATCTAAAATAAAACCTTCTAGTGCAAATAACATAACTTGTGGTACAAATGTTTTAAATTAAAGCAGAGATAAGAGAGCAAATTTATAGAGAAAGAATAATAAAAAAACTGATTTCTTATTAAAAAAAAGAAATAACTGCAGGTGTAATAATAATATAATAACAGAATAAAGGTAATTTTATTTACTATGTTAAAAGTTTATTAATCGCAGGCAAAAACTATTTTGAAGTATAAATAGCCAATTAAGCAATTGTTAGTATCCTGTGTCTATGCTTGTAGTTTTTTTAAGTGATGGATGAGTTGATATATTTTATAAAGATTGTAAAACAAATCTGATCACATTGATAAATAAATCAAATCGGTAATATACCGTAAATAATATGTAATAAGTGATGTAATAAACTATTTATTTAGTATTTTAAGCACTACATAATTATGCTAAGTTGAAAAGTTGCTGCTTGCAAAAAAAGGTGAAATTGTTGCATATAGATATATATTTATGAAGAATGTAGATGAACATGAATGCGTTACGGGTATTACTGACATCACAGCAGGATTACAGCTACGTATAAATGTAAAATTGAAAAACGAATTCCATTAACGAGTATGAGTGTCATGGTTTTAGGTGAAATTGCCAAAACTCAGTAATTATATCGTATTTTATGAACTCAGAGAATATTTGTGGTATCCATAACTACCTTAATGGGTAGAATTATATTTAAATATATGTTTATAAAAAAGTGGAATTATAGAAAAATGGATTTGCACCCTTGATAGGTGACATGTATCATTAACACTTGACACCTAAAATTGGAATAATGAAAACCTGCCCTACTTCCAAGATTTCATTAGTTCGCATTATATAATTCTACCATAATTCATCTAAAAAAATTAATTAAACTTTTTTTTAAAAAAAATATAAATTGCATCCATTGAATATATTTTATAAATAAAATTTGGAAAAATTTAAATTCTTAAAATGGTTATAACATTGATATATTCATTTTTAAATTATTTCTGATGCTATATATATTTAATTTTGCTTGTATGGATTATATTATATTATGATAACATCATGATTAAAAATTGTTTTAAGATTAAAACGAACTACTTTGGTTGATGAAGTGTTTGATATTATATTTACTAATAATATTATAGTTAAATATAAGTAGCACCAAATTTTTTTCAAATGGTTTGATTTTAATCCGACAATTTTCCTAACTATAGAAACATTTTCTCTTAAGTTTTGTCTAAGTAATAATTTGTATAATATTAATTACCTGATTTTAAAATAGTTGAAGAAGAAATACACACCAAATCCTGTAGTAATTACTTTTTTCTAGTTGTTAATTAGTATAGTATGGCATAACATTCATTGCATTTTGACAACAATTGACAAAACGAAGATAGCCTCCATAAAATAAATGATGTGATTAAAGTGATAGTTACAAGACATGACCAATTAACACATAATTGTAAATTGATTTTCAATAAGCTTGATAGTATGTTTGCTTATAGTAAAAAGTAAGGGCATTTAACTCCAAATTTTTTTCACGGTTACACTAAAATCTTATTATTTTGATTCTCTTAGATTTTTATAATTGGTGATACCAGACCAATTTAAATATATTTTTCCTTATATAAATCATATTATGGAAAATTATTCTTATTGCCTTTATAAGGCAATAAAACTATAGCTGTTTAAGGTTTATGGGACTAAATTTCACGCAAAGTTGTTCTTTTAAAATTTAATAATATTTGAAATAAAGCAAGTTGAAGAGTTTTTCCTTTTTACTTTTCTATTCATTCGGAATATTTAGATTATTTACTTGTGATGAGAAAATTTATTTAAATATAGACATAGGTGTGAAGAAAACCGATGATGAACAATAAATGTACATTGTTTATATTTATCACAACAATATAAATACAATAAACAAAAACATTATTAATCAGAAGCATCAGCTATGAAATATTATTGATTTACGAATTCCTGTGGACTGAGAATATATTAAATTGTAGCAATTGGTAGAATATTAATTGAATCTATACACCTCATCTATAAAAGATTTTTGTATTAAAAATGTTTGTATTGTATTATTATTTTTGTATTGGTATACAATTTATTAAAAAAGAAATTACCATTTTATATGTAGTGCTGTTTAAAATAATTGGAAAATTTGTATCGATTTTTAAACAAAATTTACTTTTAAAGTTATTTTTTCAATGTTGGTTTAAAAATGGAGTTAACATATCCTTCTGGTGGGCTGGAAAAATAAACTGAGCTTAATTTTTCTCAGAAACACAATAACATATTGCAACAATTATACCTGACATTTGTTAAATTCTTAGTAAAGAAATCTATTCCAAAATTTTTTTTGTAAAATTAGTTTCTTTGAGTAATAAGATGAGTAATTAGTTAGTTTGAGTTGTGTTTTTTTTTTCTAAACAAATCTATTTTGACATAATATATTGTGAATTCTTCCATTTATCCCCACGTTTAAGTGTGTGTTTGTGTGTGTGTAGTGTGTGTGTGTGTGTGTGTGTGTGTGTGTGTATGTGTGTGTGTGTGTGTGTGTGTGTGTGTGTGTGTGTGTGTGTGTGTGTGTGTGTGTGTGTGTGTGTGTGTGTGTGTGTGTGTGTATTTCTTTCTCAGCATCAAAATTGATTGAGTTCATACAAGGATTTTCTTTTTCCTATTTGGTAGCAATCTGTTCATATTATTTAAATTCAGAACACATACATTTTGTCTTCTGAACTGTAATTTATATATAGAATGAAATATGCACAGCAATAGACCGTTTCATTAAATAGTTTAAAAAAACTGTTCCGAAGTGGTAGTAATTGAACTTTCAAAGGGTTCATATATGTATTGATATTTACATTTTGTTCTTATTTCATTCATACAAATATTATAGAATAAAACCGTAATACATGATTAATAAATATAAAATTTATTCTATATTAAATAAACTGTAAGAGGAAGAAAACTAAAAAGAATATTTGAATAGTGATTTGTACAAATATTCTTTACAATTTTACTATAGTCTCTTATTGATTAGGACATAATTAACGCCACAAGTGATCAGGAGGATAATGATAGTATCAGGAGAGTTATGACTTTAACAAGCCGTACCCTCTTTGTTTGAGCTTGAGTTTGAATAAAAAAAAATGTTGATTGTGTATTGGTGGGCTTTTTACAGTGTTTCTCAGTTTAATTCAGTAAAATTCATATGTAATAATAAAATATGCATACAAATGAATGTTAAAATATTCATATTAGAATATTTTAAACATTTTACCTGAGAAAAAATACAAAAAAGTCATATTCAATTATGAATCTTGTTCCTTATAGGTTATCCTATTGGCAAAACTTTTACTGACTTGTCATCTGATCCCACAAACCTTAAAAAAAACTGAGGGAATGTAAAACCGGCTTTTGCCAGTTGTTTGTATTTTGACATTAGCTTGCCGATGATGGATTTATCCCTGCCAAGCAGGTTGTTTTCCATATTAATATCAGATAATGGTTCATTCATTTCAATTTTATTCCTTTGTAAAAATTGAGAACTCATATTACATAATATTATTTGCTAAAAACAAACTTAAAATTAAATTTTTACCTTTTAACATTTCTATTAATTTTATTTGTTAGATTAATTTAAACAAGCTCTAATATTTTTTATAATAAAGGAAAGATATTTTATAATATAGAAATAGTAAATGAGAGATGACAATAAGCTATGAAAAAAAGCTGATTGCTTTTTATTGCTATTATTATAGCAAGAATATTTATTTATAAGTGAGTATGTGGAAGTTATCTGAAGTTTTATACCAGTTTTTTTTTTCAATTAATGCGGTTTGTGCAGTTTTAGCGATGTTGAGAATATATTTTAGTGGCCAACAAACTTATAAACAGTTTCCACAAACTATGTTCGTGATGGTTAAGTCGTACATATCTTTGCAACAAACTTCCTGTGCCGATATGTCTTTCATAGTCTTGAAGTCAGCCTTATTAGAAACAAATATTGGTCGAAAGGAGACGTCAGCAGTATGAGTCAGATTTCAGTATACTGAACACAACCAATAGTCTAAACACGCTTTTTAGTTTATTTAACTGTACTATGAAATTGTATGCTTTTATTTTAAGTCGAATAAACGATTGTTATCTCTATCAGAAAAAGCCAACAAAAAGAATTTGTGAAAAGAATGGTCATGCGTCATTTTTTGTTTATGATACACAATTGTTGAAGAATTATAGGGATACTTTTTATCAGCAACTGTTTTGGTTCGCTATCGACTCATAGTAAAAATAACTTGATTTTGTTGTGATATGTATTTTGTTGTTGTGATATGCAATTGAAACAGAAATTACGATAACCAATTTCTGGTAAATTAAATGTTGCAACCGGCACATATTATTAGCATTCAGTTTTTGCAATTGGTTTTTATCGCCCGAACGGTTTAAAGTTTATAGCGTACAATACACGAGAAATATATCAACCCTATTTGATTTCATCAACCCATTTCTTAGGCGTCTTTGCTTTTTTATCGTCACAAAGTATCTTAAATTTTTCCCCTTTCTTTAATAGCTCGTTGCTGATTAGTGTAGATGCCGTTCAAAGAAATTCCTCTGTCAGAAAGTATGCCCCTTTTTATACTGTTTTACCTCAAGTTGACCTTAATTACCTTAAAATATGGATGAATATCTTCAGACAATAAAGCCGGCCAAACTTGTGTCTTCTCTTTGTTTGTAGTTTCTTTAGATCAGTAACTTACCATCTATCTACCAGTTTCAGGTATTTAATATTCTTGGTTAGTTCTGTTTGAATCATACATCAATATACATCGTAGCAGCTTTCTTGAAGAGAACATCCGTGATATCTACTTGAAGGAATCTTTTTACAAAAATAAGTAATGTTCATTAACGTAAATACTATTTGTTTTGAAACTTTTTTACCATCTAAACGTGAAAGTGCTTTTAGAGGAGCATATACTAATATGGGGACTAAATATACTATCATTCACTTACATAGACGTAACCAAAATATTCAAAATTAGTAAAATCGTTAAAATGTACCTAATACAAAGAAATAAAAATCTGAAGAAGTATAATTATATAGCGGAAATGTTTTGAAGTGTGAATTTTCTTTAAATTAATCAATCACATCCTTGCACAAATGAATATGATGACAATACATGGTTAGTGGACTAGACGTCTCTCCTGAACATTTGCTATACTGAATTAATTTAGGTTTGATTAGGTCACTTTGCAGTGTCCGTCCGACATAACTCACATATGATACAGATTGGTTTTTTGTGATACTACCATATGAGCATTCTACATTGCGAGTTCTAATCCTTCCCTAACTCAAATTTATTTAAGTAGGGATCTTTAACGAGTACCTGACATCGTACATGCTTAGAATCGACGTTTTAATATGCTATAAAATGTGTGTTCACTTCCAGTTATTAATAAATCGATGAGCAGAATGGGTATAAAATCCCGAATCTACGAGAGCATCGGCGAGCACTTCATCCACTGAGCTACCCTGACCCTTCTTTATAAATTTATGAAAAATCATTTTCATCTATCTAGTACTAGTTCTGAAACTTATGCAGAACGGAATAACTATCTGTTATGAACTAACAGTGATACTTTCTTTTCAGGAATAAATATCTGAATAATTGGCTTCTTTCTCCATGCGTCACTGCTCATACTTGTTTCCTTATAGTAATTGAAATCACTTTGAATGCCTTTTGATAGTTTATTGTGTCTCTGTTATTCAAATGCCCCTTACTGTGTTAAAGCAGGGATTGATTTTGCCTTAAAGTGCAGTCAACTTTTTAAAGGCCATGTCCAGCCTTATATGATTTTGGGACATTTTCGCAATCGTTAGTTCCTCAGTAAGATACCACAATTCATAAATGTTTTATGAATTAAGTCTTCTTTCTTAAATATTCTGACAAACTATGCTTTGACAGATTTGTGACCATATGCTACAGCCTCATGCCTGTTCCACTGCACTTTGTCACAGCTCTACGTGCATTTGACCATAGTTACATAATATTTTCCTCATAGTAGTTATTTAATTACTGTTATTTCGTAAAAATAATTTTTCTCTTACTATGTGATTTTGTCAGAATTACCTCTTCATATATTACAAACAGCAAAAAAAGAACAGACAGAATCGTTGTTAATATTTACAATTGTAAATACGAACATAACATTATTATTAATCACTGGTTATTTCTGTAATAGTACATGGAATTGTACTGACTCTCCAGTAAATAATTTAAATTATCATAATCCATATTGCCTGATATATTTTCCACTCCATTTGAGTGCTTTCGGAATATCTCCAGTCTCACAGATTGACAACGCTCCAGTGAAGTTGAAACCAACGATATGAAATGCTTTATATTAATTTAATTTACCTTAGCAATCTCTGTGGCACTAACAATAATAATAATATGAATAATATAGTAATGAGTGAAATGTTCGAGCTATTGAAACCAAATATAAACTATTGCTATACGTATATATTAGGATAACTAATCGAAGCAAGTTAAAGTTACTTTACTTCAAGTGTACTATTCTAACTTTTAAAAATGCAATTCAGACTGGAATTTACTGAACTAATATAATAATAAAAATAAAATGCAATCTACTTGGAGGCAGATCATTATTTAATAATACCCATGTTAACAAAATTAAAGATGATTTATATTATTATTGCTACAACAAACACATTGTCATGTATGTGCTTGTGGCCCCTGGCCACAGTGGTCAGGACGGCCTCCTATCGGCGTGCTTCGTCTCCCACTCTCTTTTCTCCTGAAGATGGAATATCCGAAAATTTCAGTTAGTGAGTGTTTCCCTTTCTCTGTTTGTTGCTATTCTTGGTTTTTGAACTCGTTTGTGTCCTGTTTGGATTGACTTTCCAATTTTGAAGTGTATAATATATATTATTATTAAGTTTTTTATTATTTTTCCCCGTTGTTGTTCTTCTTTAAACATTTCTACTATTTTTTTTCGTTTTCGTTGTGGCCAACCTGTACATATTTTGTGAAGCTGTCCAGATGACTTTCGTCTTCTTTCCTGAGGGCGACCGTTAAAAGGGTCGAAATAATATTGACTGTGAGTCCTAGTATCTATTTTTCATTCGTGTTCCTCAAAGTTTCTAATGTGCATAGTCCTATGGTATCTGATTTCATTTGAATGTGTCAAGTGCGTATAGGGCCAGCCTCCGACTTCCTTTGTTTTCTTGGTGTTTCTTGGCCTCTTATTTCTTTCTATCTCAGTAATTTATCTTTATTTCTGTCTCCTAATTTAATTTAACTTCTCTGCAGTATTTTTGCTTCTATTATTAAAGTTTATTTTACCGTTTTATTTTATTTACTTAGTCATATATTTTTATGGTTTAAATATATTCTTCCTTTATTTTATTAAGGGTTTTATTTTGTTGGCTTTAGTTCTGATGAATAACTTAACGGTTTACTGGTTCAAACAAATATCTTATCTTTCTCGTAAATTAGTCAACTATACAGTTCAAATTGAGTTTTTGTCGCGTTGTTTATCTATGAACATCCCTCCTAATGGTTGACACTTAAAATGACCTTATCGGCTATTCCTCTCCAGTTTCGTTATCAGCATACCACAGGTTTCAATTGTTCTCTGCAACTTACTCAAATTACCCTTCTTAACCATCAACAATTGATAGATTTGCATCTTACAAACTGTGTTCCACTATCAAAATTTTATTGACTGTGTCACTTATACAATTTCGAAAAGTTAAAGAGTTGTTTTTCATTACCGATAAACAAACACTTTCATAAATCCCGTTCCCCTGACATGAAGAAGTTGTCCAAGTTAAACTGTTTGTATCTGAATTCTGAAATTTCACTACCTTTCCAGGTACTGCCCCGTCTTTTTCGAAATCCTTACTCTCTCCTGAGCATGGCCCCACCATTCACCTTTTCCTTTGACACTATTCTTACTAGAATTAGTAATAATACAATCCGTCATACTTCGTAAAGTCTCTGAAAAGCTCGACCGGTTTCGGGTCCGTCTGGATCCCATCTTCAAGAGCACCTAACTGACTGTGAATGTTATTTTCCTATAACCTACCTATATATATATCATCTACAATGTAGAAACCGAAACCGATCGAGGTTTTCAGAGACTTTACGAGGTATGACGGATTGTATTATTACTAATTCTAATATTGCTAACGTCAGTGGAACTAACCCATTAACTATTCTTACTTCTGAATTTAACCACAGCTTTCTTATTCTAATCCTACTTCTCAATCTAATACAAGATCTCAACCTATACCTAATCCCGAATATAATCAGCCTGAGAGTTGGGAGAACGTTTGTAACAGTGAATCGCTGGTTATGATTTACCAGAGAGGTAAATGTTTTATTCTCTAAAGAGTTGATTTGTAAGAAATATCCACTTGTGGTCTATTCACCGTGCGTTACTAACAAATTTGTTATTAAACGGGGGGTAATATCCCATAAATTTTATTAGAATTTCATTTATCTGTAAAATTTATTCAATTATGACTTCCAAGCATATTAGGTTCCTCAATACTAGATGGAAGTCAAGACCTACACACGCAGCATATCTGCAGTTACTTTATTTGGTTTTGTTCATAGAATGTTTGTATTTAACTTACCTCGAATACCTCAGTCTTTTTTACTGACTCATATTGTTTATACTCCAAAAAACCAATGAAGTTATGGGCTGTCAACTTGAAGTTGTCATGTTTAATTTGGTTTTGTCAATCACATTATTAATTAGTTTGTTATTTATGAAAATAATAGCACATCACTACAATGAAATCCTTTTATTCAAGATCTTATTCTTATCGTCAACTTCCCCTAGTGCAAGTCAAGTCAATGAATGAACTTAGAATATTATTTTAAAAATATTTTCAAGTCTAATAAATGTCTTTCATTTGAATGTAATTAAAAAGAAATGTTTAAATTAATGTAGACAAATCCAATAAGTATGGCAGGTAAGAGAGTGCTTATCGTGTTCTTCGTTGTGTATTGACTCTTCAAAGTGTACAAAATTATTAAACCTTTTTATAACGGCTTATTGTTAGATAGTCGAATATCAGTTTTTATTTCTAGTGTCCATGTTTCTTTGATAAAATTAATTTAAGCACTGTATAGCTTATTTTTATACTAGCTATTTTTCTGTTTAATTTCTCTGCGGTCGATTAAAAGATATCAACATTATTGTGTTTACAAGATTTTGCATTCAATTCTAAGTCAAAATGTTTTCAATTTTGCTTACAACTGATTTTTCTTTTTTAAATGAATTTTTACTGTGTAATACCAGTAGTTCAGGGGAATAAAAAATAAAAAGGAAGATTAAAATGTACGTATTTTTTTAAAGGGTGTATCTTTTGCACGAGGACGAATGTATCCATAATGTTGTGTAACCTCGCTGACATCGTACAAAGGATTAGTGATACTTCACAAACAATGAAAAACACTGAGGATACAGTGCGTCATTTGGAGTGACGTCGCCTAACAAATTCTTACCAGCAAACAACTCCTAATGTACTAATAGAATGTACAGAAAGTTACAAATAAATAGTAGAATATGATCACTATTATTGTAGAATCACAAAAGGCTTTGCCATTTAAAACAAAAAAAATCATATATAAATACTAAAGTATAAAATAAGACAAATCAAACTTACGTAATTAACTCAATGCTAAATTGAATAATATAATGTAATATTTAATTACAGTATATTGTTAAATTATTACCAATGGTTTTCCAAAGTACATAGTCAAGGTATTAAGAATACAATATTAAATATAATAGGAAAGCAATAACACAGTGTGTTTCAACAATACTGTTTAACTTATTTTTAATGATTCCATATTTAAAAAATATTACATTTAATTAGTAAATATTTCCTTATGAGCAAAGCAATCAGGTATAAATTTGTGGTAGGTATAAATGAAAATCTTGTTGCATAAAACTTAATAGATAAGTTAAACTGATAACAGTATATCATTAATAGATGCAGGCTATGTATGGAAATATGATATCACACCACATATTGGTATAAGTTCTGTTGTTTCAACATCAAAGAAGCGTTGTAACTATTATTGGTATTGTCAAATACTTACTTTAATGATTATATTATGGAAAGTTGGTATATTTTGTAATTGATAATTTACTAAAATCTACTCTCGGTAAAAAGGACAACCAGTAAATTAGCTTAATGATGGAAGTAAAAGGCAATGTTTGTATTTACGGAAAGTAGAATACCAATCAAAGAAGTAAATTAGTTCTCGATAGGTCTAAGGGAAATGAGAAAATCGACCAACGCAAGAGGGCATAATTGACGTTCGTAACTCGTCCCCTGAGGAAAAACTTGAAACCATTAACAAATCCATGTCAATCATTACTCAACGTACCCTCAATAATAGCATTAATCATTGTGTTTTTTGTAATGTATGGGAAAAGTTATTCATACGAAGCGGGAGATGGTGGTATTTGCTTGTAAGAAATAAAGCATCAGATTCAAATTAGTCATTAAATTTATGTCAATTATAACCTAAAATGTTAACCATTAATGCTTAAAACCATCATACCGTAAAAATACGGTTAAGATGGTAATACGACTCTCATTTCGTGATTTATTAAGCAAAACTACAAAGTGTCAATGTCAGTGTACTTAATCAGTCGGTGGGTTATTGCATTTGTATAAATAATAGAAACCAAATAAATAAAAACATAATTTAATATTTTACGTCTATTTTATGCCAGTTTCGCATAGACTTCAAAATGTAAATATTATTTTTATTCAGCTGGCATAGACTTGCTGTTCAATAGAAATTTTTGCATGGTCATGATGACTAATTTAATTGAACTGTTTTGTTTCTACTGGAATGCAAGATATTATGTTGAAAAAAAAAAGAAACTATCTTGAGTGAAACGTGTCTAATGTGAAACAGTACAATATATCAGATGTAAGAACTTTTAAAAAACATTACATTATTTTTTTAAGTTATATTTTACTTATTCCTAAAAAACATAAAAGAAATTAAACGATATACTTATAATGATCTAGTAAAATTGTTCAGGTACATTTCAATCAGCTAATAGATAAATTTGGTTGTACTGTCAAAGTTACTAGTTTCCAAATGCCTAGCTTCAGTTTCAGGTGAAATGTGAAATCAATAGTATGTACTTTGCTATATGATCAATATTAAAGGGACTAGAGCTGACTATGGGTGGGACTTTTAAAATATATATGAATGACAAATAATGAAAATTAAAAAGTTAGTTAAGATTTATGTTCAAAGAAAAAGGGAATAAAGTCATAAATCTTTAGTACTTATAGTTTCAGTAATATACTTGAGCATATTCTTAAGAAGGTATTTCAAAATATACATAGTATGCTGTGAGCTGTGAGTATTATTGAAGACAACGGTAAGAGTGTTAAATTTGTTTCACCAGGGTATATATGAAATTATATATGTTCATATTTTTTATGATAAAGTTTGAACCTTAAAAATATTTATTCTTTTTTTGTTTTTCCTTTATTTTGTTTTACTTTAATTTATATTGGGATGAAAATATTATTTAAAAATTCTAAAAATCACAGTTTATTATAACGATTTTCATAATTTGTTCATACTAAACAGGATTGATTACTTGAAAATATAGTCAAAAATGTGTCAAATTTACTTGAAGAAAATGTTTATTAAATGCAAAGAGAAATATTAAAAGATAACGTTGACAAAGAAGCTGACGATTATAATAAGTGAATACATGTATACCCAACTTAACTCAACCTATGGAAAAAACAGCGACTTGCTGCTTGTGGCTGCTGACATTAGGTGGGAGAGCCTAACATCTGGAGGGCTCATCGACCCAAACAGGCCAAGACCCGTCTGTATGAAGGCTTGTCACGGCTATCTCGGGAAACATCTGCACAGTATTGGTGTGGTGCGAACTGCAGAGTGGCCTCTCTGCCATTACGAGTCAATGACAGAGTTACGACCGCCTCTCACTAACCCCTAATGACAACTAACTATATGGATAATCTCTTCTTTACTGGTCAGAGCCTCGCTTATTGGCCCTGCTTCCAAGACTGGGTATTCGATAGCAATTTAGTTACCTATCATATCAACGAAATACAATAATTAAGTAATGCAATGATAGTTTCGCATTATTCATTTATGTTGACCCAATTAAATTAAATATATGCATCTTTACCCAATTAAGTATTTAAAGATTAAAAATTACTGTTGAATAAAAAAAAATCGACGAAAAGCTTTTAATATATTATTGTTATAATCATTGTTGTATTGTCATTATAATTATTTTTGTTATATTGTTGAAGGTTCTATTGTTACATTGTTGCAGTTTTTTGTGTTGCAAAAGAGAAGTTTTTTTTTAATGTCCGATTCAATAATAGGGTGGAAGGGTTGACATGTTTAGTTAAATTCAATATGTATGCAAGGACATGTTTAGGAGACGACTCTCTTGGTTAGTAGTATTCCCCCTCACGTTCACTTGAGAGCAGCGATTTTGAATTAATACATACAAAACAAATTCGACTAAATATTTTCAATATACTGAACAGTTATCAGGAAAGGCATGTCTGAACTATGGCTAGCAGCTTTAAACCTAATCAGCTAGCAGTTTCGATGCACAATAAATGCTTTAATTATGTCTTGACGTCACTCACTAATTAGTATCACTGATTTTACTACAACAGAAATTCGGTTCACCTAATTATAATCGACAATCTCATTCAATCCATAGCAAATAAAACTAGAATCTGACTTGGTAGTCAGTAGTTTCTAACAAAACTTGGTTTGATTTCCGATTATTAATTCAACAACTTGACTTGTAGTGTTCTATGATCAATTATGTTAAGCACTTGTTATAATAACGATGACTTTTCATAAAATGAATTAATTTCAGTTTTACTAGGTCATTTTGTTACATATTTTATAGTTTTATTTAAAAAAGCCTCTCCGAGATTATCGAATATTTTTTTATACTTCCATGAATATTTCGTAGCAATGATGGAGAAAAATAACAGGCTACGTGTAATTCAACCCTATAGTAATTCGTTATAAGCTGGTTAGAAGAGGTTATAGACATTTTCTGACGTAACACATTTTGTCTTATAACATATGTTCAGGTTGGTGTTGGCTTTTAATATAGTTTTGTATTGTTCAGAAAGGTAGTTTAACTCGGTTTTATGACAAACAATGATTATAGTGTGAGGAAATCAAAGCACAATAAAGCTGTAGCTGCCACAAGATCAGACGTGGTCACAGATATTTCCCAGAGGATAAGCCCGTCATGTGGTGATGGTATTGAGATTACTGCAGATCTAAACACAGGGTTGGGTTATCTGTTGTTATCTGGAAAGTTGTTATCTGTTGTTGAGTACATCACGTTCCCATGCTGCTTGTTCTCTAACGCCTGCCAAGTGGAAATAACTTTAAGAGGGGAGTTAACCATATTTCGATACTCGTATTCGAGTAAACCATAAGTACTGAGGTTATAACTTTCACTTTAAGTTAGGGGGACATATAGAGATTCTCAGATCTCCTCGGAATGTCTCAGAATAGAGATATTGTTGACAGACGTTGCATTGGAGGATAGCCGTATCTGTAAGACTTCTTCGGCTCGGATGGACTCAGGCGTGACTTCATTCTCCATTACTAGTTCGCTAGACAATAATTGGAAGTACTCATTAACTCATTCATAATTTTCATAATTTATATTTATGCAATATGATAGTGGCGCTGTTTATTAAAATGTATTAGTTATTGTTCACTATTGTATCATACTATGAACATCTTAAATATTATCATGTTTAAAAGGATTAGGTTATATATATTCTGGTAAATATAATAAAAAACTTGACTTCCTGCAAATGAAGAGCAAAATAAACATTTTTCAGTTGTACATTGTCATTAGCTATAAGTTTGACAGTCTGTTTCTCATTGTCTGCAAAACTTATTCTATGGTGGAATTATACACACAAAACAATTAAAACTTCATTCAACACCCTTCTATTTGCAGTTATGTCTGATAAAAAGTAATTTTATTCATTAACAGGTTCAGTTAATTTTAAAACACCTACGAAATCTATGCTTGAAGAACTCAAGTATGTAACAATTCAGTAGTTTGCAACCTTTAAAACAAACTTACCAATTTGATTTTGGCTAGAGGAAACAATGAAGCAATTAAAAGTTTTGGATAAAAGTTCTTAACAAGTTAAACTCTTCACTCAAACTACCTAATTAAAAAACTATCATACCTAAATTGTTTTCTTCGATTAGCTGAGCGCTACCTCCACGAGATTGAATAAGTGATAAACTAGAGACCTTCAATTGTTTCAGGTAATCTGTCTTCTGTTCTTACTATTAATGTGTTATAATTCTAACTAATGCCTAACATTTAATACATTTAATGATCATTTACTAATTGTCTACATAAAATAATTGGCTATTAATGCTACTTGACTAATATCAAACAGTTAATGGAAAACTTATTCTATTATACTGGATTTAGCACCATTCACGTGATATATTGCCCTTCTCAAGTGACGTGAAATTTTATCATACCCAGTATGTCCACTGGGTATGATATTCAGGGTTCATACCATGGATATTCATACTAGACATATTCAGGGTTTCTCAGAAAAAAAATATTTAAATAAAATTATTAAAAGTAGGTTAAATTTTACATAACATAAATTAAATAATGTAATAAATTATTGTTGTCTATTGAACAATCATAAAAACAAAGCAAAGTAATGTTTTTTTACAATTAATGGAACTGTACTAACTTATATATGCCTGAACCTATAAATACACCAAAAAATGTTACCTTTTTATTTTACTATAAGTAAAGTATAGTGATCGTGAAGAAATTCTATGTCGCCATTTTAACGGAATTACATGTTTTGAGGTCAAATATCTGTGAACATTTGTACCTCAACATACATTTGTACATTTTTTCGATGATGTGTGTGTGTGTGTGTGTGTGTGTGTGTGTGTGTGTGTGTGTGTGTGTGTGTGTGTGTGTATATGTGTGGGTGGGTGAGTATGTATCCAAAGTTTGTTACCACATTACGGTCCAGAATCTTTGATTGATAGAGTTTACATTTTACACAAAAATAAATGATTGCCCATAGTTTAAATGATCCCTATTGTTTGGGAGAAATAATGCATGACGGGAAAGTCACTTTTTTGCCAAAAACCGGTTTTAATACTATATTTTTTTCTCCTAAAATACTATTTCTAGAATCTTTAAATTTTGGAACTAGCCTGGAGTCTACAAAAGTAATAAACGAAAAAGATATTCAGATTTATTTTAAACCACAGGAAATATTTTTTTTCAATAAATTGTAAAAATGTTGACTTATAATTCAATCTGAAAGTAGAATAAAAGCGATACAAGCCATACGATATAACGGATCAACATGAAACTATGCTTAAAATAGAGCTGTCTGAGGAGGATGAGTTGAGATAATTTTTTTTTCAAAATCACATTTACAAATACGGCGTTACAGTACATTTTCTGTTCTAAAAAATGTTTTTCTAATGCTAAAGGGCTCATGAAAAAACTATGAAATTTTTCCAAAAATTTGAACAAAAAATTAACAAATTATAAAAAAAAAAATCATATTTTTTCAGTTATGGCAAAGAGTAGTAACACTATAAGAACTGAGTGTTTATCGTAGACTAACGGATTACCCGCTATACTTATCTAATTTATTGATATTTATTTACATCGTTTACATTGAGTTACAAATTTTTTGGTGACTCCACTGAATTAAAATTGATGTTTTGAAGTATAGTGGGAAAATTTATAATAATAATAATTTATAAAATATAATAAACACCCTTGAGTGTGACAATATAATAAATATAATAAACACCAAACTCAATACCAGATGCAAATTTTTATGTGATTATAAGTTTCACTTATTATTTTTTTATGTGATTATATTCATAGTTTCTTTGGATAGTATTGAAGTGTCAGTGTGAAGAATGGACACTTTTCTTAAGAAAGAAAATTTATGTTTATTGACAAATATCTAATTTTTTCCCTATTCTAGTCAAATAGATCATATCTATTATTTTTAAAAATTACAAGCATCTAGCGATGAAAGTTCCAAATTATACTAAATAGCCGGCTTTGACTTTGATTTGGGTATGTAAAACTGGCTAATTACTAATATGTTTCTTCTCAATATATATTCACAGTAATACGAGTATTTCTTACTAATTTGTTTGAAGAGTTTAAACTTACTACATCCCTTCCCATCAGCTGATAGGCTTCTTGTACTGACTTTCTTTTCTGTACTTTTCGCTTATTTCTGTATTATGTAAATCATCGTTGATTTTAATGGTTTTTTTTTTAAACTAAAGCTGAATTCATTATTCTGTAGAAAATATTTCTTTCTGGGTGCATTTTTTTTTGTTTTTCTGAGGGGGATGGTTTATTAAAAATACTTATCAACTACAAAATAGTTTACAACTATTATAATCTGGTTCATATATATCAAATAATGTGAAATAGGTGTTTACTGTATATTATGAAACAAAAATAATCCGCTGTGATCTACTCTCAGCTTTACTATAAATGAATATTGAATGGGACTAATTGACAACCATGTGAGACTTGGTTTTACCTTTATGCGACAATCCCGTAGATTTAATATCAAACTCTCTAGTAAAATATTATGATACTCATGAATAATATGTATCATGATTTTATTTATTTTATTGTGGCTATATCCACCTTTTGAGTTATAACGAATTTGTAATCGTTCACTTAAAATAATCTAACATGGTTTTATTATTATTATTAATGAGTCCCATTGAACTTGTGGGCAATGTGACAAAAACTAACGTATTTTGCTTCCCTTAAATGTTTCTAAATTGAGCATAAGTTTTTCTATTAAGTATTGAACTTTATCATTTTCTTGAGAAAATTATACCTCATTTCTTTTGTTTAATGTTTAATATACCCACATTAAAGTTTAATATAACCTCATCGTTTAACATCTTATTGCATTACTCATATGATATTAAATCCAGACTTCTTATTTGGTAGTTAAGAATACAATGTCTTGTTGGTTAGATATGCTATATATAATATTACACCCCTGTTCTTGAAGATTTATTATTTTATTTACAAGTTGAGAAGCAGTAAACATTAGGTTAAAATAGATCCCTTGTTCTATTTGTATTCCATCTGCTTCCTTCTTAATACATTCAATAGTTGCAATTTTCAGAAGGCTGGGGTGTGTTGTGTAAAATCTCAATGCTAAAGAATGTATTTGGACTCCAATCTCTTCTGACCGCTTCACTTACTCATTCGCCTGTATTTCTTTCTGTCCAGGGACCTAAATGAAAGTGTACTGCTTTTAATATTAATCTTTGGTAACGTCAATGTACCAGACAAAGAATGTTTTTATGACAGTTTTAAACCTAGTGGATTATTTATGTTCTCTGGCATACTTTAGCTGGGGGGGGGATTGTACGAGACAAAATACACGGAATATATTATTATTGTCTCGTTATGATAAATGTTTTTTATATAAATGTTAAACTCTAACAAATCAGTATTTATTATACCACGTTGAATTTTTAAATTTTAGAGCTATATTGCATTTTAAAGTAATGAGATTGTAATTTCTTCTTTTTGTCGCATAATCTTTTTAGGTAGATTTTTATTCAAACTGAATACTTCTATAATTGGCACATTATTTCGGCTGCATGAAATAGTTTCTGAAATCATAAAATATTCCTTTTCGTCACGATGACTTTTACAGAACAGCATCCCGCTAATTCTCCTTTAATGATGCTATTTTTGGGTGTAATGTCATGTTCCTTAATGATCTTTCACCTCTTTGAAGCTGCACGATTCACACTGGCACAATCAATTATTGTTGCCTTTAAAACCCTTTAAAATAAATCATAAGTCAAAAATTTACATTTACATTTCACATTGAAAAATTAACCATTCTAATTTTATTGAAGCAGTCTTACATTTTTTTTAAGTCAGTTTCATCGTAATTCATAATTTCAAAACTCTATTGTTAGTACATCAGGGGAAAAAAATCACACTATTTTAATTAAGTTTTGACTAAAAACGTAACTTTTCTATTTTGAAATATTGTCTAAAGACAATTGTGTTTATTTACATTTAAAACAATATTTGTTTAAATAATTTGAACGATGAAACGTCATTCCTGCAATATGCACACAAATTTTGTTATACAAACTCACCCACTCATAAACATAAACATTATCGTGCATTCGTCAGAGATAGAAGCAGCTACCTCAACATATGTAAATTTGTCAAAATTCCAATATTGAATTTTTCGTAATCACAATATTCTTTTTGGTGTAAATTAAAATAAATATCTGAAGGAACTGATAGGTAACTGCCACACTCAATACACATTGTAAATTAACAATTACAAAAATTCTGTAAGTATTTGATAATTTTAACCTGAGGTTATATATCCGATTGCCTGAGATTCGTGACAGTTTGCATTCTCTTATTGGGAAAATTGTATATTTGAAAACACATTCAGCAGTTATGGTAGGCATCGAGGCTTCCTATTTCACTAAGATTATAGTTTAGCAATCATGGACAAATTGGATTTTGAAGCCTCATAGTCCGTTTGGAAGTACGAGTATTTCTTAAGTAACAGCTTGTGTATCTATGCTTCGAGTAACGGTGCTGCGAGTAACTCTGTCTGATGTATCAAATTGATATTTACTCAAGAATAACCCTTATTCTGTTGTTAATCACAATAATTTTTGGTGATCCACTCATTGAAAATTTTCTTTATTACAGATTTATTATGTTTTTAGACGTAAAATCTGGTTCACTTGTACAACTAACCTTAGAATGTTGTAATTTTTTTAGTTAATATTAAACATATAACTTAACTGAAGGAAGTTTTGTAATTTATGTTGTATAAAGTCAGTTTTCAGTAAAATGATATGTTTTGATTTGCAGTGGAGTAAACAGTTCGGGAACACGACAGTGGTTATGCCATTTAACAGTTGATAGTGAAATTAAATACGCAGTTAGTGCATATTAGAATGAGTAGCATAATTTATTTTATGGAAGTGCATTCAAGAAAGGTAGTCTTATGATATTTTGTGAATTTTGAAAGTTATTGTTTCTCTTAACTATAAAATCTCTTCTCTAAAACATTGAAAGTTTTTATGTGGCTCATAATTATAATTATAATACTTCAAAATTATAATCATTCAATTCTATTGAAACTATAGGAAAATGCAATGTAGCCCTCAAAACAAAATATTAATTGGAAATAATGGTAACTATTCTATTTTTGAATTTGTTTACATTAACTTCAGCATTTTTTTTCAGAAATGAAGGAAAGATTTTTGGTGGAAATAAAAGTGTAATGTTTTAAATTCGTAAACTTAGCATGGGAAATATATATAAATATTAATTTATTAATCCAAACACTATGGAGATGTTTTATGTTAGACATACTATTAATGCTGGTAAATATTTATTACCAACATGTAGGTATTACATCCGCTTTATAGTATGGTAATAATTCTAATGTAGTGCAATCAGTTATTATGTGGTATTTACTCATTGTAGGGTAAAAATCTAATCAAATGGTCTCCACATATAAAACTTTTAATGATATGAACAACGCGTTTCGAACACGTAGTTCGAATGGAGACCATTTCATTAGATTTTTACCCTACAATGGTAATAATTGTAATTGCAGGATATTTGTTACGAGAATGGTAGGATGGGAGATGAATAAGTAAACAAAGATACGCCAAACTGATATATTGTAAACTGAATGTAATATACAATCTACTGTAGGTCCGTTATCTATCATTAGAATAAATCGATTTCTGATTTGCTTTACCACATTAATTGCAATTTTTTATAACTTCATTAAAATACTGATCTAATGCATAAATTAAAAAGAGATAAAGGAAGAGCATTGTTTAGAGCAATACCATAAAACAAAAATTATTTAAAATTTCAGCTATTGTTCTGTTATAGTATTTTAACATTACGTGAATTGCGTGAGAAGATATCTCCACGATGAAGAGCGCTAACAATTTCTCGAAAATTGCTCCTTCAGTTTGTCCATTGAATAGGTTTGCCAAGCTTCAACTACTTTTTGAATATTCTCTCTACATTGTCTGTTAAAAAGATCTGACCAATCTATTGGCATAATATTGAATAATTTTAGTAAAAATTTTTGACTTTTCTGTAGATGTAATTGATTTCTAGAATACCAAATATACTAAAGGTTACTTTAATTCTCATGCAAAACTTTGTCGAGAAGTAAACCCAAGCAGGAAAATGAATCGCTAAAATCTAAATGATAGATAATAAGTTTGAGAAGCATATTCATATTGAGTTGAAATTGTAATAACTGAAACTGATAGATAGAGGTAATCCAATTTTGACAGCTGTTGCACAATTGTGTCATTCATAACCAACTCATACAACTTCAACTTAGCACAACCAGTGTTAATTAATCAAGTATATTATGTTTAATAAATAACATCATTACATTTTAAAGCCTTAATTGAATTATTAAGCCTAGAATTATTATATATTTTAATTTTTTTATTTATTAAATAATCATTATATGTTTTAATTGTATATTGTAAATATGCATAAATATGTTGAAGAAATATGTTTGTGAGACATCAGCATATTTGAAAATTGGTTTCAGACTAATAGAAAAAATTTCAAACAACATACTAAAAATTTGTCCACATGCAAGTGATAATTTTGGTCAAAGTTTTATTTTTTTTGTTCGATGTTACGGCAGATTAGGACTTCAGCTAGGAAGTACACCAAATCACTCATTGGAGTTATTTGTGTTCAAGTAATGTCATATCGATAACTTCGAATTTATTTTGAAATATATTTAACTATTTCCACCCCTTTCATCAAAAATTCATTGGATATTGGATAATAGGTATAATGCTAACTAAATACTAAGGGGATTCAACGGGCCAACAAGCTGAGCACTGTTAAAAGGCATATTGTGGCATCTAATAGATTGAAGTATCTACGAGTGGTGAAAATTGCCAATTAGTTCCAATACGCTTTTACCTCTTAACGGAATTAACTCAAGTGTCGGCGATTAATAATCGAATAGAAAAAGGCTATTAGCTCTATTATTCTTGGCTATATCTATCGCTACTGACTAAAATAGAAATCCGGTATTTTAGACCTAATCAAAGGTTATTCAACATTACCTTGAAATGGTGCACAATTAGTGCAAATGATAACATTTTCTCCTCATCTACAGCCTTGCCAAACAACCAACCCTTTACAAAAAAACAAGAGAACATAAAATTTCCAACAGTTAATAAAATTACTAGAATCAAAATCGTGTAAAAGAAAAAAGTAATAGCAAGTTTAAATGAATTAACCATATGGATTGAGTCAAGGAAATGATTTATAGAAACCTAAACGGTTTCTAAACCTAAACGAAACCTAAATGCTTGGAAAGCCTTTAAAGGAAACCTCTCCCCATAAACTTATCAGCTACGATGCCATAACACATTCTCTCTTAAAATTTTCTAACAATGCTAATTATTATTACAATTAAATGATACTAAAACCATTATTAAAAAAAAAACAGCAAAACAAGTTACAATAATTTTAATACAAGGTAACTGCCATTGGCCTTACTGGTGGGTTATTTAGAAGGCATGGGTGATCATTTTCTGCTTAGCTTCATTGTGCTTAATAGTAAGATTATTATTGTATCAATAGGAAACTCCTATTCTTGTACATTATGCTGTACATACCAAACGGACTTCCTTTACCAGTGACGTCAGTTAGCGTTTAGGAGGAAAAAAAACTGTCTCAGGAAGAAGGTTTAATCATAGAACAGACTAACTGATTAGAAATATTTTTCTAATTTTTGCATTCAACGATATAGTTTAAAAGTTGAAATTTATATTGATAGTTACACTCGTGTTGAGTTCGTCTTTCATTATGCAATGATCCGAAAAAGCTTAAATTTATAACCATAGTTTCGAACAAGTGATAGTTAAAAGGACTAATTTATCAAATCTCTTGGTAATTTTATTGATAACAACTTTTCAATGATTACATCTTTCAGTATTACCCACAATTTTGCATCACCTTGAAGGTCAGACTTATAGTTAGTTAGAAGTGATTTAATATATCACACTCTGTCTTGTCAACTATTGGGCAGGCAAATCTTTTATGATCCTTAAAATATAAAAAAGTTATGCTCCCTATATAAAGCCTGGGTTGTGCTGTTCATGGACACTCGTCGCCTTCAATAATATGAAGGTTATAGGGTTCGTCTTTCATTATGCAATGTTCCGAGAAAGCTTGAATTGTTCGAACATCATTAGGCTGCAGAAAATATTACTTGAATCATTCAAATGTAAGGCTTTATTCTTCATAAGGGATTATTTTTTAACTAATTAAGTCTCCAGTCTTCATCAGGTTTTTTAAAGTGTTCGAACATTTTAGATAGACATTTGAAATAATTATTAACATCATTTATCATTAGTATGGATACATGAACAACTTTTCAAGATCAAAGACAACAGGAAATCTCGATTTGAATTTCAGCGTAACGGTAGTCCAAACATCATTTAATAAGGTCTTATATGAGACTTGACATATTTTATTTTTGTTGAGTAAGCTTTCAATGGAGCATTTCAATTTACAAGTTTGAATATATAAATTGAATTGATGTTTTATTTTTCATGTAATAAAATAGATAAAATGTGTCAATTTTAAATGATTTATTGTTTTACTACGTGTACCTACTGTGTATATATCTTGTATCATGTTAAGAATACTATATTAAAAGTTTGGGTCCATATAACAATCTTTGTTTTCATGACAATAACAAAGAACACCTATAACAGTTATTCCGGTCAATCACACTCAGTGCATATATTTTACTAATTGACGCTATAATTTATTAACACTGAGTGACACAAGGAGTCACGGGTCGTCTAGTATTGTCTAAAGCTTGCTTTTAGGAAGTAAGAATTGTGTTGTCATAGATCGTATTACCCCTGAGAAGCTATTTATGAGGACAGTAAGAAAAATATTTGTTCTAGGTTTTCTCTATTACAATCATGTTAATTAGTCATAACTATAACAAAAATCTACGAAGTCTTTTAGGGTCATATAAATCTGGACATTTTTTATTTCAAAATATCTGAAAAACATGAAAAATTAATACTCCTTAATGATTACTTTCAGCACTAATTTTATACTATGTCAATAGCATTGGAAGTAAGATGTTGGCAATGTGAAAATTAATTTCGCTAATACAATTGTGAAATAGTTGTGGTAAAATGGGATAGATTTGAAGCAAAGTGTATATTCCGGCGTGGGAGACAGTAGGCGAGGTAATATCTTGCCATGCCTTCAGCCTTAATGCTGATCCAATTATAAGTTGTGTCTGGCTGTTGCAAGAAGACGGCGAGTCCTAACTAAGACGGCGGTGAAGGCAATCTCATCCACCTCCACACACGCTAATCCCTCCAACTAGTCTACTTAGGCCTCCCAAGCCAAATTCACTTCAAAATTGCTTCATTATATTTACCTTTTTCGGAAAGTTAGTCTTAGTTGCATCCATTATATTATACACACCGACTAATGAAGGTAGAGTTGTTTCATCTTGGAGCACCTAGTAGTTCAGTCAATCACCTTACACATTTAGAATTTCTGTAACAAAGTCAGAAGTGATTCTAATATCAACAGTTATTAATTAATACAATTAAAAAGTAATGATATTATTGTTATTATGAGTAAAAAGATCTAACGATATTATTAAATCTTTACAGGTTGACATACATGACACTTAAGAGCACCAACAAATCAATAATTCAAATATTACTTAACTAAATAGCTCACCGAAGAAAAATTCATTTATGGTTATTAAATAATAATTGAAACTACCATGTTGTCTAAAGTTATAGTCCTTTCAATTTTGACTAGAAAGAGACACATTGTGCATTTACTCTTCCTAATAAAAAATAAAGTACACCGGTGTTTGTAAGGTTATTTAATATATTCAGGATAGAATTAACTAGTAAGTTGAAAATGATCTAAAATAGAATGGAATAGAATGTAAAATAATTGTTGTACAGAAAAGTACTTTGCAAATAATCGTTTTAATTAAGCTGCAATTTCTATCAGTTTCAGATTCATATATACAACTAATTTAATTATATATATTAACTTCTAATGGTTATATGAAGTAGCTAATAAATGTAAGAATAATTTTAACAGGATGGAGTGTTGAAAGCTCGGTGGTGACAACTCTCTGTCGGAGGCCAGTGAGGCCGCCATCTTTCAGCTGTTTTCCGAAGCTTAATCGTATTGCAATGACAGATAAGACTTTCCCTTTCATAAACATCTGAAAGGGAAAAACTTTCAGATAATTAAAAACAAACTGAATAATGTAATTCAATTCATACGAATTGATACAATTCAAGTGTTGTGATATTTGCAAACTTTAAAAATAAATTAAGGCTAATCCAGTAACTACTGGTCTCTTGATTAGTCTATATGGCAGTCCTACCATTAAACCATGACGTCAAGTTCAAATATTTGGCTAACACAATGAGTAGGTACATACATTTAAAGGTAGTGAATACTTCTTTTAGGGCCTTGTCTAGTTAATAATATAGTCATTCGACAACTTGTTTGGCATACGCAATCTACCTTAGATGACAGTGAATAAATTCATGCATTTTTTCATTACCACAGAGGTTAGTATCATTAATATTAAAATTATAGTAATCCGTCTTACCTCGTACCCTGCTGCTGAAGTTCTTAGACCGGTTTCGGGCGTCACCCATCTTCAACAAGAACTGATCAACTAGAATCTAGAACTAGATCAACTAGTTCTAGTTGATCAGTTCTTGTTGAAGATGGGTGACGCCCGAAACCGGTCTAAAGACTTCAGCAGCAGGGTACGAGGTAAGATGGATTACTATAATTTTAATATTAATGACAGTGAATAATTGCCTTTTCACAGCTCTACATCTCCTTGTTTTTTATTCTCAAAACATATTTTAGGCATGGTGCAAGATACATTCCATACACAGTGGAAGCCTCGGGTGCTGCACCTTCTTTCAAATAGCATCTCTAGTTTGATTCATCAACCCTCACCTGTGCTTTGCCCTTAACTAGATAAGCCATAAACCCGATTTTTATTTAGTAAAATTTTATTTTTCAAATTAAATAACATTTTCATTTCAACTGTTCTAATAACTCCATTGCTATTTTACAGTAGCTTGGAATCAATATTTTTTCATATTTCCCTCAACATTCTGGAATATTGATTTGTCTTTCATACATCTACTTGCTCTGAGTGAATATTCGTGCAAGAATGCTCTAACTTAAACTGGCCTGTCGTGGGATATTGCTCTACCTGGAAATCCTTTAGAGAAAGGAGGAACTGCTACTTTCCCATTTACATGATCAGTAAAGGTAACAACTGAGTAATCAAGTTGAGCAATGTCATGAACGATGCTGATAGTTGATATTACAAAACGGGATGACGCTGGTCAATGACCTAATCGGAGCTCCCCAGTTATCACTATTCTAGTAATTATCTCAACAAGCCTATCATTATTAAATAAGTTGAGTTCAGTTCTTCTATTTTTATTATTACATGCGTACAATAATACTAGCAAACAAGAAGTAGCATAGGAAATCGTTCTGTAAACTTAAACACTCTAAGTGCAAAGGAATACTGGATTCCATTTAATTTGAAACAGTTACTATTGATTGTAATAGGTTTGTTCCAGATTGATGCTTCCAGCCAGCGACGCCCGGCTGAGCAGTTCTGCTGTATCTCCTTCAGAGCATTACTGCTTAATCCTCATTCTAACTAATTCATCTGCCACAAATGGCAGTGCTCTTTAAATTGTATAGTTATTATTTATAATAGAATAATGCTTTTCATTTAGTTTCCTGTACATTATTAGTGCTTCAGTAGTTGAACTGATTGAAATAAATTGCATTTCTTCGGCCCATTTAAGGATTAGTTCAAAGATCTTGGACCTGTTTCTTTTAGTTCCTGCCATCCACTCGGCTCATAAGCATTGCAAGCTTAGTCGGGATGGCTATTGGTAATGTGTCATACAGACCAAGCAAGCTTAGTAGTGGTTCACATGATACATTTCGATAGCCATGCTCACTGGAAAACATTTAAGAACAGTCTTCTTTAACAGTTTTGGGAATGGCTAGTGAGCCAACACTATGAAAATATTTTCTTTAAAAAAATAATTTCTCAGCAATACAAATAAATTAAGTGTGCAGTCAGTAATGTTTAGATGTTTATGTATAGATAACCAAGAACTTGTATCAAAGGCTGCAACTAATGAAGGTAGAATTTACATGTTTTAAAGTTAGATATAATTCAATAAACTCATTAAGACAACCTGGAGAATAAACTGTCTTTTACTAAGTCGTAAAACCAAATAGCTTTCCCTAAAATCTGAAAATCTGTTCTAATAATTTCTAATATTTCTTTGTTTCAAATATCGGTTTTTGTTGATAAATCGTTTATGTTCGGTGGATCTTACTTATAATGCTAAGTTTTTTTCTTTTTATTATTCATTTAATCTTTTTTGCAAACATATTATGCGTGGTGTTGTTAATTATGAACATTTTTTTGTTACAATTTTTATACCACAGTTCAGTGACTGAAGAACCATAACATTTTGTAAGAGCTATTAATATAGTTATATACAATATATGAAATATATATTTGTATGTAATATATTAAAACAATTTTGTTGTATTATATGGTACACAAATATTTTATGCGTTCATGGTATTTGACGTATACTATTAAACCAAACATAAGAATATTATGTTATATCTGTAAGAGAGTGAGGTTTTTTTGGTATGTAAACGCCAATTACAAGGGACAAGATATCTATCAAGGAGAAGATCAACAGAATGAACTTTAAAAAGATCAGCTAAAACAGTATTTATTTTATCACAATAAAAAACTAAAAATGTATATCTCAAAGGTTTACATTTAATAATTTGTAATTTTTTATCTAGAAAAATACTACTGCCTTTAGGATGAAGTCAATGGTACCAAAAGGAATGGTTTTGAATTGAAAAAGATAGACCGATTGGCCTTAAGAAGCCAATCATGCCTAAGAATAACAAAAGCAGTGGAAACTAATATTAGCTCCCACATAAAAGAGATATCACACTTCTTCCTTCTAATATAATTTACTTCAAAGGAGATAATATCCCATCTATTAATACTGTTGTGAAATTAATATGTTTCAATAGGGAATAATGTGTTCACTATTTAGACTGTTTCACAGGAAGTGAAGAATTAGTCAGAAATGATCACTTGAAATAAAAGCTTCCTGATTTCAACAAAGAGGGACTTACAGTGGCATAATGAAGAATTAGAGTAGATAATGTAGCTCCAATATTCTCAAGAATTCAATGATGAATGGATAAAAAAAGGGATCCTAGAATTTATGTACAAAATTATTCCTAACTGAACTTAAAAGCATCAACAAATTATTAAATATTCAAAAGAAGAATTTAAAAATATATGAGAAATGTCAAAAAGCATATTATCTCTTTAACTAATGTTTTTTCCCGCTGCAATTGACAGTATATGACAATTGAAGACTCTCCCTTGAACAAGCGGAAATTGATGAACCCATTATATTTGACAATAATAAAATTTTAATTATATCGATATAACTTCTCAACTATTGAATCTTAAAATTCAAAATGGATTTCTTGAGGATTTGGTCCAAAGAATTAACTACTCCTGATTATAAACTGATGTTAATCGAAAAATTGTTTAGCATTTTCAAGGCTAAAAACAATTTATTAAGAACATAATTAGAGAAAAGAAATACATTCACAGAATCAACCATCGGAAAACAAAAAAAAACGCAAGCAGCAGACAAAAAATAATGAAAAAGAAAATCGAAAAATCAGCGTTATTGTTTTTTAATAGGAAAAATGTGTTGTTTAAACATAATTAATTGTATTAATAATCAGGGATAAAAAAAAAATTAAACAGGTAAGTAATACTCGTACTCCCTCCACAGAACATTTGATGGAACAGAAAACAAGAAACACACAATAAGTAAAAATTACAAACAATACAAATAAGCAAAATATAAACAAATTAAAGGGAAATCAAAAAAGGACAAATTAATTAATTTTTTTATTGAAAGACAACTATTTATGTTAGGTGCATTTATTTAACAGTATCATACCATGCACGAAAACAAAGGGAGGTTACATAAGCATAAACAAAAACAAACCACCTCACCAAGTTCAAATTAATTACTGTATATTACAGTTCAGAATAAGAATACTGATTAAAAAAAGGAACAAAAAGAAAAAAAAATAGAGACTACATAAAAGAAATGGCATTACATACTAGTTTATAGAAGTATTGCAGGAGATTTGAGCATATAAGACTAAGACTAAATATGTCTGAACTATTATTACAGGTCTTGGTGCTTTCAGTACATTTTCAGCATAAATGTCTCTTCTTTGTGTTCTTTTCATGTTCTAGAATTTTTTATCTTCAAACGTAAAAAAATGTCCCCTAGTAAATTGCTCTCCTTGTGCACTAAGTGTTCATTTTTGTCATGTGCCATTTATTATGTTGGATTATCCTAGTTTTATTTTACTATAGGTAAAGTTTACTGAAAATTGTGAAAAAATTCGATTTCGAAATTTTAAAGGAATAGCATATATTGAGGTCCCAGGTGTATGAAGTTTTTTCGATGATATCTGTGTGATGTGTGTGTGTGTGTGTGTGTGTGTGTGTGTGTAGGTGTGTGGCTGCTAGAGCATGTATCTCAGATTTTTTGAGTGAACCAACTGAAATGAGATTGATGTTTATAGGTTTAATGAAAATTGTTTAAATATCTTAGTATTAGATGTAAAATAATAAAATTCTTACATGTAAAAAAACAACGCTAATCAAACTACAATTTCTGATGCTTGCCATTGTGTGATGAATTTGTCTCACAAAATGCTCGAATAAATCTAGATGTTTTATTGAACAAAATTTAATATCAGTTGTATATTTTTTTGTGCTTATTAGTCATAGTATCTTTGGGTAATATTAATGTGTGAGAATTGAACTCCTTCCTCAATGGGTCTGTTATGTTGTAGAGAATACCCAGTTTTTTCACTATTGTAGTCGAATAGTCCATATTTATTATTTTTGAAAAATTTCTATTCCTGCTACAAGAATTTTAAATTACAGTGAAAAGTCGGTATTGAGTTTATAAAACTGGCTAATTAGTAATATATTTTTTCTTAATATACATTTACAGCAACACTCACTAAGAGTAAATTGGATTTTTATGATTTTTGATAAAGTTGAAAAAGAGGGTTTTTTTTTTACAAAAACACTAGACTGCCATAGAATTTACAGTATACTAATTTAGTAAAGAGTAAAAATATAAAACATTATTTAAAATTAAAAACCTTCTTTGAAAACTAATAAAATAAATTATAGTATACATTAAATTAAAAATTATCTTAATGCAACACTTTTTCTTACATGTTTCTGACGTTTTTCACTAAAAGTATAGGAGTTTGGTTTACATCAATGGTGGCTGCAGTGCGCACGAGTTTAGTCACACTCAGCTTTTCAGATTAATATTAACAATAAGGTGTCAAGTTGCTCTAAATTAATGATATTAAGCTCGTTATTCCTGATGAAATGAATAAATAACATGAACCTTACAAAATCCAGTATTTTATTTCCTTATTTTTATTATACTTATTCATATTCTTTTTTTCTAATAAATGTTTTCTTTTCCTTTCAACATGTTTATTTGAAATTGTAACTGTACTGTTCAAATGACCGGTAAGGAGTAGCCAAGAGATTACAACTTACTCTAAGAAAGCATTTAACAAAGAAGTGTTAAGAAACACACTTTAAGTTCATGTTTATAGCTTCCAATTATATATTATATGGATGTAAAAGTAAAAAAATATAAGTGCTACAACACAGCAATATTCAAAACTGTCTAACTGAGCAGACAGAAATAATTATAAACATTTTATATCAATAAATTAATTAAAGTTTTACAATTGTATGTGCACAGTACTGTGTAAATGTAACTGTAATATACTCTAAGTTTACTAATAATAATAGTATATATATATATATATATACACAATTAAAAGAAACGGCCCAGCGGACTTTTTTACAATAAAATAAAAAACGAAGGAAACACACAGAAAGACACAGACATAACTCACATCGATATTTCGACAATCGTCGTCATCAGGAGGTGCGAAGAGCGAAGAGTCCCGCAGGAAGACAGGGTGGTACTGAACTCGGAAACCGCAGCCAGTACCCCACCACTTACCACCAAGCGGGGGAAGGGAGGGAAGGAAATGAAGAGCCAAATTAAGACGTAAAAGGAACGAGTAAAAATTATAACTATAAAAGATTATAAAAAAGTAGATAAATCAAATTAAAATTAATAAAAATAATAAATAAAAAGTAAAATAAAAAATAATAAATAAATAAAAAATAATAAATAAATAAAAAATAATAAATAAATAAATAAAAAATAATAAATAAATAAATAAATCATAAATAAATTATCGGTTGAGGTTGAGTCCGGGGGAAGAGCGAGCATCAAGTAAGCATATGTATGCCTCCTCTGAAGCTCTTAGGGTAACTTTATTGTTGGATTCGGGGATCTGTTTCAGGATCTGAACCCTGAAACAGTCATTGAAACTGAGTCCATGCGAGTTCGCATGGATGGCTACAGGATAGTTACTGCGTTGACCGATTATTGTTTTTTAATAGGAAAAATGTGTTTTTAAACATAATTAATTGTATTAATAATCAGGGATAAAAAAAAAATTAAACAGGTAAGTAATACTCGTACTCCCTCCACAAACATTTGATGGAACAAAAACAAGAAACACACAATAAGTAAAAATTACAAACAATACAAATAAGCAAAATATAAACAAATTAAAGGGAATCAAAAAAGGACAAATTAATTAATTTTTTTTTTGAAAGACAACTATTTATGTTAGGTGCATTTATTTAACAGTATCAACCATGCACGAAAACAAAGGGAGGTTACATAAGCATAAACAAAAAAAACCACCTCACCAAGTTCAAATTAATTACTGTATATTACAGTTCAGAATAAGAATACTGATTAAAAAAAGGAACAAAAAGAAAAAAAAAGAGACTACATAAAAGAAATGGCATTACATACTAGTTTATAGAAGTATTGCAGGAGTTTGAGCATATAAGACTAAGACTAAATATGTCTGAACTATTATTACAGGTCTTGGTGCTTTCAGTACATTTTCAGCATAAATGTCTCTTCTTTGTGTTCTTTTCATGTTCTAGAATTTTTTATCTTCAAACGTAAAAAAATGTCCCTAGTAAATTGCTCTCCTTGTGCACTAAGTGTTCATTTTTGTCATGTGCCATTTATTATGTTGGATTATCCTAGTTTTATTTTACTATAGGTAAAGTTTACTGAAAATTGTGAAAAAATTCGATTTCGAAATTTTAAAGGAATAGCATATATTGAGGTCCCAGGTGTATGAAGTTTTTTTATGATTCTGTGGTGTGTGTGTGTGTGTGTGTGTGTGGTGTGTGTGTAGGTGTGGGCTGCTAGAGCATGTATCTCAGATTTTTTGAGTGAACCAACTGAAATGAGATTGATGTTTATAGGTTTAATGAAAATTGTTTTAAATATCTTAGTATTAGATGTAAAATAAAAAATTCTTACATGTAAAAAAACAACGCTAATCAAACTACAATTTCTGATGCTTGCCATTGTGTGATGAATTGTCTCACAAAATGCTCGAATAAATCTAGATGTTTTATTGAACAAAATTTAATATCAGTTGTATATTTTTTTGTGCTTATTAGTCATATATCTTTGGGTAATATTAATGTGTGAGAATTGAACTCCTTCCTCAATGGGTCTGTTATGTTGTAGAGAATACCCAGTTTTTTCACTATTGTAGTCGATAGTCCATATTTATTATTTTTGAAAAATTTCTATTCCTGCTACAAGAATTTTAAATTAAGTGAAAAGTCGGTATTGAGTTTATAAAACTGGCTAATTAGTAATATATTTTTTCTTAATATACATTTACAGCAACACTCACTAAGAGTAAATTGGATTTTTATGATTTTTGATAAAGTTGAAAAAGAGGGTTTTTTTTTTACAAAAACACTAGACTGCCATAGAATTTACAGTATACTAATTTAGTAAAGAGTAAAAATATAAAACATTATTTAAAATTAAAAACCTTCTTTGAAAACTAATAAAATAAATTATAGTATACATTAAATTAAAAATTATCTTAATGCAACACTTTTTCTTACATGTTTCTGACGTTTTTCACTAAAAGTATAGGAGTTTGGTTTACATCAATGGTGGCTGCAGTGCGCACGAGTTTAGTCACACTCAGCTTTTCAGATTAATATTAACAATAAGGTGTCAAGTTGCTCTAAATTAATGATATTAAGCTCGTTATTCCTGATGAAATGAATAAATAACATGAACCTTACAAAATCCTAGTATTTTATTTCCTTATTTTTATTATACTTAATTCATATTCTTTTTTTCTAATAAATGTTTTCTTTTCCTTTCAACATGTTTATTTGAAATTGTAACTGTACTGTTCAAATGACCGGTAAGGAGTAGCCAAGAGATTACAACTTACTCTAAGAAAGCATTTAACAAAGAAGTGTTAAGAAACACACTTTAAGTTCATGTTTATAGCTTCCAATTATATATTATATGGATGTAAAAGTAAAAAAATATAAGTGCTACAACACAGCAATATTCAAAACTGTCTAACTGAGCAGACAGAAATAATTATAAACATTTTATATCAATAAATTAATTAAAGTTTTACAATTGTATGTGCACAGTACTGTGTAAATGTAACTGTAATATACTCTAAGTTTACTAATAATATATAGTATATATATATATATATATACACAATTAAAAGATAACGCCCAGCGGATATTTGTATACAAAATAGTAAATAACGTAATGGAAACACTACAGAAAGACACAGTACAAACTCATATCGATATTTCTACATATCGTCGTCATCAGGAGGTTAAGAGCGAATGAGTTCCGCAGGAATACAGGGTGTAACTGAACTCGGAAAACCTATATGCAGCCAGTACCCCACCATTACCACCAGCGGGAGGGAGGGAATTTGTTTAAATGACAGAGCAAATTAAGACTAAAAGACGAGTAAAAATTATAACTAAAAGATTAAAAAAAGTAGATAAATCAAATAATTAATAAAAATAATAAATAAAAAGTAAATAAAAAATAAAAATAAATAAAAATAATAAATAAATAAAAAAAATAAATAAATAAATAAAAAATAATAAATAAATAATAAATCATATAAATTATCGTTGAGGTTGAGTCCGGGGAAGAGCGAGCATCAAGTAAGCAATGTATGCCTCCTCTGAAGCTCTTAGGTAACTTTATTGTTGGATTCGGGATCTGTTTCAGGATCTGAACCCTGAAACAGTCATTGAAACTGAGTCCATGCGAGTTCGCATGATGGCTACAGGATAGTTACTGCGTTGACCGACTGAAGCCCTATGACCATTCAACGAAGCTCAACTATTAGAAGTTAAGAACGTAAAAGAGTCCACTGAGTGCAATCCAGTCGGTAAACACAGTTGCTCGGTACAGGAGGAATTGACCTGAACCGGGTAGGAACTATGGTGGAGAGGGGAATCGAAGAAGGATTAGGATTAACAATCAGGCAAGTTTGACAGCCACGGCGTCCACATTGTTTCATTCCAGAACAGGATTGGAAGGCTGAGGAAATATAGAGAAAATGCTTTTTAGATGCAGTACGGTAGGAAATAGAAGGGGGTGATTAAAGATGAAGAAGTAGAAGTAGAAGACAGAATCGGAAAAGACTCCTTAATAACACACGAAGCTTATAAGCGCCAGGGAAGTAGGTTGTCAGCTGGAAGTTAAGTAGTAGTAAGGAAGTAGGATAAGGAATAAAGTCAGTAGGAAGTTAAGCTTCGTGCTGTTATTAGGAGTCTTTTCCGATTCTGTCTACTTCTACTCTACTTCTTCCATCTTTATCCCCCCCTTCTATTCCTACCGTAAACCTGCCATCTAAAAAGATTTCCTCATATTTCCCCTCAGCCTCCATCCTGTTCCTGGAATGAAACAATGTGGACGCCGTGGCTGTCAAACTTGCCTGATTGTTAATCTAACCTTCCTTCGATCCCCTCTCCACCATATTCTACCGTCAGGTCAATTCCTCCTGTACCCCGAGCAACTGTTTTACCGACTGGATTGCCTCATGTGACTCTTTTACGTTGGCTTAACTTCTATAAGTTGACCTTCGTATGAATGTCAAGGCTTCAGTCGTCAAGCAGTAACTATCCTGTAGCCATCCGCGAACTCGCATGGACTAGTTTCAATGACGTTAGGTTCAGATCCTGAAACAGATCCGAATCCAAAATAAGTTACCCTAAGAGCTTAGAGGAGGCATACATAGCTTACTTGATTCGCCTTCCCCGGAATCAACCTCAACCGATAATTATTATGATTTATTTATTTTATTATTTTTTATTTATTATTTTATTTTTTATTTATTTATTTTTTTTTTATTTTATTTATTTATATTTTTTTATTTTAATTGATTATTACTTTTATAATTTTTTATAGTTATAATTTTTACTCGTTCCTTTAGTCTTAATTGGCTCTTCATTTCCTTCCCTCCCTTCCCCGCTGGTGAAGGGGGGGTACTGGCTGCGGTTTCCGAGTTCAGTCGCCCTTCTTCCTGCGGACTCTTCGCTCTTCGCTCTCGCACCTCTATGACGACATTGTCGAAAAAAAAAAAAAAAAAAAAAAAAAAAAAAAAAAAAAAAAAAAATAATTTTTATTATTTATAAAAGGATTTTTTTTAAAAAGGAAGTATAAGCTTCGTGCTGTTATTAAGGAGTCTTTTTCCGATTCTGTCTACTTCTACTACTTCTTCCATCTTATGACCCCCCTTTATTTCTACAAACTGCAATTAGTAATATATTTTTTCTTAATATACATTTACAGCAACACTCACTAAGAGTAAATTGGATTTTTATGATTTTTGATAAAGTTGAAAAAGAGGGTTTTTTTTTTACAAAAACACTAGACTGCCATAGAATTTACAGTATACTAATTTAGTAAAGAGTAAAAATATAAAACATTATTTAAAATTAAAAACCTTCTTTGAAAACTAATAAAATAAATTATAGTATACATTAAATTAAAAATTATCTTAATGCAACACTTTTTCTTACATGTTTCTGACGTTTTTCACAAAAGTATAGGAGTTTGGTTTACATCAATGGTGGCTGCAGTGCGCACGAGTTTAGTCACACTCAGCTTTTCAGATTAATATTAACAATAAGGTGTCAAGTTGCTCTAAATTAATGATATTAAGCTCGTTATTCCTGATGAAATGAATAAATAACATGAACCTTACAAAATCAGTATTCTATTTCCTTATTTTTATTATACTAATTCATATTCTTTTTTTCTAATAAATGTTTTCTTTTCCTTTCAACATGTTTATTTGAAATTGTAACTGTACTGTTCAAATGACCGGTAAGGAGTAGCCAAGAGATTACAACTTACTCTAAGAAAGCATTTAACAAAGAAGTGTTAAGAAACACACTTTAAGTTCATGTTTATAGCTTCCAATTATATATTACATGGATGTAAAAGTAAAAAAATATAAGTGCTACAACACAGCAATATTCAAAACTGTCTAACTGAGCAGACAGAAATAATTATAAACATTTTATATCAATAAATTAATTAAAGTTTTACAATTGTATGTGCACAGTACTGTGTAAATGTAACTGTAATATACTCTAAGTTTACTAATAATATTATTATATATATATATTATATATATATATATAATAATATATCAATACTATTTCGATAATACGAGCAGCTGTTAATAACTTAATGGTTATAATATAGTAATAATCGTAAAAATATATGATACTGCTAATATTTTATTTATTTTTATTTTATGGTTTTAAATACTGTTTAACTAATCAAAAACCTATATGAGCATAATTTAAACAGGAGAATTTGTTTAAATGACAATAAATTAATAATTTTCATATTCATTGTGATCAAAAAGCAGGTATGGTTTATGTTGTGTTGGGTGTAATCGCAAACAGCATTGATAAGTTAAGACCACGCACCAAAAACCTCTCCGACATATCCCATTTTCTTTGAGTTCTTGAATTTCCCTTCCCAATGGTAAAAAGGATTTTCACATATTAGTTTGTGATACTTTTCTTTTCATCTGACAGACCCTCCATTCTAACTGTCGGATACCAGACTTTCCCCCTGTTCCTTGGTTTTCTTAACATCTTGGTAGAACAATCTTGTTAAAATACTTGTTTTTTTCCTCGCTATGTTGGCAACGCTCTTTGTTATGCTACGAACGGTAAATTACAGATACGACTTCATGCCTATTTAAATCTGTTCTTGACCACAATTTTTTTGGTCAGTCAAGTTATGTTTTATTTCATACCAGTACGGTCATAATAACTTCCATGCGATTTGTCAATATTGATTAGTATTGACAGAGTAATGAATAACTCTGAAAAGAAAACAATTAATTTCAAAAGAGTATCAACTATTGAAATAAGGATATTGTGTGGTGGCATTATTGCACCGAAATAAAATATAAAAACTTATGTTTGATGCGTGGAAAGTGTACAGTGATTTCTAAACAGTGTAAAATGAATTGTTAAGGTGTGGGTGATTCATCAGAATTAATTATCACAATGAAAATCATCAGAAACAACGAAACATATTTCCTAAAAGTATTAAAGATTATATGTTGCCGCAAAGATAACCTTATTTCTGGAAACTAAGTTAGTTGATATCTAACTTTATTAAAACAATTTGTAAAAATTAATTGAATAAAAATGAATCAGGAATGTAAACCTAACAAGAAATTTTATAACCAGAAGGACTGATGATACATTCAAAAACATACATAATTATTTAAACTCAATTCTGATTGTACTAAAGTGATAAAATACTAAAATACTAAAGTGATTTTAATCTAAAATCATACCGTTATTTGAACTACAATTGTTATCAAAATACTTCAGGTTGCTGCTTTATTTTAAAGTGAAAAGAACTCTCACAATAGTGGATGTGACCATTGAAGTCGGCTCATCGCTATACAGGATAATATCCTAAAAATGGCGATGTGCCCTGGTATTCTTAGGCAATATTACTGTACAGCAAAGTCACCTTTATTGTCAAAATGTGATTTTAGTGAACAATTTGATTTCCCTAACTACTAATGTAGAGTGTTGAAATTTTATGAATATTATGAAATTGACGCACTACTTGAAAAAAGGTATTATTTTTTTGAATAATTAGAAAAGTCTTTTGAGGATGTAATATATAAAAAAAAGATTAACTATGATTAGTATTGATTTACTATTAATTATGAAAATTTAAGAAGCGATGCAGGCTACACGGATTAACGATTAAGTATAATGAAATTATACTCATAAATAAAACATCATTGGAAGATGAGCTGAATAAATTTGTGTCGAAATTGCCTGGATTTACAAAGACGTCACGGCACCTTTTATGATTTTGAGAAAAGGTTTTCTTTTTATTGCAAAAGTTTACAGCGGAATGTTGAGATCTGACAAAATTCAACCTTAAGATTAGTATGCTATAGAATAAATTTAACAAAATCCTATTACTTCAAAAGGCAATATTGCTATAAAAACTGAAAACTCTAATTAGAAAAATGAATAATGTACTGTACATGTCGGATTTATTACGTTTACTTAAGCATTTTTTTAGCATGATTGACTCAAATGTAATGGTTTTACGTTTTAAAAGAATGAATTTTAAGATATTTAAACTTGGGAATACATTTTGTCCATTTAAAAAAGTTCTTAAAACACTCAAAAGTAGCGGAATGTGCTACACACATGGTGATACCCTCCATGTGAAAAAGGGTAGTCAGTCAAAAGTGTAACAACAAATTTATATCATGATTGTAGCATTTATTAGATCAAATTGTCAGACATATATTTTCGGGTGTGTTAAAGAACTCCATTTCTTTAGGCTACTATTCTTATATCACATCTCCAGGGATTGAAGAAGGACAAAGTTTCGTACTTGAGATTGTCCTGATAAAATATTTCATGAGGTTACAATTTTATGAGTAATATTACACTAAAAATTAAATATTTTATTCTATCTGTAGTAACGTTAAAGATTTTGGTAAATAAGCACCTTAAAGAGGAGGAGAAATATATCAAACATACATACTAAATGGGTAAATCAACAAGATTTGCTCTAAACTTCTTGGGTTAGCCCATTCTGAGATGCTTTTTTTTTTAAAATCAAATTTGAAGATACGAATCCATTGAATCATAACTAATAAATAGATGTTTTAATCTAAGAGTTATAAAATTGTAATAGTTTAGGACAAAAATAATGATTGTAATGTAAGATCAGCATAACTGAAAGTGTGAAGACTAAAGGTTGTATTCAGGGATGAGTGTTATCGCCACTACTGTGGTAGTGAGAGTGGGGGGACCTACAGAGTACTGGAGAGTACTACTGTCAAAAACTAAATGTTAGTAAAGCAGTAAAAATAGTAATCAAAGAGGAAGGATCAGACAGGAGGTGGCTAAAATAAGTGGGTTTAAGTCCGTGTAAATAGCACATTTAAACTGAATTTAAATTTGTGAGGAAAATTATTACCTTTGAATGGAAGAATTTAGAGATAAATGTAGAATGTCCAGGCAGACACTCTATTCTTAATTACTACTTCAGCGAGCTGTAATTAAGATGATATAATGAATTGAAGCTCCCTCAGTAATTGACGGAAATCATTCAACACATTTCATACAAATGCAATGCAATTGCGTTTAGCAGTCTAATGATTTTTTCAAACAATAATTAATATGCATATAATAATAATTATTATTATATATTACTATTAATAATTAATAATAATAATATTCATATTATTTTTATTATTAATATAAATATTGCAAACTATAATAGAAGTAAAAATGCTTCTCTGAAGACAGTTACGAAGTCCATTGAACGATTTAAAATCTGAATATAAATTTAGAAAAGTAAAATGGAAGAAGTATGTACATGGTACACTTGAGTCTGAGGCCCTCAGTTTAGTTATAAACAATAATATATTATGTCAGATTGGTTGAGTTTAGTGATTTCAAGTTTGTTATAACTCTAAGATGGCTATAGCTGCATAAAAAAAGTAAATTAATATAGATTAAATATGAGTTTGACATTGTTTCTGCGCGATAGCCATATCAAAAGAATACCAAAACTGAATTCTTCTACAATAACTTTGTTATTATGTTTATTTATTGTAAAATTGAATATAGAGCACTCTAGGCTGATAAAATATTATTTGAGTTGAAAGAGAGTGGCAAACACATAATTATATGGTTAGTTCAGAAGATATAAAAAAACCTAGAAAAATCAGATGATAAAATAAAATAAAAAAAGCAAGGTGCACACAAATATACAATAATAAGAAGTTCAACTCTTTGACCCTATTTAAACAATTATTACAATGTGGTTAACGCCACATTATTCTCAATTACAACAAAATGCAATCAACAAATTAGTATTTCTAAGAATTAATGAATATTTCTGTGTGCTAGATTTTTTTTTGTAATTACCAATTCGAGATTAATGATCCCCATTAATCTGCAAATTTCTTCTACTGCTCTTATGGGGAGGTCAGTAAAACCTGTCAATCAGTACAGTCTCTGATTTCTGAAATTGTCTTTCTTTCTGCCGCAAGGTGTAACAAGTCAAGAGTTATGAAATGCTGCTATTTCTAGTAATGTTTCGTGGAAGGCAGTCCAGGAGTAAGGTTGTGAGAAGCCTTATAGGGTTGCAGGACTGATGGATGATTAAAGACTTGATGAGATTTGGATAGACTTATTTGTAGTTTTACTTTCGATTTTTTTAAGCCGATTGATATAGTAATATATTTTCTCATCTCATATCACTTATTATGAAGTGATATAAAAAATAGTTATTGTATGTACAATAAAAAGCTACATCTATGCTTGAAAGAATGAACGTTTTTCAATTTGATATTTTCTTTATTAAGATTCTTTACATTTATTGATTTTAGAATTACAAAAAAAAAAAAACAAATACCGGAGCCAGTTTAGAACTGTTGAAAGCCACTGGCCACATTTTAATCAAGCCAAACAAATGTAAAACCAATCAGTCAGTCAATTATAACTTTCCGGAATTGAAATAAAGCGGGTAGGGTTAAAATTCCTGACTGCAATCAAACCATTTAAAACACATGTGATATTTGTTTAAAGCAGAGTTACACTAAAACATCTATGAAGGGACAATCAGTTCATAAAACATTGAAAGCTGTATTTGCGACATTAATATGAGGGAAATTTGATGGAATCATAATTGTTTATCACTATCTGAAAAAACAGTTCAAATGCCGGCTTCTTTCAATTAATATTTTAACAGGAGTTTTTTAACAGGTCATCTTTTCTTCATAGTAAACCGCAAACAATATTTCTTTTGATATTATTAAATGTAATGAATCTTATGATTTTTTGTTATCCTACAATGCAACAACCCATACGTACCTTTTAAAATCCTTATATCTCTTTAAGGGGGTAGAAATAGCAATGCTATACTACCATTACAAGGAAATAATGGTTGACTTTTAAAACGACTATATCTAACATAATCATATAGAAAACAGAACATTCAAAGAATAAGGTAACTCCAGAAAATGATTCAAATAAAAGAAAATGGGGCATTAATGTAATACAATGTGGAAAAATCTCCCGTTGAAGTGAAATGCTGAGGTATTTCAAAATATGACAGTTATACCTTGCGGCTAGCAGTTTGGGTCATGCTTTAGTAATACAACAGAATTTAATATTAGCCATTACAGAGATAACACTTACGGCGTACTGAAAGAGATTCTGCCAATGCATATTTGATGAAGCACTGAGAAATAATGAATGCTCTAACAATTTTACTAGCCAACCATTTTTACAACGTCTCAGAAACATAAAGTACATATTAAAAAAACCTCATTCAACATTATAATTGTTTTTCACTCTATAATGTTCCATTATAGGAGGGACATTATATGCTACCAAAGTCATGATTGTTAAACTCGACATCCAGCTCTATACAAAAGTAATAATCTAAAAAAAGAAAGATGATGAACAAAACAAGGGCTAGAAAAGAAAAATAACAGATTAATGGATGTAGTGGTTGGGGGGGGGGGGGGGGGGAAGAAATAATGTGCAATGGAAAGAAAAAAACACAACAAAATGAAGTGGTTTCAACACAACTAGATGAACATGAGTAACCAAGAGGAACAAGTATTAATAGCCCAAAACTATTACAAAACGTATAAATCAAATAATGACTGCTGTAATCGTAAAAATTATATTAAAAAAATATTCAACTTAAATAATATATTGTTGTTTAATATAATAGTGCTAAAATGAGTAATCGTTTTTCAGAGGACCATGAACAAGAGTTTGATTGATATCTAAAGGCCCGCTTTGGAGTTACATTTGTGCTAATGAGACCGACACAAACCTGATCGATTTTGTGCTTTTCGCGCTTTCTTCTTTACATATGTTCATCTTTATTTTTACTAAGTTTACTACCATTTACTTCTAGTATTTATATATTTATGTATATTGGGATAACAGCAAGAAACAGAGGTTTTGCAGTGCAATCGATAAACGCAGTTACAAGAAAAGCGGGATGTTTTTATGAGGAATAGGATAGGTGTGATTGCTAAGGAAACAAGTACAGGGAAGAAAGAGATTGACAAAGAGCAAGTATTTTGTGGTGTACATTAAGGATTATATAAGACCCAGAATTACAGATGACATAAAAAGGCAATCTTCATGAACCCAGACTATGTTTCTGAGCACTATTATTAATCATGATGGCATTAGTCATATTCTAGTTCATACCTTTCTTCTGACTGTACTTTAGGCATACATCAAAAAATAGTATCGTTAGGAAATTTAAAGGATTTCATTATGAACACGAGACATAAAAATTATTCCAAATGTTAAAATAACTGATTATGATTGATAGAAAAACCATTTTTTTTTTTACTTTTAATTATCACTTTCCAATAGTCTCTTTTAAACTACGTTGAGACTCTAACGCTTTAATGTCATGTACTTTTCAGTTCCCATAGTGATTTGGTAGTCTTATGAATCACTTCATTTGTATATAAAATATATATTTTATATATATTTTATTTTCTTCTGCAGAAAGTTTCACAGCAAAACAAGTTCAAGAATTACTCTATAATGTAAAAACTCTATGAAAGAAAGTTTTGTAGGTGACCAATATTCTATATGTTTTGCAATTTAGTTACACGTTTATTATCTTCACAAAAGTAAAAAAGTGTACTTTATGTTTTTTTTTCACCCTAGTGACACTATCTGGAGTAGCTGATGTTAGACTTTGTTCTATTTGATAACCAATATTAAATAAAATACTGTTGTTGAGTATCCATTTATAAAAAACCGAGTAATTTATCGAACAATATAATGAAATCATTAATTTAATTAACTTGCACAACTTGTCATCTAATTGAAGTGCCAATATGTGATTAAGTTTATCAAATAATATTATATATATCATACTGGCGTTAATGTTTCTTATGAATAGCTAAAACACTAGATTAGACATAATGTTTGACACACATCTCATGATATAGAAACAGTACTAAGTTTTTCTCCCATTACGGGCCGTTTGATTACTTATTGAAAGAGTTCCTTAAGTTGTGCAAAGAATTCTAATTACCTAAAAGTAGAAATTGTCACATAACTTGATAGACCACTTTTTTTAAAAGTATCATTCCTACAGTCTAACTTTAAAAATAATGTAACATAATTGTTCCTTTCTGTTTCCTTAAATTGCTTTATTTCAAACACCTAATACAAATATAAAGACAAGAAAGACAGCAAATCCCCAAATTTGTCCACTGCACATGGATTATGAACCAGGAATAACCTACTTTGCTATTTTCACTATTGTATCTATTATAATCCTGTACATTCGATACAATACCTCTTTTGCTTGTAAAAAATGATGTCAACTTTATTTGCTTAGAAGCAGTACAAACATCATTTAATAGCAAGTCACATTTAAATTTTGGATTATGAAGTTACTTATCTTCACATCATAATTGCCTACAGATGTATAAAATATGTAATCTACATTCAATTTGAAATGAAAACGAATCTTAAAAATTTCACCAATTTCTGATCTATATGAGCAGCTTTCAGTATATATCTACATACCAGTAAAATAATATATTTTATATATTATTAATAAATATATCAGGTACATATTATTGTCTAAATTGTAATTATTAATTAAATTTTCATTGACTTTGATGTTCATTTAGAACATGGTTAAAAATAAACAAAAGATTACGTTTCAGTGACTTGTTTGAGAAGTGTTTTGTAATTTCACCGCATTAAATCCAGTGAATTGTTGAATTGACAGGAATGTGGATGGTGTGGGCAAATTTAAGCAGATCTGCATGACTAACTATGAATCGGAATTCTAAACCCATTTAGCGTGACATTTCCTAAGAGCGATAAATCTCGCTAAACTTGAATGAATATTTAACACAATGAGATTATTTTACATGTCATCATCAAAGTCTACAGATAGAAAAATGCCCTCCTGAGGATACTTGTATAGTTTGGTTTATCTGCGGTGTCAACTGACTTTTACCGTTTTTTTTTTAATTAGAAATACTAGTGTAACTTATAATGGACTTAAAAAGTATGGATGTATATATCGGAGAAGTTATGATTAATTGAGAAGAAATTTCAAGAAACACGAAATTGAAATTCTTGTAAAAGACAAATTCTTTCAATTTCAAGAAAACTTCAACCGTACATAATAAACAACAATAACAAATTGTTTCAAATTTTGGGCAATATGTCAAGTACAAACATTTTTTGATTGGTTTTAACCATTGCTAATTAAATTAATGGTATTTCACTAAGCCATTTCGTGTTTAAAATTTCAAGAAACACGAAATTGAAATTCTTGTAAAAGACAAATTCTTTCAATTTCAAGAAAACTTCAATCGTACATAATAAACAACAATAAAAAATTGTTTCAAATTTTGGGCAACATGTCAAGTACAAACATTTTTTGATTGGCTTTAACCATTGCTGATTAAATTAATGGTATTTCACTAACTAAGCCATTTCGTGTTTAAAATTTCAAGAAACACGAAATCGAAATTCTTGTAAAAGACAAATTCTTTCAATTTCAAGAAACACGAAATTGAAATTCTTGTAAAAGTCAAATTCTTTCAATTTCAAGAAAACTTCAACCGTACATAATAAACAACAATAACAAATTGTTTCAAATTTTGGGCAATATGTCAAGTACAAACATTTTTTGATTGGCTTTAACAATTGCTGATTAATTTAATGGTGTTTCACTAAGTATAGTTTTGTTTGGCTACTGCCTTCCAGTAAAGAATGACTAACACTGAGGATGCATATCTTGTTTATCCACAGATTATCTTAGTTGAGGTTATTCACAAGACTCTTACCTATTCAACTGTCTCTTCCCATCTTCAAAACAGGAATCCCTCCTTTTGTACAGGTCCTCAATGCCTCTCCATTCGTATTCTTCACCATGTTGGTCTTCTAAAACACAATCTATTGCTTTCTCCTTGAATTCTTTTTCCATATGTCGGCTTCATTGTTTACTCAAGATCATCATTCTAATAATGTTGTATACAATAATCTATTATAGTGAAAACCTAATTGTTTAATGATTATATCAAACATCAAATACTTAAAAAAGAAATTTGTTTTTGTGAAATTCATCAAGGTATAAATTTCCCACTTCTAGGGAGTAGGAGGATATGGAGGGTAGAGGAGTACTTAAAAAAAGAAAAGCCTGTAATGGTATGTGAATCAACTACACAACAATCAGTCAATAAAGTAACTTAATGTCAATTATTTTTGTAGTAAAATTACATAAACTTAAATAGGGTTGACAGCGACTTCAAAATGGTCTTGCTGTAGTCAGGTGATGGCTAATGCGTAGCGTGCAAGCTTTAAGAGCTGAATGTTACAGAATCGAATCTTTGCGATCGGTCAACGTTGTTCATGTGAGATATTTGTAATCTCGTGTACACTGTCTCTCGGAGAAACATCATGCTGATGGTTCTGAGCCTCTACAATGTAATGAGAAAAATATCTTTACTCTAATAATCTTGAATGATGTAAAATTTACTCAACTTGAGTTTTGAACGTATAGCCAATCTGGCAACGTAGTTCATACATAACGAAAATTGGTGCTAAATTATAAATTCGCCACTTTTGACTCTTAGAACAACACTGAAAACGTAAAAGTTTTACAAGTATAGACATTGTTAACAAACAAATAAACGATACATAATTTTCTTTCTATATAACACTATATAACTACGAGTATATAACATAAATCTCAGTCATAAATATCGATCTATCATGATATCATGATATTTATTATTTCCAAAGGCATAAAGAAACAATTACAAATCAATGGTAGGTTCTTACAATACAGTCTGATCTTATCATTTAAACTATTTTCTAATAAATTGTCTTACAAAATAAAAAAAAATTGTTACATATCATAAATAAAAAAAATGTAAGAGAATGATAATAAGAGAGGCTAAGGGTCTTATATCATGGCAGACTATATATAACATATGACGTGAAAGAATAATAACAAAGGGCACCTCGGTAGTTTGGTCGATAAGTCGCCTGCTCTGCCACTAAGACGTGGGTTTCAATACCCACTGGTTGTTTGTGTGGCATAGATTTTGTAAGTCTGATTTGTTGAGATACATTAATAATTGCGTGCTGATACTCTTTAGAAATAAATAAGTTGGTACTGACTACAATAAACAACACATGTCATGACCAATATATGAACAGTGTCAGCGCGTACTGAAGAAGCTATTTAAAAGTTTAATGCACGAGTAATTATAATGTATTATCTTAATTGTAATAAATAATAATACAATAATACTTGTTGAAAACCAATTGAGGTACGGTTTTATTTTATAGCTGCTATTATATAGCCACACACAATATATTATATATAATATATTTTATAAATGTAATATCAACATTCATAGTAAAGAATTATGAAATCAATGATATCAGTTATAGATAATAAAAAAAAATCGTTCATTTGTTTTATCCTGACTATATCTGTTTATCAGTTAATCAGTTAATCAGTTTATCAATTAATCGGTGCAGAAAATCTGTCATGTCATTACTACTATTAAACTGATTGCAATACTTGTTCACGGCTGACCCAGTCATATTGTCTTTTAAATCAACTTTAGATTTTATATCTTTTAATGAACTTTGTAATTGTTCTCACAGAATTACCTTATATTTTTTTTTTTTAAGAAATAATTCGCCAAAAACAGTTAAGCAATTAAACTCATTAGCCTTTTATTAATATAGAATTAAGAAGTCATTGAGATCTACAATCTCATGAAATATTTGACCTAAGACAATACTCAATGCTAAATTTTCTGTTCATTCTATCACTGGAGAAGTCATTTGAAAATTGTAGCTGCTTAGTCATGAAAAGTGTAAAATAAATACCTTTCCTATGCTTCGTCAAAATTCTTAAACATGTTGATTGCTGGCATTTTCTACAGTATTTTCCGTCATAATAGCTCAAATGAATTCAAATGAACAATTAATATATAGCGATGACCAAACATGTGTAGAAGTTTTGGAAACGATTGATTCCCTAGTTTTCCAGGTAAGCATTCGCTGTCCCCTGTTCATGTAGATCTCTACTTCATGTCTTCATCGACAGTCCCCTTCTCCTACTCCCTCCCACAATCACACGCACGCACACGCACACACACACACACACACACACACACACACACACACACACACACACAATTACAAGAAGACTGCATTCCGAATAAGAAGAAAATGTGCTAACCCACAAGGTGGGAAGTTGGAGCACGGCCAAAGAATTATTTAGTTTTCTAGATCATCTTGATCTAGGCTTTCCACTTTATCTTGATTACTCGAATAAACTCCACATCATAAATGCTAAGCCAGTCTTTTTAGATATCATGCGGTTGAGAATACCTTCTACTTAAACTAAAACGGTACGGTATCAGTTCAGACCCGATAAATGCATGTTCATGACTATATCCTAAAAGAGGTCAAGTCATTTTTATCTAGATTAGTCTTCCAGAAAGGGCATCAAATTTGAGTGCGGGAAAAAATTAAATCAACAAAAGACATTGTGAATGTACATTCCATTTTTATTTATAAATATTGAACGTAAATAATCTTAAATATAAATACTGGACAAGTTAATGTAATACATAATTAATTAAGAATAATTGTTATAAGAAATAATCTTGAATATAAATGTAAATAATCTGTATGCAATTGATTCATTTCTATTCCACATTTCAACAGTATTTCTTCTTACAAGAATGGATGATTTTTATTACATTAATGTCCATTCAAAGGTCTAATTTTTCTCTCATTTGTTACCATATTTTCCAAACTTTATAGATTTGACTTCTATCCTGCATGTTGTCTCTTTATAGCATAACTAAAATTAATTTAATTTTTACTGTATAAAGCATCAATGCTGGGAAGTATATCCCGAGTGATAATATTTTTAGTCTTTGGTTAGGTTTCAGTGGCAATCCCACAAGGGAAAACACAAGGTTGAACATTGTATTGTGCCTTCTGATACCACACAAAGAACATTGATTCTACATTAGAAGTCCTACATTTGCCTAATTCAAGTGTGTCTACAGTAGGGATCTTTAAATAGTACCTGACATAGTACAGGTCGGAACTGACTGCTTAACGCCCCTCCGAGGGACGACGAGCTCAGATTTATTGACCTCCCGCATGAATAAAGCGATGGCCAGAGTGGTATTGAACCCTGGACATTCCAGTCCAAAGGAGAGCACGTTGCCACTGGGATAACCTGGACCCCTTTTTTAGTTTTAAAAAAAATCATATGAGTGACTTAAGTGCAATAAAAAAAAAAGTTTTTGTTTTTGTCTGTAGGGTATGTAGTTGTTTATGAACACATAAAATGAATAAACTTTGTTTACTGCATGCTAGAGGCTAGCCAGATAGCTGGTTGTGCGCTTTGGAAGCAATGGCCAAGTATTTGCAACGTTTTGCAGACTAGCTTGTGCCAAAGCAATCTACGAACACGACTGCCTGTGACAGACCTGATGCCTTGGACCAAGTTCAAACATGTCACTCAAACAAACTCTTCCTATACATCACTCTTGGCAATTCTCCACTGCATTTCGGTTCATCTAATGCCATCGAAAATCAATTTACTCAATATTCCATGACGCACTAGACTATAAAATATTCTAATTCTTTGAATCCCCTGCACCAATTACATATATATATCCGAAGCTCTGTTTTTAAACCAATGTATATTCTGAATATGTAGTTTTTTATTTATATAACGAACAATATTAAGGTGATAGCTTTCTTTCATAGTTCATTTTTATAACTTCCACACCACATGGAAAATCATTACATTCTTCACGAAAAAAAAAACATATGCCTTAGGAGGAAACTTATGTCTATATTGTTAGGAACATTTTAATGCCTTTAAAAAAACCCCAGAAATTGGATCAGTACACCTTTTTTTTGCAAAAATAGTAAATAATAACAAATTTGCAGTTGCCGTTTTATTCCATGTATGAAATAAGTGATCTAAATAATTATATTATGCGTTTTATTGTATGTTTCCTCGATGGGGCTTTCTATTGGTTCACAAAGTGGAAAGTAGCGTTGAACACAACATAGAGCTCCCATGTTTGATTCAGCAAGAATGTCCATCCTCTTCCTCCTCCCGTCTTCATTGGTAACCAGATCAGTCCTACCAAACCCATGTAAAATATTTGGATCTTATTCTAGACTCCAGATTAACATTCAAGCAACACCTCCATAATAATCCAAGCTTGGAATTTACTTGATGTGTAATCTGTATTCTCTTCTCAAATCAAGGAATTCTCCCGATTCAGTCAAAGACCTTGTCTATAAGAGGGTTGTCTGTTCGGCTATGACTTATGGATGCTCCATCTGGTTTATAGCTGGACCAAAGAAAAAAGCTTGCATGCAGATCGTTCAGAAAAAGTGTGCCCACCTTATAGTCAGGACTCCTTGGTACGCCCGAAATGTAGATATTCACTATGATTTGAAAGTGGAATCCATGTATAGTTGTATAGTTACATCACCGATTTACTACCAATGAAGACAACAAACTACCTCCTCATCCAAAGCTCCTTCTAAAGGTTCTCAATCCTGCCACCAAGCCTTCCTCAATCTCACTGAACAATTACTTCATCCACTGACTATTTTGTCAACTAATAACTAAAAACATAAAAAACTATGACCAACAAGACATCATGACTGCAAATATGACGTCATTACTATACAGATGAGCTTAATATCCCACATGAATTACTGGCAGAGTACAGTAATCAAGCAGTAGAAGACCTCTGGTCTAGATTTGCTAGTTACGACGTGCACTATAGTACGCGGATATATTCGCTGGTCAATGGTCTTTCTTTTTGCTATTGCAAATCTAAATTGTGTACGTTTACAAAGTGACTTTCCATTAAGTAGAATTACCATATACATAAAAGACAGGATAGATCTATTTTATAAAAGTAAGAAATGAATAAATTGGGCAAATAAACATATATAAAACTATAATTAACGAACAGAAAAACTAACTGATCATAGAGGGGCCAGGCTAGCTCAGTGGTTACATACTCGCCTCTGAACTGATAGGACCGGGGTTCGATCCTCACCTGGCCCTCGATTTATTCAACGGAGAGGGAATAAATCTGAGCGCGTCGTCCGTCGGAGAAGGACGTTAAACCATCGGTCCCGATTCTGTACGATGTCAAGTACTCGTTAAAGATCCCTAGTACTAAATACATTTGAGTTAGGCAAATAATTTAGGACTCCCACTGTGAATCTAATCTTCATACAATGTGATAGGTATCACAAAGGAGTCCAAAAATAGCTCGGCCTAAAACGGTGTAGTTCCCTTTGGAACTAGCCACTGCTTAACCTAAACCTAATAACTGATCATAAACCTCCACAGAATACTGACAGAATCAATGCGTTTTAGAAAAACACAAATGGCTAGAAGGAAAAAGTGACGAAAGAGATAAAGTATGTCTCAGGTAATATTAAATCAAATTAAAAGTAAATATTAAGGAATTATAATGAGTAAATCATTATGTAAAGTAATATGTTATCTGCTCAGGTAACTCAAACAGTAAGAGTACAATTAATTTAAGACTATGTCAATTACTATATTTCAATAACCAAATGAAGACTAACTGTTCCTGACAATAGAGAAGTTCCAAAAAATATCTAAGAATGAAGAAAACGAGCATGTCAAGTTACTTTGACTAAGTCATAACTTAGTCTTTAGTAATGATAATAGTATATTATTATAATTTAAAATGTGTACAGAATGTTATACTTACACAGAATCCATCTGGAGGATTCAAGATAAGTACAAAACCTTCTAGAATAGCAACTTACATCTCACTTATTGTGCTTGTATCAATGACTCTTTGAAAGTGTTCTTCTTTATTGAGTATATGAAATTTACTGGATCTAAAGGTTTCGTTTATAAAAATCTAATGTTTTAAATGACCACTCTGCCATTAGAGGTCCGCGTGTGACAGTCGGAATGACAATCAAAAAGAAAGTTGAACTTGCAAGTCTCCTTCAGAAGTCCGTGAGAAAGTGCTTACACCAAAATAAAAAAAATACCTTCAGTTATATCTTCATCCTTTCTTTAAATAATCGATGAGCCAACTTGAGTAAACTTTTACTTTACTACAAATAAAGTAAATCGATTTTGAAAAAATCTGTCTCGAACTTTGGACAGATTTACATGTTTTGAAGTCCTGAAAGTTGTTTTATGACGTTTTCCGATGATGTCTGTCTGTGGGTGGGTGGGTGTGTATCTGTAAAGATCTGTAGACGCTACAGTCTAGAATCAAATTGATAAAATTAATTCATCAAATTTACATAAAATGGTCTTCATAGTGTGGATGAGCCTTCTTGTTTGGGAGTAATTATGCATGATGCAACAGTCACTTTTCTTGCCAAAATATGTTATTAAAATTTTTTTAGTCTTAAACTCCTAACTCTAGACTTGAAAATTTTGCTTTATCTTTTAGGCTACAGAAGCAATAACTCAAAAAAACCTTCAGATATTTAAAATTAGGTACCTGTAAAAGTTCCCAATCCTGCAACCAACCTTCCTTTTCTCTTCGAAATATTTCTCTTCGAAAAATGTAGAAAGTTTGACTTCTCATTCAATCTAAATGCTTGTGAGGGCAATACAAGCCATAGCGTTTGACAGATCAAACTAAAATTATACCTAAAAGTAGAGCATTATCTTAGAATAAGTTGAGTTAAATTTTTTTTCAAAATACCTTTAACCAAGGTTAATTCTATGAGTTCAGAAAATGTTTTTTGCGCTAAACATTTTTGCTTAAAAAGCAATAAAAATTTGCCAAAAACCTGAGCAGAAAATTAGAAATTAATAAAAAAAAATTCCTTAAATTTCAATGGCAGCAATGAGCATTAAAGTTAAAATAACTGAATATTATCCTGGACTAATGGATCCATATTTAAACATTTATAAAACTTAAACTTATTGATAATATCACATTCTTATGTGACTGTAACTGCTACATCAAGGCAAAGCAAAAACAAAGTTACATGTGGTTCAGTAAGGCGATATTGACTGTTAAAGAGCCAAAGGACATTAACTCCTCGTGTGGAGAGTTAGTGTTCCTTCACCTTTCTAATCATAGTAAATACCACACAATAACTGCTCGCGTAGTTGGTGAGTTAATCGATTTTTTTTTGTAAAATGATTGTTTTAATTATTCATTTAAATTAATTTATATATTAATATAATTATTTAAAAGACTTTACAACTAATTATATGACTGCATAAAATGTAGTTGATAAAATAATCAATTAAGTAAATATAATCTAAGGGATACAGTGTTATCAAGTAAATTTTAAATAATTGCTCTATCTTATTAAATTTATTACTATTTCCTTGTTTTTTACAGATTCATTGAAATTGTAATAATTAACCAGTAAACTGTAGGGTATAAATTTGAAACATATTCAAAATTAATTTAAATTATGTCTCAGCAAATTACTCTAATCTTAATTCATCCATTTTATGTTCTTAGAACGCTGTGAGAATGATTATATTTTTGTAAAAACTAGCAAAATAGAGATAACTCCATTAAAACGAAACATTCAATTAAATACCTTGTCAATTAACTTTATTTTAAATCCATAATTAACAGTTTATAATTACAACTAACTAAAATAATACATTTCCTTTTAGCAAAGTTGAGTATACACCGACAATAATTTTTTAAAATAATAACCCATTGTTATCGTCTGCCCTGAAAATTCAATTACTGACTAACATAAATATTATTTCCATTTATTATTATTATAAACTTGTATATTTCAAAATGTTTATTTAAAATCAATATCGGTTGTATACAATTATTTTTTGTTGAATACAACTCACCAAAATTTATAAGTCTGTATTTAGTTTTTGATTATTTCCTGTCCACTATATCAACACTGACTTAATCAAGACCCAAATCTCTATTATATTTTATCAAATCCATCCGTCATTTGTTTGTTAATACGCGTAGGATTTTTTTTTGTCGGAATTCAGAAAAAAATGTTATTACAGCAGTTTAAAAGTGATTTCATTAATTAGATTATGAAGTACTGCACACGTGTGAAATTACTTTTGCGTTCGTGTAAGTGTTTAAAAGAAAAACAAGAAAGGAAGAAAGAAATCTTCACATCAAAAAGGAAGTTAGTAAACAATTATCTTCTACTTGTTACTACTAATTATACTATTAATTGTATTGAGTTAATAAATCATGAATTTATGCATTATGACTATTAAATGTTGGCAAAAAGAAGTGGAACGAAAAAAATATACTACATTAGTAATGCAAGAAAAAAAATGAATTTATTTTTTCTGATTACCATAAGAACTATTTTTAATTATACAATGCCACTAACACATTCAGAAACTTTTTAAACTGACTCATTTAAATTATTATGCAATAAATGAATAATTTAAAAATAGTTATTTCTACAAAAGATAATGTAACATATTTCCATTTATTATTTCTAATTATTCAGAATAGTATATGACTCATTGGTTTCTCTTCAGTAATAACAATGGATGCAATTCACATAAAATAGTTTAATAGAAAAAAAAATGAGAAGACTAATTTTAATTATTATATTTATAGAAAGAAATATCACAAAGATTAGTACAAGTATGTTATAATATTACTAATGATTCAGTTCTTATAAACTTTTAAATTTTATATTGTTTACAACTTTCTATATAAATTTGTAAAATAACTTTAACAACTGAAAAGTTTAAAAACTTAAAGTCAATAACAGAATATGAATATAAATTTTGTTTTATTCAACGTTTCAATGTAAACATTAAAAATAGTTATTTTACTACCATTAGTGACTTCAATCAATTTTAATAATCTAGTTTAAACCTATTGCTTTTAAATTAAGCATAAATTAAATTGATTATATGTTGCATATACTTATAAAATTATTATTAAACTAATTACTGCCTTGCTTTATTTATCGATAAATAAAGAAGAGCATTTTAATCACTAACTAACTCAGAACCTTTTGGTTTAGTAATTCCTTACGTTTTTTATAGACATAATATTTGCTTTGTTTCATTTTATTTAATTGTCAATTAATATTTTATGAATTAGTATAACTAATTATTAATAGCTAACTTACTAATGGAGTTAAGATTGAAAGGAATAATTTTAAACCATATAAATGATTATTATTTTATAAATAGTAAAATAATAAATTATTCTTTTAAATTGAATTTATACGACTGGTATATTGTAATATTTTTTCAGATATTAAAAGTTTATTATTTTGATTTAATATTTTTACCTTTCATTGTTAATAAAATGGAACTGAAACAAAATATATAAAATTCTATTATAATATATAAAATAATTAGTATATTATTAAAATAAACGAATTCAGGAAAATGCTATCAATATATTACTTTATAATTTGACTTCTTTTTTGCATGCTATAAAAATTTAATGAAGTTGCTTAATTCAATGAACACTATATTTTAAGCACTTCAGTTCTTGCATTAACTGCACTTACATACTGTAACAAGTATTTACTGTACTAACAGTATGTATTACTGTACTAACAGATGGCACTTATGTTTATTAATCAGGTTCTACTAACACCAATCAAAGTAAAATAAACAATATCAGTTACAATAGCATGTAGGAACAAGAACTAAGCATGATTAGACAATTACCTTCCCTTTACCTAACTTACATTTGAATGTAACAAATAAGATTTAACATGTGCTACTGATTAAAATTACTGTAACTGTACTTACATACTGTAACTTACAGATATGCAAGATTAGTAAGAAATTGAATTTGTGTATTGAAAATTAATTTGAAATCATTTTTGTACTATTAATAAAATAACTTCTCCTTTTATTACAGGGGACAGTAATGTTAAGACTTATCAATCCCATTTTGTTGGCATTAGTACAGAGAGTTTATTATTTTGGTTTTACCATAATTACTACTGTTTTAAATATTTTTATTAAATTAGTTGTTAAACTCATTTGCAATTGGGTTTAGTATTAGTTTTTGGAAATTTATGCTTGTTTTTATAAATTGTTTGCTTCAATCTGAGTTATATTTATTCAGCATGGTATTCTTCCTCCTTTAACTAACTTAGCTTTAATTTTTTTTTTAGAATTTTTTCAACAATTCTCTTACGCTTGTTTTGATCTCAAAAAAAAATTTATTCAGCATATGTTAAATCTTATTTGTTACATTCAAATGTAAGTTAAAGATATGAGCCGCTTATTTTGAAAGTGGCCTAATTCCATTTATGTTAAAATCGAGATATTTAAGGGTTTGCGTTTTACAAAATTTAAAAATATTGTCATTTTCTTTATCAACTAATTTTTGTTATAAAAATTCTTAGTAATTTTAAATAAATTTTGTACAATTTGCTGCAAAAGGTAAAGATAACGTAAAAATGTAATTATTTAAATAGCTAGCTAATTTTTTTGGAAAATGGAATTAGGCCACTTTCAAAATAAACGGCTCATATGTAAGTTAGGTAAAGGGAAGGTAATTGTCTAATCATGCTTAATTCTTATTGCTACACTGATATTGTTTATTTTAGTTTGATTGGTATTTGTCGAAGAACGTTTGTTTAATTTCCTGATAAAACCTGTTTCATAATTTCTAGATAATTGCTCACTGATGATTTGGGTATACTCGACTTGATTTCGGCAACACTCTGATTAATAATCATTAATGTCTTCTGTTCATACAGGTGATCATAATCTCAACCAATTTTGCATACAATTGAAAACGTCAAATGCATCATTAAATGTTCTATTATTTCGTTATTTTTGGCTAATTTTAAATTATGTTTCACTTTTATTAACTTTTTTAAAAAAAAGAAGAAATTGTGTTAAAACGTAATAAGTAACTTTAGTAGAAGCATAGCTCTAAAAAGACATCAATATTATTTTATTTTACCAGCAATTAAAACACATATTTTTAATATATTCCTCACTTACAACGTTAAAAGGAATAAAACTTATTGGTGAAGTATTTAATTATGTATTCATGTTATTGTTATGGTTTGTAATTCGTTGTTGTTATACTTGTAATTCGCTTATAATTTAAAAACTTTATGTTGCTAAAACGGAATACTGAGTGAATTCCAATTGATATTATGAAACTATATTTATGATCTAAGTAAGAACTCGGCCGATTTCTCACTCATTGCTCACTCATCCTCATACTGCTTTGCATGAGTCTTGCATTGAACATGGCAATCTCATGTTTTAGTGTTTCAACTGCAAAGGGAGACCCTTTAGCTGTTCAATTAATGTGTATCGTAAGGCTTGAGGCTTCGCTACGACTCATTACACAGGTATCAAACATATCTGTTTGATGAAGGACATTGATATTATACCTCCAAATAGTCGTCATAGATTATTTGCATATTTCCGCAAAATGACGATTTATTTTAGTTAATTATACAACAATTATGTCCAGTACCTCTGAGACATTCTTATGTTCATGTTTAAAATCTATGTTTATCTCTAATTTATAAGTAATAATCCTGTTCTATGAAGCAAAAGTGTGTCGCGGAATTAAAATGCAAAAGATGTATTACTTTTATTTGTTCTTTTTGAATAAGAATGCTGATGTAATCATTCTTTTAATAAACGGCTTCTCCATAGCGCTCTTTCTGAAATTATAGTATCTTTACAATTTAAATCAAAAATTATATTACTTGTATTTGCTTTGATACTCGTACTCCTAAGTTGAAAAACATTTATCTTTCTTGTTATTACAGAAAGCTAGGTTACCCTAAGATACATTTTGTTTCAATACGTTTTCATTTGTCTTTGTTAAACTCTGTATAAATGTAAATTTCATAGAATTTTTATTTATAATTTCGGATATAATATGTTTTTCATCGGGTTCTTCTGGCTGGTCTTTACATATCTGATAATAGAATTCAATTTGATTGTATGGGTAACCACATTTTTGGTCAAATAATTCCATCTTTTCCAAATTGCTATTTAATTAACATTAATTGTTAAATTTAATAGCTTTTTAAGTAAATGTTGTACACGATTCTGTGCGAGTCTGCCAGCACTGGAAAATTTGTATTTCATATACAAATCTGTCAAGATACTTTTATATGAGATTTTCATCCCACATTGGTTTTACATCCAACAACGGGAAACAGAAGAAGATGGACACCACCCGTTTCCAAATATGGATGCCAATAAATTCAAGAATAAACAAGAATAGGGGGAGAAAAACATTGGAAATGTTATATATTAAAAAGGATCAGACGTCAATTAATTATATAAGTGATGTATCAAATTAAAACAATATATATTGAGGAGTGCAACCAGATTTTTGTAATTGATTTTATTAAATAGGTTAGGTTAGGTTACAGTGGCAGTCCCACAAAGGAACACATTTAGGCCGAGCATTGGCCCTTTGTGATACCACACAATGAAGATTGATTCTACAGTGGGAGTCCTAAATTTTGCCTAACTCAAGTGTATTTAGAGTAGGGATCCTTAACGAGTACCTGACATCGCACAGGCTCGGGACCGACAGTTTAACGTCCTTCTCCGAGGGACGACGTGCTCAGATTTATTCACCTCCCGCGTGAATAAATCGAGGGCCAGGTGGGTTTTATTAAATAAAACATTTTATAATATATATTTGTAAAGAAAATAAGAGATTATTCAAAAAAGAAAAGTCGTTATTATGTTTTCTGCTCTTGATGCAAAAACATAATGTTTCAATTGAATATTAAGATAATATTAACCTTAGTTTAATGGAAGGTGTAGTATTTTTAATATCGTTGTTCTTACGAAAAATTTAAAGTTCTTACCTTTTCCTATTTAATCAATTCTTAATCGTGTATGTATTATTCTCTCAGTAAATTGGTCTTTTATTTATATCACTTTGCACATTGTAATGAGCCATTTTTTTAACGTTGTCATTTTTGTTCATTGGTGAAAATTTATCGTTTCGTTTATGTTGAATGCCTATAAAAAAGGTTTTAAATAATATTTTAAACGTCAGAATTTCATAATTTTACTAATGTTTTATTTATTTTAGTAATATATATATATATTATCAACAGAAAACCAATAAACAAAGAACAGGAAACATTTCACAATAAACTATAAAGACAGGTTGAAGATACGAGAACACTTAAAGTCTCTAATTTTCGGTTCAACCGTCATCAGGAGAGTAGAGAAGGACTCCAAGTGCACTTGCGAAGCGACGGTTGGAGACCAACCTTTCTTCTGAGACGGTTGAACCGATAATTGGAGACTGTAAGTGTGCTCGTATCTTTGACGTGTGTTTAAAGTATATTGTGAAATATATATATATATAAATATATGATTCACTATTTGATGACCGAATAATATGAATGGTTTTTCTCTTTTTTTGAGTGAAGAAGGGTGCCTTGAAGTTCTATTCTTCAGGTCTTAATAAAAGCCACGTACTTCGTACATCTCTTCGTATGGATTCATCTCTATCAATAGGACGATTTTTTGGAGAGCTCACACTTCCTCAAGAAATCAAAGTGGTGCTATGTGACATCAGCTTCTCCACGTGGAGATCCCTTGTCCGTTCTTAATTAGTGCCATAGTCCGCTTATTGTGGTCCTGTTGAGACTGGGAACTTCCCATCAAGCAAATAAAAAAAACACAGAGGAAACGTAAAAAAAATACATAACGTCTCGGTGCATTATATGAGAATGAAGAAAAATAGTTTCTTTTCGTTTCCTAACAATCAGTTTAATCCACTGTAATAAAAATAGCTGCAATTGTGACTTTATATTTAGGATATAATTTATAAAGGATACTATGTGAACATAATTTGTCCTTTTTGGTCAAAAGTTCAAAAAAAAGTTCTTTAAAGGTGATAGACAAAATTTTAAGATTTTTTTGAATTGGTACTAACCTAAAGAATTTAAAATATACTTATTAATATTAAATTTTATCCAAAAGATTAAGAGAAATATGAATACCTTACGTTTGTCAGTTACTTAAAATAAATTTGAAATGAATTAATAAAAATTAATTAATGTCGAAATCCATCAACAAATTTTGCATGATACATTTACCCTTTACCAGTTACCCTTCCAAATCCGCTTCTTTTTTTAATAGATAAGTGAAATACTTGTGTCGTCTTACGATAAATTTTTTATAATGTATTCCAGGATGTCATGGATGGTTGTCAAACAAAAAAGTTGTAATCAACGTATATAGCACACTTATAGTTTAGATTCTGTCAGACATAGTTGTTTTGTTTAAGAACTCTATTGTTTTTGGCTGATTTTAATGCATAAAGGAACTAGTGCTTCTGTTAATGTTTCATGTCAGAAAGGCTAGTAAGTTTAAGTCACTTTTATTACGATTCAAAAAACTTGTACTTAATTATTTTTTTAATACAAATAATTCATGAACTTCTAAAATTTGTAGAAAATGTTTACTATTGAGTTACATTCAGTTTTGCACTAACAAACTAGATTTCCCTATATTAGTTATTATTTTTTTTTAATTATTACATCAAAAATAGTGATATTAATTTAAATGAAATGATTAAATTAGCTATTTATTTTTGTGATATGTTTTACAACATGGTTTGAGAATTGGTATACAGGATAGCGATATTTAAATATAACGCAAAATACCAACAAGTGATGTTATCTGTAAGATAAAGTGAGTGTAGAGCATTGCAGATTTTTTAATATTAATTAATATTTTTAAAAAGAAACAATGTTTAATTTGATTTTAAAAAATTACTCAGCATAGAAACTTGGTTATTTGTAGTTCAGGTTCCCAGGAATCAATTATAACTGAATTCAGTTAATAAATATTAATATGAGTTACTTTTTTATATCTAATATTGGTAGGAAAACAAATATTTACTCTTTTAGTATTAATTTTCGATTATATATTGTAAAGTAAAAAATTATTGATTAATGCAGGAGTGAGTGTTTACAAAAGGGAAAGATATTTGCTAACGGTCATTGCAAAATACTGCAGTAGGAAATCCCATTCCTTAATAAAGAGCTATAATAGAACTATTTACATGCAGAAGTAAAATGTTAACCCATACAAATGATTTCCATATCATTCATTTCGATTGTTAATTCATAGAAACTGAAGAATATTATAATTTATTTTATAATATCTCCTACCAGGATGAAATATCAACATCGTGATCCGAAAATAGCGGATTACTGTCCTTTATTATCTTTGAAGACAAATAGAACTTTCAGTCTTTACTGTGGCCGTCATTTAATTCAAAATTATATCACTTAATAGTGAGTTATATTTTCAGGTGAATATCTAAATTTTCAGATAGATGAATGGATTTGCAAAGTTATATTGCATTATATTATATATATTAGATAATGTATATTAAAATTTAGCAATTTAAAACTGTATACTTATTAGAATAATAATTATAAATAACTCTACTCTTACTGTTATTTTATTCACATGGCATGTGTGCTTTGTTTTACAGTAAAATATTAGGCTGCATATTTCAATTATAAGTCAGTTGAATACAATTTAAGTAGTTTTTCAAATAAATAAGTTATTAGAAGCAGATGTAACGGTTCTTTGACAGTGAGAGTAAAGTTCGTTTTAAATTCTTACTGTTTTATTTGAAAATTGTGAAAAAGTTAATTTATGTTGGATAATTATTTTACTTATTGAAGTCTTGCATCAAACAGAAAACTTTCGACCCTATTATATCTTTTATTAAAAATGTTTGAAATTAAACTCAATAAGAATCCTTGGAAACTGTTTAGTGCTTTGTTTCGTTTTCTGGAAAAAGAGTTTCTTAATTGTTGACTTCACAATTAAAAAACAAAAACTGCTAAATGTTAATTGAATAACTCTTCCCAAAAACAACTAAAATTTAACAACTTTTATTTTATTTACTTATTTTTACTTATTTTTTATATTTTTACTTATTTACTTATTTTATTTATTTATTTTATTTTCAATATTTCCTTAGCACTTATGAAGTATACATTAGTAATTTTTTCACATAAAAACAACTGCCCTCATTTGTAGAGTTATTTGGATTATATAAAATGAACTCAAGGAAAATTTTACTGTTTGCTATTTAGATGAGATTTAAAAAAAAATTGGTTGGAGATCACAAAAAGCAAAGATAAATAATGTCCATATGTAGATTAGCTATTCTTAACGATTTATTAAATAATCCATACAAGTATGGATAAGATTCTATTGTAGGTAGGTACTTAGAAATTAAAATACAAGGGTTTAGAAATTCAAACTAGAGTTCATGAAGCTTAACCATCCATCCAGCCCAATAGTACATATTTGTTCATTAAAACATTAGTTAATAAGATAATTATTGGTAACAAATATTTGATTGGAGTTATACCTTATTGGCCAATCAGAGTACAAGTTTCAGTTCGTTCTAATCATACGTCATGTTAGGCTCTATGTTCCTGTTAGTTGGAATCACGAACATTTCCTTTACTTGAATATTAATTAAGGTAGAGTCTTTCTTAAATAATCAAAGGCTATAAAATATGTAGTAAAATACATTTTACTTACTCCTATTTCTGTCATCTTTTTCCTTTCTTCTCCCTGTGAGTAAAATATGTTTGTCTAGCTTGACAAACAGCCCATAAATTAAAATTAAAATGTGTAATAATTACTTAAATGAAAAAGAAATATCTAAATCTCTAATTCCTAAATATTTGCTAAAAATCTGTGAAAGTTCATTTGATAATTTTGATACTTCGAAAAAATTTCAGGCAGCCATATAAAAAACAATGTTGATTTAACAAGTAAAATAAAAAGCGTCAATATGAATAAAAATTAGAGACCGATTAGTTTTGATGTCAAGTCCCTTTTTACCAATTTACCTGTAACTGATCTTTTTTTGAGCTTCCTCAAGGAGGAATTAGTTAATTATTCCCTTTTTCTGCCTTCTACCACTACAATAGAGTTAATGAAGTTATGTGCGGTGGATTGTCATTTTCAGTTTGAAAATAATTTGTATAGACAAAAATGCTGTCTTGCCCATTGTCTTGCAATGGGTAACTGCTTATCCCCCCTCCTGAGTAATTTATACATGGTTTATGTTAAAACAGAAATGTTAAACTCAATATTGGCTAGTCATGTTTTAGATGACTATGAATGGTTTAGATATGTTATGCGTACGATATACTATGTATGTGTCCTATATCTATAAATAAAGATGCTATTCTAATAAAATTAAATTCATTAGTGCCGACAATCCAGTTCACAATGGAAGAAGAAGTAAGTTGTAATTTGCCCTTCTTAGATGTCCTGATCCATAGATTACCTAATGAGTTACGCTTTAGTGTATATAGAAAACCTACGAATGTACTTGCATATGTTCACTTTATTCTTCCGATACAAGAAATATTAACATTTCTGTTGTCAGAAATATTTTTTTGAGGGCGTTAAGAGTGTGCTTTACTGAATTCCTCAATGATGATTTTCCTTTGTTTTTTTTTTAATTATTAGCAACATTCGGTCAATTGCTCTATCATTAAAATACTCTCATATCTCTCTTATATCGTCTTATAACCTTGAAGTGTGGTAAAAAATAAATTGTCTAATATTTCAACAGAGCCCAGTTCATTGTCACATTCTATAGTTACCGTATCATGAGTCATTGGACCCCCTCCCTAGGCTTGCCCGTAAACTTGATTTTAATATATATTGTTTTCTAATCATAATAACGTAGGCAATATGATAACAAAAAATTTTCGCAGGGAACTGGAGTTCGGTGGTATTTATAAAATCCCATAAAATTTTACATTGGTCAAACTGGTAAATCTTTAATGACACGTCTAAAACAACACCAATACAACGTAAGTAGACAAGAAAAAATTAGCGCCTTATTCTTGCATATAAATAATGAAAACCATCATATTGATTAGACCAGAGTTAAATTTATTACCCATGAAAAATTGATGTTGTTAAGGAATATTATCGAATCCTCTTTGATTAAATTTAATAGATCAAATATTAAAAACATTATTAACGGGCTTTTCAAACTTGATTCGGTCTTGAGGAGGGGAAAGCCTCATCGAAAAGGGTTCACGCTAGAGGAAAGCATTTTATTTTTTCTTACTATGCTCTTTTGTTTACCCAAACATTCCTCTCTGGACTATTGTTCTTTACTGCACGTTACACCCTTTAAAATACCACTATACCATCCCACGCCTTTGATCCCTCACTATTATGTTTCTACATCTTGTATTTCAGTTGGGTTCTTTACTTTGATGAAGATCTCTTGCTGTGGTTGAAAGATCTTGGTATTTTTTCCCATTTCATTTGTAGTTTCATCATTGGTTGTTATTTGGTGTGTTTATCTGAAATCTTATTATATATATATATATATATAGTAATATTTAATTAATTTTAATTACTTCAGGTTTTTCATTTTTTTAAATTGTAACTGTTTTTTACTTTATTATAAGTAAAAATAGTGATCGTGAAAAAATTCAATCTCGAGATTTTGACCGAATTATATGTTTTGAGGTTCCAAAAGTCATTTTATGAAGTTTTTTCGATGATATCTGTGTGTGTATGGGTGGGTGGGTGGGTGAGTGTGTTAGCATTGCTTGTTACCACCCTACGGTCCAGAATCTTTGATGGATCAAGTTGATATTTTACAAAAAAATGGGCTCCATAGTGTAGATGATCCCTATTGTTTGGGAAGAATTATGCATAACGCGAAAGTCACTTTTTTTTAAAAAAACAAGTTTTTAGAATTTTTTTTTCCGAAACTGCTAAATCTAGAGTTTTAAAATTTTGGCATTATCTTTGAGGTTACAAATACAATAAAAGAAAATATATTCAGAATTTTAAAAAAAGATAAAATATTTCAATAAAATGTAAACATTTTTACTTATAATTCAATCCCAAAGCTTGTGAGAGCTATACAGGCCATACCGTTTGACGGATCAAAATGGAACTATGCCTAAAAATAGAATTATGTACATTAAAATTTTTTTTTTATTATTTTTTTTTAAAATTACATTCGCTGAAGGGGCGTTAAAGTAGGATTTCTGTTTTCATATAAAGTTCTCAAAAATAAGCAATTTATAAAATATAGTCATGAAATTTCAATTACGACAAAGAGCAATAAAGCTACAAAAACTGTTTGTTTATCCCAGACTAAGGCATCACCTCCTATAATTGTCGATTTTTTTATATTTTTCTACATTGTTTACATTGACATAGAATTTTTTTCAGTGAATTCACCTGAATAATATAATGTTTAGAGGTATAATGAAAATGTTGAAATGTTTTAATGACTTATATGTGATGTAAGAAGAATATAAATCTTATATGTAAAAAGTCAACAACAATAGAGCATATCAAACATATAATTTCTGATTCTTATTACGGTATTGTGGGTTTGTCGAACTAAATGTTCTAATCAATCGATATGTTGCACCATTCTACAAAGGTTAATATCAGATACTGATTTTTTGACGTTTATGAATAATATTATTATTGGGCAATATTGAAGTTTTTGGAATGAACTTTTTCGTCCTATAGAAGGGCTTCTGTATTAACAAATTAACAAAAATTTTTTTTAAAAATAATAAATAAAATTATGCTACATCTTAAATTAAAAATTATCTGAAAAAGATATTTTTTCTTACATGTTTTTGACATTTCAGACAAAAACTTTGTTATGTTTTTAAAATCCTTAAAATATTTTCAAGTTCTAAATGGGAAAATTTGTCTTAAGTATTAAATGTAGAAGGAGGTCAAATAAACTATGTAAGAGATCCACGGATTGCAGCAAAATTCATGCTGTCTTGTAGAAAATTATTTGGTATAAGCAAATTTTCATTTTGGCTTTTCATAATGTTATTACTGCTGTAGTTATACTAATGCTTTTTATTTCCATTAATTGTGCGGCATAAAAAAAGTCGTATCTATTGATAAGTGGATCAATCACTACCTGAACTACCTCAGGAATGAAAGACTAATAAACATCTCCCATTTAGACGATTATATTTTGTTTAAATTAGTATATACCCAAGAAGTTTGATATTAAGTTTACTTATAATAATGTTGAGCGTAGGCCACTCCAATTTTTTTCTTATTATTTTACTCTTATATTTTATAAGATAAATATAGAAAAGTCCAACAATACCATGTATTCTTTTTGTTTAGGAAGGTTCTTTTAAAATACAGTAAAGGATTGTGATATAGTAATTACAAAAAATACCAACTGGCAGAAGAAGCGTCAGTAAATAATTGTTTGTTTTCCCAGTAGACTCAGAAATTAAAAGTTCCCTTTCATCATCACTTCAATATCCACTGAAAAAAATAAGGAGGAAAAAATTAGGCGGTATGTTGCAAAAACTGCAAGAAATAGATAGCAAAACTTTTCACGTTCAGCATTTCCGTGACTTTACTTGTATTATCTGTTTTCTTTCAGTTTCGGGTCCCAGCTATATTTCTTATTGTTCGTATTCTTAGAGAATGTAAACTTATAGAAGTGTATTTCTATATAAGGCTATATGAAGAGTTTCAATCAATATCGGAGTTCATTTTAATCAGGCAGTGCTTATTATATTATTTTTGTATATCATAAAAATTTTTATTACTAATATAATGCCATGATATAATTTTTTTTGAATAATTAATAATTTGAATTAAACATCGTTAATTTTAACTAATGTTTTAACTTATCTCATGTACCTTTTTTTAAATCAATATGGATTAGATAATAAATATATTCTCTTTTGTTTATATTATTATGATGACATAGTTAGTAAATTTATTAAAAAAAGTGTTTTATATTAAGAAAGTTTTTAAAATATCAGACAGGATGTCTATTATTTCATTGTAAAAGTAACATCTTTGATATTATATCATTAAACCATAGAATAATATGCTATGGGTGTAACTTCATGTATTTTTTCTTGTACCCTGACCTAATTGCTAAGCAATGCTAGTCAAGGCTCAGTCTATACAATACATATTATAGAAAGATGTATAATATGAAGTATGCCTTATATTAGTAGATTCGATTACATTGTAACTTATAATGTAATAAATGTTTCCTGAAGCAGCTTACAAAGTAATCGAGTATATATCAGTAACGTTTGACTCATTATGTTCATAGAGTGAATATTATTATCTTTTTATTTGAATTTCTTTTTATTAGTATTTTTTCTTTAATTATTCAATTGGTGACTTAACGTCAAAAACATAGCTTAATTAAGTGTTTTACTGGAAAAGAAACTGATATCAAATTGAATTGTGAACTACAATGACCTGACGGTATATAGTGACTTTACGATACTCTGAAGCGGTACGAAGTCATAACGAAATTGTCAACCAGTATCACAAGGTAATAGTAAGTATACCCAGTATTAAAAATAATCAACTATTAATTTATATAAATGATTTTTTTGAACGCCCTAATCCATTTTAAAAACTATAATTGAAACGTCAAGTCTTGGACAATATTTTCCTATTTATGTACCACGATTCGTATGCGTAGCATGATTATGTACCGGGGAATGATGCGTAGAATACGACCATCTCCACCCAGATTTTTTAAGTAATTTCTCATGCCAGAACAACAGGTATGCTCACTCTTATCTGAACAGTTTGAGAACTAGCCTCTGTACGCCTACCCGCAGTTAATTTTCCTGCAAGATGAACGGTCGTATAGGGATACATTAATAGCCATCCAGTAGCTTCAAATGTGTCCTCACGTATCGGAGAAAGATTCTTTTCATGCGTTTCTTGACACATAGCTGAGGCATTTTTAGACATTGATGCCAGAAACTCTATAGTAGTATTAACATTTTTTAGAATGATGGAATCAAGGCTCACATATCATTCTGTGACAATGTTTTAAAATCATCTATAAGTTGTAAACTAATAATTTATTATAGTTTCTACATATTCATTTTTTGTTCTTTATATTTCTTTAATTAAATTATTTATTATATTTATTAATTTGTTTAAAAAGATATCGTTAAAAAAATTGTTAACCATTTTTACAGTAGCGCTAATTAATAACAGAGAAGTCCTAAAAAAATAAGCAGTGGGATTTTTTTTATCTAAAATTCTGATGTTTAACCAAAACATCATTTTAATCCACTTAAATTTAAAAAAATATTGGATATTGGGGTATTTCTACCTCAATTTTTATATTGTTAGTGAAGAATGGATACAAGGACAATCCAAGAACTGTCAAATGAATGGGAGACAGTGAGAGGTTTATAATAGTAAACTCTCCCTGATGATATAATTTAGAGTTAAGAAAAAGAATTGCTTTTTTATTATGAATCATTATATATTTAATCATACTACACTGATGAGCATAAATTTATTAACACGAAATATTTAAATTTACTAGAAAACTAAGAGTATGTTTACTACTTACCTGAACTAAGGAGACTGAAGTATAAGTGGAAGACTGCGACGAAAGAAAGAGAACTAGCTTGGTTATTGTTCAGAAGCGAGTCATCAATAAAAACTCCGCAAATTCATTATAGGAAGTAGATACTTCGTTCTGTTTCGTCAAGGTAGAACCTCTTTGAAACTCAATGGACCTTCTTCTCACTAAAAACATGTCAAATAAAGTTTGCTTATGCCCCCGTAATATTTTTTTAAAAAATAATACATTGTTTTGGTCAGTAAAAGCCTTTGTTGAGCTAGTTTAAGTTATGAAATGCAGTTGATGTTTGTAAACTGATGAATTTTTTCGGCTCATTTTGTTCGTGAAAGAAATTGTTCATAAGTGAGACTCTCGTTAATTGGGGGTACAATCGTAAGTGATTTGATTATATTTTTTCAATTTTAGTGCAATTTATAGTACACTAGTCGTGCAAAATAGAACACTTAGCAATTTTGATGGAAAATATTGAAATCATCGGAATCTATGTGTGTGATTATATATATGCTTGTATCACAGCGTTTGTTGGATTATACTGAAATTTAGCATGCAAATAGGTTTTGTCAAGATAAAATAATTTTTAATGTTTGTAAAATATTTAATGTAAACTTATCTCACTAATTGGTGTACAAAACCATTTTTACACATATGCAATAATAATCAGGTCGTATCACAACTTTTTAATGACTGAAAATATAACATCATTCATTGATTATTTTAAGAAACAGAGTTTAAGTTTGGAGAAAACAGTATTAATTATACTAACGTCTTCTCAACAGAAATGTTTAGTTAATAAAAGAAACATATCTAAAAAGGTATCCTACATATTTGTGATAAAAAAGTGTACTATGAGTGTATAATTGATAGGTTACTTTAATGTTAGCTGGTGGTTTAAATAAAGAACAAAAAGATACAATTTGAATCTAACAAAATTAATAAAAGGAGTATAACGATTTGTGAGCTAATATAGAAGATATAAACCCCTTAAATTTCAATTTCACTGAGGTTATCCAATATTGAACGATATCATTGAAGAATATTGAAAAGGCCTCAATTCATATATTAACCTCTGGTCTAAGGAATGTTGAACTACCCATCTTGGTGGATGTGCAAACAGTGAGCTAAAAGCTGCGAGGAAATAGGACGGATAACTCTTATCCAGCTGTCGAAAAAATGATAAAGGCCTGAAATCTCAAGCTTTTGCTGGGGAAGATGGTGAGATATTAGGATAAATCAGAAGTCATTTATTTTCTGCAGTTACAGCTCACAAAATATAATATCTATTTATGTAAGCATATATCGTTCTGGAATGTTTCCATTATATTTGGAACTTCAATTGAATCACTAGTGATACAAAGGAATTTAAACTAAAATGTTCATATATTTTTCAACAGTCTTAGTAAGCCTCCATAATTACTTTTGCTTATCTGAATTTCCTGCATTTGCATTTGTATGTAGTGTGTTACATACTGACAAGGATTTTTCTTCGCTGATTATATCTAGACATAAGTTTCTCCCTCTCTTTCAAGATTATACCCCTCCTCTTCCAGTACTTGACATGTAAATATCTAGTACTCCACATCCTAAAGCAGCTGCTTGTACTGTCAGTCAGCTCACCACTATCAAATGACTGTATTTCTAAATGTGTTACATAAATTATCCGCGCATTGTATTCAATTCAATTGAGGGATTCAATAAGCTTACCCTGACATACAGTGTTGACTGAGATACCAACAATAGTATATAGTGAGCTTGTTAAGTTTGATGTACAAGACAGTATTATATAAGAAATAATATAAATGTATACGGATAACAAATCACTCCAATAAGATACAGATGGAGAGGCTGCGGATATATTTTATATATTGATGCAAAATGGCAGTAAATATTCTTTCAAAAATATATTCTTGGATATCACCATGAATTCTAAATTGCTATTACTCTAGAAAGCTCTTCTTTTTGTCTGTTTTACCTTTTTGTAAGTTACAAGTAGTTCAAATAAGAGAGAAGAAGAGATCATTATAGGAGCATACGTAAAGAAGTTACAGTAAAATCAAATTGATTTTATCTTTTTGTTTGTTACTTATCCCTAATTATCCTACTCCTTGTTACTTATACAAAGACAGTAAAGCAAAAAGAAAATAATGAATGCATAAGGTGTATTGTTCTTCAAATTTTATATATATATCGTAAATCAAAACTAACAGTACAAAGGAATAGAAACACTTTTAAGTGATTTCTATTGCGCTACTTTTCTCTACCTTAGTGCAGATTTCCATAATTATTAAGTCAAATGTATTCAATATGATAGTTGCATATATATTTCGTATATTTGGGAAAGAGCAGTTATTTTCAATAGGCTTCATTAAATGATTTGCTTATTTTAGATTTTGCATATATTATTCTTGCCTTCATAAATCTGTGAATTATTTCCTAAAAGCTGGTGTTATTCATAGATAATGGAAGCAAAATTTCTAATATAATCATATATATTTATTTTTGTATTTAATGGAATAACATATTTAAAAAGAATCCAAATTAAAATTGACATTTTATATATTTTATGACATAAGGATTGTTTAAGATCTGAACACATGATTGTCAGATCAAAATAATGCAGGTTATTAACCTACTTAAGAGGGTTGCTTAAGTTCTAGGATGGTAGTTAAAATCCTAGGAATCTCTAGGATAATGGAGGCTTTCTAAACTCTTATCAGCAACCAATCAGGAGAATTTGTTAAATAGACACAAGGTAATAGACACTAGTATTGAAACTTTATCCTACAGTATGGACAATCAGTATTATAAACCTGTAAGATATTGACTTTTCAGCCTTGTGTTTACATTTGAAACAATCCTATCATTATGCCACACTTATAATATAAACTTCATTTGAATTCTTTGCAGTAAATTTTATGTTTCTTTATTACTAAATATTATATTGTGTCTGATGATATATGAGACAGAAACATATCGTATATGATTCTCTATGATTTACCTCAAGATCAAAGAAAGCAAATGAGAGATTATAATAGTAGGCAAGAGTACAACATACAAAAGCTAAAAGAAAAGTACATTTAACTAATTATTAGAAAACTATTCAACTGACTAAATAAAATCATCACTAAGGAAGAGAAGGAGACAGCAGAGAGAGAGAGAGAGAGAGAGAGAGAGAGAGAGAGAGAGAGAGAGAGAGAGAGAGAGAGAGAGAGAGAGAGAGAGAGAGAGAGAGAGAGAGAGAGAATACACAAAAGTACTGCGATATTAATTTAGGTCAAGAGTATTGAGAAGTGAACTGGTGAGGAAGCAAGGTTAGGCTGTAATCTACTTCTCGGTCTGCATTTGGTCAGTGTTTCCAATAACGATGGAGAGGAGAGAAAGAAAACTAATCACAATATAAAATAATATAAGAATATAAAAAGATTATGAAAGGATTATTCCATTATTTCTTCTATGATTTCTTATTATTATTTATATATTCTTGACTCAACTTTCTATTATGGTTTACATATTTACACGAGCAACAGATTTCATCTAAAGGATCCAATTTTTTTTTTCACTGGTTTAAGCTTGCCACATGCAAATGTATTTAAAAGAACATTATCTGATTATTGGCTTTTATAATAACAAAAAAGGTACATTTTGTTTTCAAACCAGGCTTAGCGATATCAAAATGACTACAATTTTTATAAAACAATAAAGAATATGGCTTTGGATATAGTCATTAAGAAGAAACCAGCCACTTTTTAAAGTGCATCTTCTAATCAAAATTTCCTCTACTATATCAATAGAAGTCATAATTTTGATTCTACTGAAAAACAGTATAATTGTCATCAAAATTCAGCTAAAAAACAAAAATTGCTAATAATGCTATATTTTAAAAAGTGTCAGTTCTTTGACTAAAGAGTTGATATTGTTGATTTAAATACTTAATATACTTGAATTTAAATTGCTTAAGTATATTCAGTCTTCCTGTCTATATCTGTTATCGTAATATTATATGGTTCTCAATATATATACATATAATATATACATATATTATACTATATATAATATTATATAATATATATATATATATATATATATATATATATTATATATATATTATATATATATTATATATATATATATATATACTATATATACATATAATGAGTCACATTGCAATGACAGAATAAAAAAAAGAACTTCACTGTCCATTTCCTACCTACGACATAATCAGGTATAAACGGTTACAAGTATTTCCCTAAAATGGCAATCCAGACTTCAAAATGTAGTTTTAGAATATCTAAAAATGTAATAAATATCCCATCAAAGTATACTAGCTTGAGAATTGAATATAAAAAAAAGGATATTTTTAAAGTATTTTGTTTTTAAAAAGATTAGTGTCTACCTATGTGGTTGTTTGAAAGTTATACTCACATTTTAGCAAATTAATTTGCAAGTTTCATTTTCTCGATGTTTTTTTGATTCCCTATTTTTAAATAACTTGAGCGTTCTTACAAGTATAGCTTATTCCTTCACGGCTTGTTCTTTTTGTTGCACTCTGTACCTGACGTACGTACCCTTTAGGATGAAATTAAATTTGATGTATATTTTGAGAAGCCATCTATGTTTCTAAGAATAAGAGTATTTTATTAAGTAATTGATTATATTTTCTTTAGTTTTCTTTTTTTTGTCGAAATGATTAAATAATTTCTTTTTTTTTAAACTTTGAACAATATTTGGTAGCGTGTTTTCCCCCATGTGAAAGATTCTCGACGAAAGAAATCCAATTTCAGATGTAAGTTTGTCAGCCTGGTTAAAAACATTCCTCTCTAACTAAGGTAGATCTCTTCAACACATCACACATTTTCTAATTGAATACATATGACTGACAATGTGTCTGGATGTAGACTGCAAAAATGGCACTCACATTATAGGAACAATGTTAAAATTACAAATAATCCACTCATTATTAAAGTAGTAGTAATATGAAAGTAAAAAAAAAACTTTATTTAGTTTCAACAAGCAGAAAATTGGAAAATCTAGTTAAGGATGCTACATTTTATTCAGGAGAGTAGAAGCAGTTCCATTCTCAGACCATCCTTCACAGGTAGTACAAAGGGTTTCATTTAATAACCAACACTCATGCCAAGCCATGTCCACCATTAAATCTTAAGCCATTTCAAGATTGGCAAATATGTGATACCTCTCAATTTTGAAATGTTATAAAGATGCATTTAATTCTAGTGAATCATGTTCACTCTCTACTCAGCAGATTACTGTAAACTAGTCAGCTATATAACATTACAAGAGTAATAAATATGAATATGAAATAAAAGCGTACACTCACCTGTATTTCACAGAGTGTTACCGACAAAAATACCTCTTAAGTACCCGGGAAAAGTCATTGGAAATAAAAACTTACAAAATAATTCCGATAATTGCAAAACTTGTATACGTTCTACATTTATATAAATTACTTTATTAAACTTTAAGTATATATCAATAGATACATTTCGGTTAATGCATTTGATATGCTGGAATACATACTTTACAAAGTGGCTATGTCACGTCTATAATTTTTGGAAGATTGATCCTTTATACAGCATCTGTAGGTTTTCCTTCCCAGTTATCCTGATCTTTGTCTTTAATAATATCAATCTCAAAACCAGAATGATCTTTCAGAATGATCTTTCAACATTTTTTCTTTTGTCACAGTCTCTAAATTCAACATAATTTAAGAGATTCTTTTGTAATTATTTTGAAACTTAATCTTCAAGTGTGAAATTAATGATTTTGAATTCTGTTTGCATGGAATGCTAGAGTTACATTTATTTATGATATTGATATGTTTTACGAGATGCATCACAGCATAATCATGGAATTATTTATGTAATTATTTTCTTCCAATAACACTGGCTCAATTCACGTATCATTTAGAAAATAGCTACTAATTTCAAATGCATTTATTAGCTGAATTTTTTTTTTGGTTTATAGTATGTTTTCAATAATAATGTATGATTTACTGAAAGGTTATTTACTTCAATCTGTTTAACTATTGTTATTTCAAAGTATATTAGACTTGTCACTTTATTTTAAAAAAAACAGAGAGCTTCATCTATATGTGTTGTAAACGAGTTTGAAACGATTAAAACTACTTGTAATGTATTTCTACTGCATTTTTGATAGAATTCAGTTGTTCAATTGTTCAATTAAGTTGAAGAGGCAATTGTTGAATCGATTTCTTCAGAAAAGGACATTTTATCAAATCTAATTTCGTCATGTTGACTTTTTCATGGTCGTTCAACTTTTGCTTTGGTTAGCTTTGTCAGTTAACTAGCCTACGTGAAGAGATCCTAACAGGCGAAGCAAAGTTAAAACTTGCCCTTAAAAGTAGGTTAAACTCAATTTTTTCTTGTCATATTTTACTCAACATGTAGTGGTTTGCTGAAAGTTTTTTTATAAACTGCCAAAAGCCGTTAACCTAGCAAAAAGTTTAGCGTTATTTATTATTTTAGTTTTGAAGGACAAAACTCATTTAACAAAGATTATTTAAAATGATCTGAATTATAATTCATTTATCAAACATAACGTGATTCAAACAGTTCTTTGCACCATTGTCAACAATGTCTTGGCAATAGTCATGGAGTTGCTACTTCCCAATGAAGTGGACCTCAATTAAAGTAACTACAAATTAGGAAATGCAGCAATGGGAGTAGTATTTCCTGGTTATTATTTGTAGGGCCATATTATTTGTAAAACAATTTGAAATTATTTGATAATTATATATGTACATATGTTTTATATGATGTATATGTATAACTATATTAAATCGAATTTTACTTTCATTGGAATACAAGCTGTAACTAAATTGGAATTATATATCAAATAATATCAATTATTTTTAGATTATTAGAGTCATCACTTTATTTTGTTAATGTTATTCTGTCCCAAGTTGTTAAGAAAGTAGTATTGATCAATTAAACTGGCACCTGAAACAGCAGAATGTCAAATTTAACGGGAATTTCTGCAATTAAAAAAAATATATTTCACTGAATAAACAGTTAAAAGCAAGGCTTATTAAGAAATTACTAAAATAATTTCAAACATTAGCCCTGTAGTAACTAAACAACAGAAGTATTCCACCAAATACCTGTCATTTTTTCATAACTATTTTGCCCTAAAGAAATTTTTAATTAAAACTGAATGACAAAAAACTTGTTCAAGAGAGATTAATTTAAGAACATCTTTGCCATAAATGAGTGAAACCTTTTAACAATTATTAAACATTAAATCGTAGAATTAAGAAACAGCGCTCTAAACCAGTTTAACAAGATCTTTGCAACTTTCTTTTAAGAGTTTTCATTTTTTCTAAATTAAATTAGCTACATTTCTCGTTATTTCTTTTTATTTAAATTTCAATGGTAATTTGTTCTGTAAATGTTATGATTTGTTGAGTTGTATTTTGTTTGTTATATTACCGATACGTATTATTGTTATTATATGCGTTTATAATACTAGCATAGTAAGGATATAAATAAATGTAAACATTCATATTACATTAATGGAACATTAATGGAAGGATTTTATCATTATGAGTTTGGAATATTGATAACAACTGCCTTAATCAATCGCATCAGACAATGTTACTTTTCTTATATAGTAATCTGAAGTAGAGAGGACCAGATTAGCTCAGTGGTTAACGTACTCGCCTCTGAACTGATAAAATTTTAATTAAATATTAAATGTTAATAAAAACTGATAAATGTTAGGTCCGGAGTTCGATCCCCACCTGGACCTCGATTTATTCACGCAGGAGGTGAATAAATCTGAGCGCGTAGTCCCTCAGTCCCAAGTATGTAGGATGTCAGGAACTCGTTAAAGATCCCTACTACAAATAAACTTGAGTTAGGCAAAATTTAAGACTTCTACTGTAGAATAAATCTTCATTGTGTGGTATCACAAAGGGCTAATGCTTGGCTTACGTGAGTTCCCTTGTGGTACTGTCACTGCAACCTAACCCAACCTGAAGTAGAATACAAAAAATATAAAATGTAGATAAGTTTATGGTAATGAAGAATATGCAAGTATTGTCTATTTACGTAGTGCTTTCTTAAGGAAAATAATATATAATCATTTTGAACTAATCCGTATGCGAAAAAATTATAAGCATTTTTTTTTAACACACTAATGATTTCATTGACTTCGTTGTATGTATGTATGTATGCAGAGAGCTTAAATAAAACCCGAAATCACAATAATATTTCATAATAGTTTAATTAATTATAAATAATTAATTATAACAGTAACAATATAGTTGAAGTAACTGCGAAACAGAAATTTATTGATAATAAAGTCCTCTGGCCAAATTGTTTATTATAAATGGCATAAAACTATAGAAAAAATATACAAAGGCTTTTAATCATGCATAAAAATAGCAAAATAGTAGAAATACATGCAAGACAATAATATGTAAAAATTAATTAAAGAGAATATGGATATGACTTAACAAGGGGAATATTCATGTGAATGAAATGGTAGAAAGAAGAATTTAATTAAGAACGAACGAAGTACACTACGAACTAAGTACATCAAGCAGAGGCATATGTTAAAAAAAAAACAATCAAAACTGAACAGTGCTTGGCTGGTGTACTGATGCAAAAACAATGTAGTTGTGTTGGAGAGGTAACTTAAAGCCTTATCGTAATTGAAATATATGAACCAACTTATAAACGGCAATAAAATGAAGAATGTAAATAAAACATGAATAAAACACTTTAGTCTCTTTAAATTAAAAAAAAAGTCATTCCGACAGAACATACATTTTTATGAAAATTAAAAATCTGGATATTAATTTTTAACCTGATATCATTATTTAATACCACTCACTAAAAGTGTGCATAATATTATATGAATAATACAGACTCTGTATTTATAACGATTTTGAACGTTTGATCACCTTAAGTACATGATTTTCCCACGGGTTATGACATTTTCCTTGAGTTGTCGTGCTACTTAACCTAATATAGTGTTTGCCGTTATATAGTCAATATATGGTTAATAACGCTATGAATTACAAGTGAACGCAAGATATGACGAAAAGCTGTAGCTGTTCAGAATGTCATTGACAAATCTCACTTTGTACTAAAAAGCTGACTAATTGAAATATATATATATATATATATATATATATATATATATAAACTAAAATTTAAAAAAGAACACATTAACACATTAAAAAAGAATACATTAAAAAAGAACACCATTGAACTCACTACTATATTTCGATGTCCTCGTCTTCAGGAAAAGAAGTGAATCGCTCCAAAGGCTGATAACGACTGACTTGGCGTTCGAACTGAAGCACTCAAACAGTGTAGCCAACTTTCGGAGGAAAGGTAGTCAGGGAAGATAAAGAGATAAAAGCCAAATAAAAATTAAAAAATGAAAATATTTAACTAAAATAAAATTAAAAGCTGATAACAACTTTAAAATTAAAAAAAAAAAATCAACGATTGAGGTTAAGCCCAGGAGCCGATCTACCTCCCAGAAGACTAATAAGTGCTTCTTCTGAAGCTCTCAGAGTAACTTTCGAATTAGTCTGATCAATCGGCCTCAGGACCTGTACACGGAAACAGTCATTAAAACTGAGTCCGTGAGAACTGGCATGAGTAGCAACGGGAAGGTCACTGCGTTTGCCAACGGATGACCTGTGATTATTCATACGCAGGCTTAGCTTGGTGGAAGCCAAACCCACATAAAAAGAATCACACTGGGTGCAATCCAAACGGTAAACGCAGTTACCAGAGGTACAAGAGGTCTTGTGAGAGATAGGGTAGGTGCGTTTACTATGGACAGAGGTAAAGGAAGGAACAGGATTGATGATAGGACAAGTAAGACATCCACGACGTCCACATTGAACCATACCACCAGCAGTTTTTGGAGGCTTAGGAGAAGAGATGTGAGAGAAGATAGATTGAAGATTAGCAGGTTTGCGATAGGAAATGGAAGGTGCCTCACTAAAGACTGAAGAAGTACAGGAGGAAGAAGAAAGTATAGGGAAAAACTCCCTGACAACTGCACCCAGCCTATGAGCACCAGGAAAATAAGTGGTGATGAGGAAATTAGAGTCACTGCGATCCCTCCTAGGACCTGAATTATGATGAACGTCTGCAGGGACTATACGGTTGTTAATGAAATTAGAAGGATATCCTCGGTCAGAAAATTTCTGTTTCAATAAATCTATTTGGAAGGAACGATCTTTTATTCTGCTACAAATTTTATGGAGGCGTATGGACAATGATCTGGGGATAGCAGATATATAATATATATATATATATATATATATATATATATATATATATCCATTGACTCAAATACCATATATTAACTGATTTCTATTATACAATAAGAAAATTATTTCCTACTTAATTACAAAAAAACTATTTTTATACTGCCTTCGGCTGCAGATATTGACAAAAAAATAATAAGCACAACGAAAAGAAGTTAAATAATAATATTTTACAACTAGGTACAACTGCATAAACCTATATAATAATATCATAATAGTCTGTGAAAATAAAATGGATCTCCACTCTAATTTACTATTAGCATCAACATGATTAAGCTAAAGCTAAAACTAATTATTTAAAACACTGAAAACGAATTTAAATAATATAAGTAAAGTATAGTGATCGTGAAAAAAGTCGATCTCGAAATTTTGACGGAATTACATTTTTTGAGGTTCCAGAAGTCTTTCAATTTCAAAAATTTCAACAATTTCAAAACAGCTATACAGTTCCTCTTAATAAACGGAATACGAGTATATTATTGAATCTAAATGAAACGTAAAAAAATTATTGCATCTAAATTTTGTAAATTGGATTTATAAATTTATAAATACAGCTAGAAATTATTATGTAAATTTAGAATAAATCATTTAGAGATCAAATGAGTTAAATGGTTTGGTTTTAAAGTCTTCTGAGTACAATGAAATCTCTTTCGCAAAATCGGTATGTTTATGTGTATTTGTATGTTTATGTGTATTTGTATGTTTATGTGTATTGGTATGTTTATGTGTATTGGTATGTTTATGTGTATTTGTATGTTTATGTATGTTTGTGCACGTGTGTATGAAGAATATCTTAAAAACCAAAGGAAGTGTAATAACCAAATACATGTATCTTACTGTTAATACTGAAGCCGAAGGGTAGTCAAGGTATAGTTTTTAACATTGTTAAGGCTAGATGATAAAATATTTTTTATTTTAATAGCCTATTATTATGACTATTGCTCGAATTTTATTGGACAGGTTTTGTATATACAACGATCATTGTAGAAATTGTACTTCAGGATCAAAAATAAAAAATCAGTTGAAGACAATTAATTATATATTCAAACTAAATAAATTATCCTTCGATGACCTCTGATTAAACTGATAAGATCATAAACAAATGGTATTCGAATATATATAAATATTAAACTTGAACTGGAATGATAAAACTGAGAGGAAGAAGTCAAATATCTCAGTATTGCTTAGGTAGTAATTTAGAAACATTAGAAAAAAAATATAGAGTAAAAATACAATGGTTAATAACATAATGGAGAAAATAGCAGTCCTGAGATTGTGCCAACGTATTTAAAGACTTACTTCCTCTATTCACCAATGAAACGGGATACTAGACCTTTTTGTCCCAACACCTCGTCAGACCGTGTTTTACACCTTATACTAAATCAAACTACTTACTTTCAGTAAACCTGTATGGTATCGAGTTTAACACGTACTTAAAAGTCATGAACATAGTATTTTAACAATCATTTAAAAAGTCATTAATATAGACTATTATTAATTCGCCATAAGAAGTCAAAGAAAATCTGTAGACATTGCTTTGTAATTGCATTGCATGATAAAAGAATATTTTACTACAAAGATAATAAATTATTAAAGTAGATAATACATTAAAATGAATTGAATGAAAACCTGTTGATGGTTTTCAGTTAGTTGAAAATAAATGGCAACGAAAACGCAAAGTAATGTTGGTGATGAATAGTGGAGGCAATTTAGACCCTAAATTTAAGGGTTCTTTGGCCGTTAGTGGTTACATCACCTCAATACTGAGACCTGAACAGAATTAATATCGTTTTCGCTTTCTCGGACTAATTTTTTCAAACTTTACCCATTACATTTCAAACAACTAACGTTTAATTTATTTCGTTAGTAAAAATATTTCTACATTACTTTATGTAAGAAATATAATGATTATTAATTTATTCTGATATTAACCGTGACACATAGAAAGAAACGTAACAAATGACTCACTTTTCAATATTTCACCTGTTATGACGGTAGTCCTCAGGAGAAGAAGTGACTTGACGGAGGGACGACAGTCACTTCTGCCGCATTCACAACTTTTTTGCCAGTATTTTCTAGTTTTCTAACTAGTTTTTTTTGGTAATACAATGATTTCTTTGGATCAGTGATTTGGTGAGGGTTCCCAAATTAGTTGTTCCAGAGACATACAAGAAAACGTCTATGAGATACTTTATATCAAATGTATATTTAAGTCACGAGTGAATTAATGAACAGGTGAATAACACAAAATAAACACTTAAATGATATAACACGAACATTGACAAACGTTACATAACGATTAAAACCATAAACTAAGAGTAAAAATGAAAATAGAAAACCATTTTGAAAACCACATCCATTGTAAGAAGTGAAAGGCTACAACTTGTTATACACATTGCCTCCTAAATTTATTAGATAAGTTTAATAAGTTTATTAGAACTGTCGAAGTCTTTATAACTTGGTATAATGCATAATTATACCTGCATAATATGCATAATTATATTATGGATAATGCATAACTGTTAGCCTTGATGTTTATGAAGGGCTGAATCCTGGATGTTCATGGAAGGCTGAATGTCCTTGATGTAGAGAGCCTTGAGAGTCTGAAAAAAAATGCTATTGGCATTATTTTCTGTTTTTAAAATTGTTATTCTTTTTTCTATCATTTCTCATTAATGATGAGTTATGTGCCTGTCCCGTATGATTTTTCGGCATGCCTGTTGTGCGGTGTTAGGTGAAACGTCTTGATAATATGTTGGTAGTCATCCCAATGTACTTAGTTGGTCGTGCTTCACAGATCCCGGTATACAATTATATTAGTACACTAAGCAACTTTTTGCAGCATGAATACATCCGTTTGGGGGCGGTTTTTAAGGAGAAGGCTTTGTGTTTTTTTGCTTTAGTAGTATATTCTAAGTCGGAGTCTGTCTGTTTCATATGTTGAGGAAAACATTAGTGTGCATGACCTTTTTCAGAACACGTTAATCTTGTTTGTATAAATGATGCATATATGCTCTTTAGCAGAGATTTATTGTTCCCCGGGATTGATTACCCTTGGTTCTTCAGACTTGGCTATCGCTTCATGAAATCATAAATAGGGCTCCAAACTTCCTGCTTGGAGTACCCACAGTTAATAAGGATTTAGGTTGTCTTCTCTAACTCAAAGAGGGAGCTCCACTTGCTGCAGTGTGAAAGTTCTTTTTGCATAAGCATGAATTGCAGCTCTTCTCTATTGCTCAGGGCATTAACTTTTTCCGTTAAAGCATAGACCGAGTTTTGTGGCTTTCGTTTATACTGAAACTAGTCAGGATTTGTTTTGTGATGATGTCAAGAATGGACAGTGTTCCTTGGTGGCTATGTTTAATCGTTAGTTTGAGTCCTGAGGCCTATTGAAGTTTTCTTCTGAAAACAGAAACTTGTTTCGTCATCGTTCGCCAAGACAAAAATGTTGTCGCTTGTGCCCCTGTGGGGGCACAAGGGTAAGGTCACTTTACTGAATGAAGAAATTAATCCAATTGAAAGTGAACTATGAAAAACAAAAACAGAACAGAAATATCAGTAATCTACGATGTTGGCAGTCGGTAATCAAAAGCTGTAGAAAAGTAGTCTCATATTTTTTTTCTCAAAAAAAAACAAAGAAAACGGTCTAAAAAACAAATAACATTTATTATACAGAATTCCATTTGGGACAGAAGGTCATACTGCAAAAATCATGTTTTCTTACTGTGGTTGTCACCATCAGAAGAAATTGCTTGTCAAAGTAGTGGCTAAATTATAATATCTTAGAAGCTTGCAAGAGACATTTCAACAACATGGAAAGAACAGACGGAGTAAGAGAAATCAACATTATTGATAGAAAATCAAATATTGTATTAATGCGTAGTTTAAGTAATCATTATACGCATTAAATAATGCGTAGTTTAATGAGCTGTGAAGATGAGTGCAAACACAGAGGAGAACATGGGAAAAGGACATTAGAGAAGCAGCTGAAGAAATGTAACTCCGAGTCTGCCAAGGCAAAAGCATATGGGTGGATTTATGGGTCCTATGATCAGAAGTTGGCCATGTTCAGCAAATATCATTGTATATAGAACATCTTTCATTTTCACATATGTATGTAAATATTACTTATTTTATAAAAAGAAATACTAATGTTATTTGTGACTTGAAAGATGAATTTTGTTTATGAGTAAATGGGTAGTGTTATTACTATTATAAATAATTTGACACATATGAAAAATATATAATTATAATATAAATCGATGAGGTTAGATATCGTCTTGTAGTAGCTAGAAATGATTGGTTATAACGAATAACCTTACTTCTTTCCAAAAGCTGTGCGTGAATATTTACAAAAACCAGTTATTTCAGCCGATGTCATCATACACTCTTAAATGCTAAGGTAATTCCAAATTCAAAACTCATGCTGAATGGTATTTACTCATTTCAGGTAATCTGTAAACTATGTCATTAAAAATAAATGTTTTCTTTTTTCTATAAAAGAACGAGTTTCAAATATATAGTGCGTTTTCAGGTTTACATAGACCGTATTAACTAGAAGGAACTTTTAATTAATGAAATAACAAATGTACAGTCTTTATAGGAAAGAACGTAAGATTTACAACTAGTAAAGGCACTCCTCACTCTTATATTGTTCTATAGTAAAAAAGATCAATTACACTAACAACATTAAAAAAAAGGAGACAGATAGAACTCTAAAATTTATAGGAGTCTTTTAAAAAGTTTGAGTAATTCAAATTTTTTTAAATAATTATAATGATTTTTAATGTTTTATTTCCTTTTCTTCGAATCATTTTATAACAGTAATTGAATCTTCCTACTCCTAGGACAGCGTGAGAAGGTGAAGGCTTTTCCTTGTTGTTGACCAGTGATACTCAACCACTGTGCCGCGTCACTTTACTTTACCGAGTCTTTCTTAAACTGTGCCACGTAATTTTATGGATGCATACAGTAAAATAGCGGGAGAAAACTTTTGGAAAATGCATTTTGCTGCCTGGAGACAAAATATAGAAAGCAGAACAAAATGTAGTTGTAGATTCTAGATCACGAAATGAGAGTAGCTTTATCATTTATACGCCCAAATATAAATGAAGGAATTCAATTTACGTCCAAATTTAATGCCTTCAAATTGGCATTAAATGCAGTTTGTAATTTATCATTAAATAAATATTTTTATTTGCTTTTTAATCCCATTTTACTTTATATTCAATTGGAAATTACTATCGTCTGGTATTTTTAAAAATATATCGCTTTATAAGTATAAGAGTTAGTTAACAGTTTTGTATCTAATGTCTTTATTTGTTAGTGTGCCATAAAGTTTTTAAATGATTAAAAGTATGCCGTGACGAAAAAAAAGGTTGAGAATCACAGTTCTAGACCTAAGACCTGCTAGATTTTTCCTCCCTTCATCTCCACCCCCACGACCGGTCCATGTTCATCCCTATCATATGCTCTGCTCTGCAATTATCCACCTACTTTTCTTATATCAAACTATAAGCAATGAAAAACACATTTTCTATAACTTGTGTGCATATATAGTTAACTGAATTGATTTCTGATTATTTTTAAAACAAACGAAGAGCTCTATGTGTTTAAAACATGTCCTTTTATATAGACTAAACATTTATATTCTGAACACATTAATTTATAACTTTCCTTAAGTTAAGTTAAGATACTTACTTAAAGAGAATAGTCAGTGCACTCTAAGGACACCGTTTTATGTAAACTATTTAAACTATTTAAACATCGCCCAAGATAAATTTTATTTAGTACTTATTTTAATAATATTATTAATCGTTAAATTATCTTTTTATTAGTCCAAATGAGAACAATAGTTCAGCTCTAACACTTCAGACTCATATAATCTTTAATGTATGATGGAAAAGAAAATTACTATGCAGTATTCTAGTGTCACTTGCAGCAGATAACTGACCACAACTGACTTCTAAGACATTTTTTCGGTATTATTGAAGTTTATTAATTGAGAGCAAAAATCAATGATGTTCCTTGGTCGTGATAATCTAATTCATTTCAGCCATCTAGGAGAAACTCAAACTTAAGGATCCAAATTTAGTAAATTCTCAGAAATGAAATAAATTACTAACCTTTTTATTTCTAGAAACCCTAAGTAAACACCATTATCTTTCCCTAAAAATGTTAAATTCATCATCACAAATAATTTGTCTTTTTATTTATTAAAAAAAATCCCCGTTTTTTAAAAAATCCATTTGGCCATTTCAATGTAATCCGATCAGCTAATGGCATAATTACTTCCGCTAGAATAAATATATTTAAAATTTGCTGTAAAAATATACAGAAAATGTATCTAGACTACAAAAGTAACTGAAAACTTTACGAACTACAGAACTTTGCTTTAGATAATCCTTCAAGTATCTTCACGCCCGCAGCTTAACTTCATTTCATACTGTCATATATTGATTATTTCTTTATTGGCATACAGGATTGAATAGGAAGTGTCAACTTTAAAAATAAATTGAACAAAATTAAATTTAAATATTCCAGTTTAATGGTATGGAATATCCAAGCGAATTAAAGGCTAATTATTCCAACTTTTCATTCTCCAGATTATAGAACAAATAAAAAAAAAACTGAAACAGTTGATGTATTGCTCTATTGCAAGTGTTTCCTTCGTTAATTTTTTAATAAGTTTTTAGTCATTAAAGCGTGTTCATAAACGCATAACAGTAAGAATTATAATAAGATGGATAACATCTTTAACCTAGTTACTTTGATTTTAGATCAATTTTTCAAATTCATGTTCTTGACCTCTTTATTTAGCACAGCATTTAGTAAGTAAGTTTTTTGAGGGGAGGACTACACCATCCTCCTAGTAGCATTAATTGCGTCAGTGCAACCTAAAAAGTTTATAAATAACCTTACCTTATTTGTCAAACTTCAAATCATACAAACCACCCATTAAGTTTGCATCAAACTTAATGCATCAAACTTTGATGCAAACAAAATGCAGCAAAGATAAAAATAATAATTCTTATACATTCCAAGGTATTCTTAAAAGTTAATTCATAGATAATAAAAAAAAAAACAAAAAAAAAAGGAAAGCCATATGCTCATTTCGTGAGGTTAATATAACGTATATTAAGTTTTAATATTAGGATTTTAGTCCTAATCGTACTTGGTACTGAAATCGTATATTGGTATTGAAAACATGGTAGTTTTATTTTGTTTAGCTCTGAGAGAGGTGTTTGAAAAAATCACAACGTTGGCAAAAGTGAGAGTATTTCAATTCAAAGAGTTAGACCTCTTTGACATTATATATATATATATATATATATATAATATATATAGCAAATTAAGTGAAATGGTACCATGAACTTAATTAACAAGAATCACAAAAAGAACATACTTAATGTAAAATACTATAAGCATATTATGAGCACCTAGAAATAGAAAAACATGCATGGAATGTATTTAACGGATATTAACGATCATGTACCGTGACGCTTCTACGTTTTGGAAGAAAGAACTAAAGGTGAACATCATAAAAGAAGAAAAAATCTGGAGTGGCCTACACTCAACTTTACTATAAATAAACATATCATACTTTTCGAATATATACTTTAGGCATAATATAAATGTGTAAATCGGAGATGTTTGTCACTGGTACATTCCTGGATGTAGTACAGATAGTGATTGATCTGATTATCAATATATATATAGGCTTATTTTTGTACATCAAACCACTGGTGCATATGATATCACTAGTATAACTCAGCAGCCATTACATTTTGCTTTACCATAAGTAAAGTATAGTGATCGTGAAAAAATTAGATCTCGAGATTTTGACGGAATTCCATGTTTTGAGGTCCCAAAAGTCGTTTTATGAAGTTTTCTCGATGATGTTTGTGTGTGTGTGGGTGGGTGGGTGAGTGTGTTAGCATTGCTTGTTACCATACTACGGTCCAAAACCTTTGATAGATCAGGTTGATATTTTAGAAAAAAATAGGTTTCATAGGGAAGAACATCCCTATTGTTTGGGAAGAATTATGCATGACGGAAAAGTCACTTTTTTTTGCTAAAAACCGTTTGATAGAAAACATTTTTTTCTCCTAAGCTTATAACCAAATTACATTTACCAAAGGGGCGTTAAAGAACTATTTCGGTTTTCAGAAAATGTTTTTTTGACGCTAAACGGCTCATTAAAAACTCATGAAATTTGACCATAAATGGAACAAAAAATTAGCAATTCATAAAAAAATATTCATGAAGTTTCAATTACGGGAAAGAGCAATAAAGCTATAAAAACTGTTTGTTTATCCTAGACTAAGGGATCACCTGCTATACTTGTAAAATTTTTGATATTTTTTTACAATGTTTACATTGACTTAGAAATTTTTTGAGCAAAACCACTAAAATAAAATTAGACTATTCTAGTCTAATAGTTCATATTTATTTTTTTTCAAAAATTAGAACCTCCCAACTATAAAGAGTTAAATTATATTGAATTGCTGGCTTCGACTTTGAGTTGAGTATGTAAACTGGTTAATTACTAATACATTTTTTCCCAATATACATTCATAGCAAGCTTATAACAGAGAGTACAAGACGCAGGAAAATGATAACACTCACTCAGAGAAAATTGGTATATACGATTTTTGATACAGGGTAATGAAAATGATTTTAATAAATACTAAAAAGCCATAAAATTCCAAGTATAATAATCCTATAAAAAACCAAAAATGTAAAACTTAATTTAAAATGGAAATCTTTCATTTGAAGATTAATAAATATAATTATTGTATATCCTAAATTATAAATTATCTTAAAACGACATTTTTTCTTGGATGTTTATGATGTTTTCAGAGAAAATAAGAATATTATGCTGATTTAAATTTGAAATTTGACTAAATATTCAATGTAGAAAGAGATCAAGTAACCGATATAAGAAATCCACTGGGTATTTGAACAAACGCCATGTCCTCTTGTATTTCGTATCAAGAAACTTTCACTTTGGCTTTTCAAAAATGTTATTACTGCTGTAGTTATACCAATGAGATTATTTGGATCAGCTGTGTGATGTACAAAAATAAGCTTTTATATTGATAAGTTAATCAATCACTATCTGTACTATGGTACCTCAGAAATGAAAGAGTAATAAGCATCTCTCTTTTAAACGTTTACATTATACTTAAATGAGACATTATATATTATATACCCAAGAACATTGATATTAAGTTTACTTATAGTAAAGTTGAGTGCAGGCCACTCCAGATTTTTTTAAAAGCGAAAGTGTAGATTTGTGATACGAAATAATCTCTTACAGAAGAACATGGCTTTTGTTCAAATAGGCAGTCGATATCTTACATAGTTTACCTGACCTCCTTCTACATTATATATTTAAGACATTTTTTCCCATTTAAAACTCGAAAGTATTCCTATTTTATTTAAAAATGTCAAAAGCATCTAGGGAAAAATGTTGAATGATAATTTTCAATTTTAGATATAGGATCCTTACATTTATTATTCTTCATAGAATGTTTCCAATTTTAAATTATGTTTACGTTTTTCATCTTTTAAAAAATTATTATACTGGGATATTTATGGCTTCCTAGTTTTAATAAACATCACTCTCCTTTCCCTTTGAAAAAAATCATATATACCAATTTACTCTCGGGGAGTATTAGCTTTTTCCTGCGTGCCGTACTCTGCTGTAAGATTGCTGTGAATGTATATTGTGAAAAAATATATTAGTAATTACTCAAAGCAGGTTATTCAGAATAATTTAAAACTTTTATGGCATTATTTAAAGCATATTTGAAAATAATAGATATGAAGTATTAGACTAGAATTGTGAAAAAACTGGATATTTATTAACAAACATAACTCCTCTTTCTTGAGGAAAGAGTCCATTCCTCATACTTCAATTTTATCCAATGATACTATGATACATAAACACAAAATAATTTATAACTGATATTAAAGTTTGTTTAAGGGAGCGATATTTAGATTGATTAAAACATTCTGTGAGAGAAATCCATTATGGAACGGAAATTTATGCTCATTGGTGGTGATTTTTACATGTAAAAATATTATTCGTCTTATATCTCATATAAGTTAATAAATTACTTAAACTTTTCCGTTATACTTCTAAACATCACTTTTATTTCAGTGGATTTACTCGAAAAAAACTCTAAGTCAATGTTGGCAATGTAAATAAATATCGGTAAATTCGACAAGGTTAGGTTGCAGTGGCAGTTCCACAAGGGAACTCACGTAGGCCGAGCATTGGCCCTTTGTGATACCACACAATGAAGATTGATTCTACAGTGGGAGTCCTAAATTTTGCCTAACTCAAGTGTATTTAGAGTAGGGATCTTTAACGAGTACCTGACATCGTACAGGCTCGGGACCGACGGTTTAACGTCCTTTTCCGAGGGACGACGCGCTCAGATTTATTCACCTCCCGCGTGAATAAATGGAGGGCCAGGTGAGGATCGAACCCCGGTCCTATCAGTTCAGAGGCGAGCACGTAACCACTGAGCTAGCCTGGCCCCTTAATTCGACAAGTATTGGAGCCAATTCGTTAATCAAGGGAAACAATAAGTTTTTTACCATTATTGATTTTTGTCGTAATTGAAATTATGCAAATATTTTTTTTATAGTTTGCAATTTTTTTGTTCAATTTATTGACAAATTTTTATTGTTTATTAATCACCCGTCTAAGTCCAAAAACTTTTTCTGAAAACAGAAAATGTACTTTAACGTTGCTTTGATGAATGTAATTTTGAAAAAAAATTACTTCAACTCATTGTCCTCCGAATGCTCTATTTTTGGGTGTAATTTGATGTTGATCCATTAAACGGTATGGCTTGTATCGCTCTCAAAAGCTCTCAGATTGTTAAATAAAATATAAATCAAAATTTTTATATTTTATTGAAATAAAAATATTTCGTGTGGTTTCAAAAATTTGAGTTTTTTTTGTTTGTTGCTTTTGTAGCCTCCACAGTACTGCCAACATTTTAAGACTCTAGAATTAGTAGTTCAAGAGAAGAAAAATGTCTAAAAATAGGTTTTTGGCAAACAAAGTGACTTTCCCATCATGCATAATTGTCCCCAAATTATAAAACATACCTATTTTTGTGTAAAATATCAATTTGACCCATCAAAAATTCTGAACCATAGTGTGACTACAAACTTTGGATTCATACTCATACGACACTTACACACAGACATCATAGAAAAAACTGCATGAAACGACTTTTGGGAAGTCAAAAGATATAATTCCGTCGAATTCTCGAGATTGAGTTTTTTCACTATACTTTACCTGTAGTGAAGTAAAAATAAATAATAAAATGGAATTTAAAGAAAACAATTATTTAAGAAAAACGTACTTCTGAATACGACTTAACGTTCGGGTTGATACCTCGATTTAAACGAGTTCCTAGGAGCAATATATGGGTTTCTTCAGAAGCTCTTAAAGGAACAGATCTATTGTTCGTAGGACTGTTTTTATTATCTGAACTCTAAAACATTCATTGATTCTTAGAATATGGGAATTACAAGAATAGCAACTGACAGTGTACACTCCTGACTGATGCTAGACTTATGGTTGTTCAAACGTAGGTTTAAGATAGTGATTGTTAAACCTACATAGAATTCATCATACTGAGTACAGTCTAGACTGTCGATACTATCAATAGAAGTGGAGGAGGATCATTTACATATAAATAATAACATTTAGGAGTTGAAGGAGAAGTATAAGATGTAGCTGGATTGATCATAGGACAGGTAAGGCACCCACGTATGGTAGTTCGCATCCCTGCTTGCCTGAATGCCTTACCAGAATGCTGCTAGAGGATTTAGCAGCTCTTTAGGAGAGTATGTTACCAATAGTAGGAGGTCTACAAGATCATATTTGACAAATTTTGTTGAATATTGAGGAAGTAGATGCGGAGTTCAGGTTAGGATAGTTTCTTTTTATCACTATACCCAACTTGTGAACTCCGGGATAATAATATTCATAAAGGATAACCGTTCTCTTTTTATTCGGGGAGAGTAAGCAACATATATTAGGACAATGCGGTTTTCTATCATGCGAGAAGGGTAATCACGTTCCTTCAGTTTCTTTATAATATCTATTTTGTTTTATTTAGGTCAGGTAGAGTATTTTATAAATGGAACACACAGAATCAATCATAAGTCAAAATTTGCACATCTTATATCAAAACATGCATTATTATTACTGAAGAATTCTGACTAGTTTTTTCTTTCATCCAACTGTTATTTGAGTAATAATCTTAAAATATTAAGACAATAGATCTAGTAGTACAGAAAAAATAATGTTATCTAAAATCATATTTTGACCAACATAGTTACTTTACAATGGTATAATATTACTCAGAAATAACAAACAAATCTACATAATCAGTTTATTTTTTCAGCAACATTTAATTTTTTTCACATCAAAAGGTGTGACTTGTAGCGTGTTCATAAGACCCTGAAGACACACCAGTCCAATATCAATAAAATATTTATTACTTTACTATAGGTAATGTATAGTAATAATAAAATAATTGACAGCTAGATTTTGACGAATTTACATGTTTTGAAGTTCCCAAATTATTTCTTTATCTTTTTTTGATGATGTCCATGCATAAGTGGGTGGGAGTGTATCAACGATTGTGGGTGCAATAAACCCTACACCGTTTGATGTTATATGGCACTGTCTTTGTGTTTATAAATCCTACTGTAACAGTCCTTATACCTTTGTCAAGGAAAAAAATAGCTAAAATGCTTTCTTTGAAAATATATTATAGAACCATGAATGACATGAAAATCTTCTTAAAATATTTTTATTTGAAGGACTAAACTGAAAATCCTGTGACAATCTATCGAGGTCTATACCACAAAGGAGCTGTGCTGCTGTAAGAAATTCTTTAGTGGAGCATGGGTTTTAACCACAAATCTGAATTTTATTTCTATTAATTATCAATAAAATACTAATACTTTTGCGATAAAGCAATAGTATGGTAGGTATTGGTTGTATGTTACCTTAAGATAACGAGAGAACATGTCCGTATTAGCCTTAGACAATGGTGTCAAAGTATTTCTATAGAAAATAGCACCTGCATTGCTTACCTTCAGAAGGGGAAGCTTATTATTAATCTAAAAGTCATCCTTTTAGATACAGTTTCTAAAAAAAAAGAAAAATAAAGGAAATGTTCAGATATGAGGTTATGAGAGATAAAATTTACAAAAATTTAACACAACGGGGTATACACAGATTTCAAATTATCTCCCCGATTGTAAACTTCCTCATTTTAAGTAAAGAGTTCTTGTTTGGTATACTCATTGGTAAAAAATTAAAAGTATAATCAGTAAAAATAAGTTCACTTTCACTTAGGTGCCTGGATATTATACGAATAATTAATTAATGAATATTTTAAAAAGTTAAATATAATTTTTAATTATCCATTTTAATTATAAGCAAATTCTAGTTAAAACTGAAGAATCAAATAGCTTAAACAAAATCAATTATTTGTTGTATATTCTATTAGAAATGAATGAGAATTTGATAGTATGCGTGAAACAATATGATTTATTTATATGTGCTTGTTTAAATCTCTCCGAATGAAAATGTTAATGTTGCTAATTTAAAAGTGTAGTACATTATTACTGCTAAGGTAAATATATATATTCTGAATTTCAGTTATTAGTACTTGTTTTTAAGTAATTCAGCTTTTTATTTATGCAAGAAAAGACGGTGTAAAGATTCTAAGATACCTGATTTTAAAATAAGAAATGGAAAGCATTTAAACTTTCTAATTAAAAAAGCCATTTAGTGTTCATCAAAAGTCTTTGGATTTTTGAACAATTGAGTAATTAGCATTCCTATCGGAGAAAAATCTCACCAGTAAACAAAATACAACATTTTTCAAGAATAAAAGCACGAAGAGAATAGCTATTTTAATAAACAGAAAAAAACCAAATTAATGATCTCTTTCAAATTCTATTCGAAAGGACTGAATGATAACTCAATTCAAGAATGCTTTAATTTATAAACATGATATTCAAACAAAAGACTGGAGCCTTTCAATTAATTAACTTATACTTTTAAGTAGCGGGATAATCGCTTTAGTATTCCAGTAATTTTGAATATTCAACAAAAATACTGTTATGCCAATTATTAGTTAATTTACTGACTTACGCTTTTATTAACTATATCTAATTACCTTCGTTACTTAATGGACATTACTTTCAAAGTATTTTATAATTTTAATATTTTTGGTGAACGTTTCCTAGTTTTAAGTCCGTAAATCACATTTTTGTCAAAAAATTTAGCTTTATTATAATGAAATGCTCCTCAAAATCTACCGATCACATCTGCAGGGACTAACTGTTGATTTAAAACACTATTTGATCCATCTTTCGGTTTGGCCTGTAGTGTACCCTCTACAGCGTTAAGCCGTCGCATCGGCTATGATAGGCATTGCCCTGTCGTGTACCCACATACTTTTAGCTACAGCTTCCCTCCTCGACTATCGCCCTCAAATATTTTAATCAAGAATTAATTAAATATTTAATTAATTAATTTTAATTAATTATGTAATTGATAATTAATTAATCTTTAATTCAAGATCATTTTCTTTTGTTTGTTTATCCATTTTACCTGAGAATGAGTAAATACCACACTATTACGGATTGCACAACTAATGATTTAATCATGAATTGTTAGGCTTTAGGCTGGCCTACTCCAAGACAGGATGATTCTGAGCTCAGGGAAGCCACACATGTTTGTCTGGAATGTGCTTTTGGAGGATGATTCAATGTAATTAATGTTATCCCTTGACCAAGACGTCACTTATTGAATCTTTATAAGGCTGCTGGCACGTTATTTCCCCCCACAATAGATATAAATAATTTGATAGCCTCATTCATTTTATAAAATATGATTGCTGTTCACATCATTCAAAACATTTTATTGTTTACAATTTTAATTTCATAGCGTTATTAAGCTATGAATAATTCTATTCTATTTAATTAATAGAATATTAATATTCTATTAATTAAATTTATTGCATCTTGTTGGAGACATGAATATATTATGATACAATTTTTATTGATGCGTTATTATTCTACCCACAAGTTATAGTTTCAAATTATCGAAACTAACCTACTTTATAGACTTTAATTATTTAAAATTTTAATGAGTACAATATGGTTACATTACTGTATATTTGTATATTATATTTAATGATCAAATCTCAATAAGAAATGGGAAAACAAGACTAAGATCTTTCAACAGTAACAAGCGGTCTTCATCAGAGTCAAAAACCCAACTGATTTTTATTATTATATTTCATATATTTGTATAATATTTTAATAAACTATAAAATTTTTGTATTGCAAAAATATAGTCTTGCAAAACTTTTAAATGCAATACTTTTAAAAGTATATATTTTTTAATATAATAATATCGTAACGAAATTGTGAAAAACTTATTACATTATTTGATTACTTGATGGCTACATATCTGTGAAGACAATGAAGCTATTTTTAAATTCATAACGCTAGTTATTTACTTTTATTAATTAAAATATATATGAAAGTATATGCACATGTCACTTTACACATAGTTGTATGTCTGAAAAGTTAATTACTTTGATTATTCTTTATTTATCTGTTATTGAGTTGCAATTTTGACAGTTCATATGGTTTCATGATAGATTGGCAATGTAGTGTATCAGATACAGGATGAAGACTTTTACAAGTATCTTACTTGAGATAGAGATTCTACTGAACTGATGTAAAAATTCTACAGTTTATCTACGACCAACGAATATATCCGCGCACTATAGTGCACGTCGTAACTAGCAGTTCCAGACCAGAGGCCTTCTAGTGCTTCCTTACTGTGCTACTATAACTTGAACAGTTTATCTGATTTTGGGACAGAAAATCTAGAAATAATGACACTTCGAAATTATTCTAAAATGAGATTACTATGGTTAAATACCAGTAAATGATTATTCGTATGATATTGCTAAAAAATAAATTGATCTTTTTTGTGGTGGACGTTTTATCGATAATTAAACTGGCTTTAAGATTGATAGGGGGGGCTGCTTATGATATTTCTACAAATCCTTTAATGTATAGAAGATACAGTTAATCAAAAGTTTATTAAAAACAAAAATGTTAATTATTACTTGGATTGTAAAAGTTCCGTATTTCCCTCCTAACCAATGAATGGCCTACTCAAAATTTTCGATCTCTCATCTGCAGAAAAATTGCAAAAAATGCTTTTTATTACAAAGGTATCTATTATAGATCTGCAGTCAATAACTTTGTTAACTCCAAAATGGTATTTGGGGATCTTATCGTTTCATCGTATTGAAACTGTATAACCACTTGATGAACTCCACATAATTTGGTGGTCAACAAAGCTACTGTACTATAGATGTCTGTAGTATAATAAAAAAATAACCTTCTTTATTTGTCTCAAAAGAACTTTAAAATATATTCTACATGCTATATTTCAGATTATTTATTAAAAGATTGTTTTTAAACAGTTTAACAGGTAAAATGTATACAATAGCTATATATTGTTCCTTACTCAGTTTTATATAGACACTTATTTCAGAAATTGAAAATAACTAATTTCTTTATGTAAGAAGAGACCAGGGTAATGAATAAGTATAAAGGAATAAACAAGAAATGAAATTACCCTACTCTTTTCATATTCGTATAACCAGTGATTATGTGATATTTATTCTATATTAGAAACCGTAAAAAAATACTCCACATGAAGTAGTAATGCTTTATGCTTGTGTCCTTTAGCCTCGTATAATACTGCTTTGTGTTGAACCTTCTGTACAACCCAATAGTGTAAATAGCTTAAATATTTTACAGTAACTATGTAACTATGTGTGAACTTTCTAATATCAGAATGAAAATAAACATGTGTAGAAAAGTTAAGATTGAGATATTTAAATATTTACATTATTCATTGAAATTGATGTTACCTTGGGAATTATTGTTCTAATATTTTAAAGTAGGTTACCCTTCTGCTCTCGAAGTATTTTATTTTTGTGAACAGTGCTGGCATGCAGAAGAAATACCTCCACTGTTTATAAAAAATTCAACTATTTTCATTGCATTAACTGTAAATATAATGCTATGTGAACGGGACGGGACCCTGAAGGGTTTTCCTTAATGCCACCAAAATCAAAATGATAATATTTTTTATTTCATTTATTTTATCTTACCATATTTTTCCATTTGGTGGAACTTTTTAGATTCTTTCTTAAATCCCTTCTCCATAACTATGCTTTAATTTAAATTGGAAACAAAATTATAAAAAACAATTGACATTAAAAATATCTCAATGACCTGATGAGTTTCAAAAAATTGTGTTTTTGAACTATCTTACAATAGTAAGAAGTTTGACTTTTAGACTGCATATAATATGAGAGTGAGTTTTTTTTTCCTTCTGCATAACACAAAAAAATCGTAGTCTTTTACTTGTTATTCCTCATCAAAATATTACTGAAGCTGTTGTTTTCATAAAGTTGTAAAATTCACTATTGTTGAATATTAAAGATGGTCATGATATTTGGATGATTTCTTCAACCTTTATTGTTGTTTAAATTCTAAATCAGTTGTGTAGAAAGTATGAGTATGGAACATTCGAATCTCACATGGTATCGTTTAAACCGATAAATAAACTTCTTAATTTATAAAACACTAAAAAAATGTTTATTTGACATTAAAATTCATACAATTTTTGTTATGTAAATGTCTATGTTATTTCATTGAAATCTCCTAATATACTTACCGGAATGAAACTTTAGAATTTCATATCTGCGACTATGTGCTCTAACAAATTACTATTATTAATAAACTATTATTATAGATATTTTTTACCGCCATTCCCCAGTTAGGTTTGATTTGCGCAAATAACTTAAGAAGTGTAGAGGAAACAATGCTACTTACTGTGCAACGCTTGTAAAATTAGTATAGTACTGTTACTGTAATGTATTCACTATTGTTATGTATATTTGTTGTACTCACAAGTGAGGTGTTAAAAAATACCTCCCAGTGACTACTAATAAACTAATGAAAAGAAAGTCAATTTTAGGAATGTTATAAAAAATAATAAATCTCAGTTGAAGTATCGTTGTTCTATATCAATGATTTCTGAATAAACACGTAAAATAAAAATCAGAGCTGAAACCACGATAGAGAAATTAGATATGTGTATAATATCTTTCAATAAAACAAAGTGGACTTCTTAGTCACCACAAAAGGTAACTTGACTGAAATTGTTTTCGTAATTTCGATGCTGATAAAATACAGCATGGTAGTTAAAATATAATTAAAATCTTGCTGTCTGCTTCAACATATTTATCAATGATATATCTTATTTTTCCCAACATTAGTGAATACCACATAACATCTGATTAGAAGACTTAAAACATTAAACTTTTGAGGTATGGAAAATATATCCTTTTTTTATTGACAGCTAGGAGGAGGTAATGAATGATGTATGAATGCTCTAAAGAACAATAGCGGTTTTCGTTCCTTACAAAGTCGATTGGCCGCCATAGAACCCTGGCTTGGCAGTTTCTGTGTGCTTTAGGGAGTAGGTCCTAGCCCTCGAGAGGCCATTGGCATTATTGATCCCGTACTTTCTTGCAAAGAATGTATTTGAGTTTCTTAGTGAGTTTTCTTAAATGTTAATCTTTTATATTATTTTTTGTATAAACTACTGTAGTCTCTTGAGAATGGCGTTGTAATTATATTAATTTTTGCTCTATATAGTTATATTCAATATATATATATATCTTATTACAACTGGTAAAGTTCAAATGTCTCTCGCAAAGTTAACTTGGGAGTTACCCCAAAGTGGAAGAAGAATAATCAGAAAATTAGTGACAGTCAGTAAAATACTCGTAAATGCGGAGGCTGCTGCATATTTCAATTCAACATGTTTAAAAGAATATTTGCTGCCTACCTATACAAATATATAAATATACATTTAATTATGAATTCTATTTCGTGATACGTCCAACTTATATTTCACTTTTCTTAAAATATATTACATCTTTACTTCTAAAATTTCGATTTGATATTTGAATAGTTCATGTGTGTTTAATTGTTATGATGGAAATAAAAACAAAAAAAATGTCCACATAATCTAATATAGTGTAATCGGTTATTATGTGGCATTTACTCACTGTAGGGTAACGAAAATAATGAATAGTCTCCACACATAGACATTTAAGAAAACAAACAACGCCTTTCAAACACGTAGTGTTCTTCTTCAGGCATTGAATAAAAAATATAATGACATCAGAGAGTTATCTATAGCTTAAAGTAATGTTATATGGTACAGATATAACATATGGAAACAGGTATGTACATACCAAAGGATGAGTGTACATTATATTTGTCTCATATTATTTTGTTGACTATTTACTTTATGCTATATATAACTCTCTGATGTTATTGTATTTTTTAGTTATTGCCTGAAGAAGAACACTAGGTGTTCGAAACGCGTTGTTCATATTATTAAATATCTATATGTGGAAACTATTTCACTAACTTCTTTACCCTACAATGTACCATATATTTTATATCTATGGTTTTCATTCTTTATATAAAACATAAAACTGTTACCAATAGTATCAAATATAGTTAATATAAATAATTTTGCATATTCTTCTATATAAAGCAGAATGATGTAATTTCATTAAAATTATGTTGAACACAATTACCTCTTAAATTTGTGTTCATCATTGTGGAATGGTGTAATTTTAATTTTAGTTATGTAATTTGTTTTTGAATACAATTATACATTTAGAAAAAAAGTAAAATTAAGTATTATAATCATCGTATAAGAGCTGAATGTTTAAGAATTGAGATAAAGAAGAGGCAAAAAGCTAAGTGAAGTATAGGTGACTGAAGGAATAGGGACGAGAGTTAAGTTTGCGACCATGCTGCGGTCAGACCGCCGTCTCTCTCTCCTCACCACTGAACTCTTCGACTGCCATCTGTGAAAAGGAGCGACTTTGTGCGCTTAGCACTCAAAACACTATGCAAGCATCAAACAGAAATGGTTCAACCGTATTAGACTAATGGATCCTTGAAAAGTACTTGCTAAACGTTGGAACATTAAAAACAATTTCGTGTAGAAAAGGTTAGCATTTCATGTTCCAGTACAGCAATACCTGAAAGGAAGTATTATTTGCATAAAACATAGAAACACTAATGGTAATATATTTATTTATAATTATTTATACTAATAATGAATAAATGATTTCATAATTAAGATAACATAATTTATGTAGAGTTTTTAATAAATAAGACAAGATAGAGAAAATAGTAATTTTCTATTACTATGTTAGAAACATAGTATATATTACTAGTAATATACAATATATATATATATATATATATGACATAAAATTTTTTTGACATAAATTGAAAGTTGTCAAAGCATTTATTTCTATTTTTACCTTTTTCTATTGTGGTTTAAACTTCATTGTAATTTTTCTTACAATAAAAACTATATATATATAATATATATATATATATATATATATATATATATATATAAAAAGATTTCACATAAACACGTGAAACAACAATCAATGATCAAACCACAATAAGAAATGGGAAAACAAGACTAAGATCTTTCAACCGTAACAAGCTGTCTTCGTCAGAGTCAAAAACCCAACTGAACACTAGATGCAGAAAACATCTGGTGAGAGAGTTGAGAAGAGTGGGAGGGAAGAGTGGTATTTTAAAAGGGTGAAAGCACAGGAAAGGACTAATGTCCAGAAAGGGATGTTTGGGGAAACAAAGGAGTACAGTAAGAAAAAGTAAAAAACTATCCGCTAGCTGTCAACCCTCTTTGAAGAGGCTATTTCCCTCGTGACGAAGTATCAAGTTTGAAGAGACCGTTACTAATGTTTATAATATTAGATCTATTAAATTTAATTAGAGACGATTCAATAATATTTCTTAACAACATTGATTTTTCATAGGTAATAAATTTAGCTCCTGTCCAATCAATATGATGATTTTCATTTTTTATATGCAAGAATAAGGCACTACTTTTTTCCTGTCTACTTACGTTATATTGGTGTTGTTTTACACGTGTCTTTAATGATTTACCAGTTTGACCAATATAATTTTTTTGGCAATTTTTGCACGGAATTTTATAAATACCAGTGGACTCCAATTCGCTGGGAGAGTTTTTTTCCCACTCTTCTCAACTCCTCACCAGATGTTTTCTGCATCTAGTGTTCAGTTGGGTTTTTGACTCTGACGAAGACCGCTTGTTACGGTTGAAAGATCTTAGTCTTGTTTTCCCATTTGTTATTGTGGTTTGATCATATATATATATAATCTAGGAGGTCTCAGAGCTTATTTTTCTTTATTCTGATTCTTCCTACGACATTTTGTCTCATATACATATCTTAGGTGTTGCTGGTCTGAATACTGGGCGGTGACTGAGTGTCGGCTTGGCGAGTAGCTGGTGGTTGGTCACCTAGTAGCTGCAGTGTGCGTGAAACCCCCGTGTGTTGACGATTAATTAATGGGTTGTGCTTCATGATTTTCATGGCTTCATATATTTGCACTTCATTAATTAATCGTCAACACACGGGGGTTTCACGCACTACTAGCTACTAGGTGACCAAACACCAGCTACTCGCCAAGCCGACACTCAGTCACCGCCCAGTATTCAGACCAGCAACACCTAAGATATGTATATGAGACAAAATGTCGTAGGAAGAATCAGAATGAAGAAAAATAAGCTCTGAGACCTCCTAGATTATATAAAGAAGAGTAAATAAATATATATATATAGGTTTTATTAAAGTACACAGCAGTCCAGCTTGAAAGCCGTTAACGCAGAGGCTGCTGTGTACTTTAATGAAACATGTTTACGTGAGGATTTGCTGCCACCATACACAAATATATATAATTATATTACTCTATTAATATGATTAATATTAATCTAGTAAATTAATTGTTTATCATGACTAATTATTTAAACAATAAATAATATAATAAACAATTATTAACCTTTACTGTTTAAGCTAAAGTTAAACAGTACATTACTTTTTCTTCGTAACTGTATAGCACTACAAAAATAAATCCCTATCTGATTGTTTCAATATATTATAAAAATCAGGTGTACTAAGAAAAATTGATAATAAATATCTATTATATTTCTAAAAAAGGTTTACAACTTTTGAATGTTCTTTAATAATATCACCTGAGAAATTGTTATAGTAATATATATGGGATATTATAATATTAATCAGTTTTTTTCATTTATTTGATAAATAAATTTTGAGCATTTTCTTCCTAGTTAACAGACTATTTTTTGATAGAATTAATTAATTCAGAATAATTGAATTAATTATAATTTCAATTTTCTGCATGAAGAGATTGACCCTAGTTTTTTAAAGATTATAAACCATTAGACTGATATTTAATCCTCCATACAGTTATGTTGATAACATTAACGTAATATATGCACCTGCTTAACAGAGAATTGCTGGTCAGAATAATATGATTATGTTACAGTTCCATCTACAAACAACAGTTTAATTAATTATAATAGAAATAATTCTAAAAAATTATGTAATAGTTATGGCTGAATTAAAAAATTACTATGTTAAATTAAAAAGCAAAATGATTATTCGTATGTTTGTAAAGAAATAAATTTGAATTAATGTGAATTGGAGAGAAAATATGAGGAAATCTTAGTTGAATATACTAAAGTAAAATAGAATTTATTACCTGCATGCTTTAAAAAGCATTCGACTAGCAGGGGCTTGCTTTATTGTATAGTCGTATAGCTATACATAGAGAAATCAATACCATTGAAATATAAGAATCAGTACAATTATTTCCAATTTACATAAATTCTTAAGTAAATCTCTTAGCCATTCAGAAAAATCTGAAGTAGCATAAACTGAACTATAATGTAAGTAAAAAAAATATCCAACTAGTTGACAACATAATGATTTTGTTTCCTCAAAAGCTTTTACATTCAATCATAATTCAAAATGTTTACTTTTAAATAAAAAAAATTCCCTTTTTTTTGTTAAAAATTTGAAAAATTCTACCATTTATTCTTTTTATGAATAAATCATAATATATAATTTATATCACTGTCTTAAAGTTTTATCTGCTTACCCAATATACTGGTGTCTAATATTATTATTCTCTAAATTTCATTTTAAATGATTATTATCAATATTTACAAGTTTCAATGGGGAAGAATGCCTTTAATTAATCACTGAAATGAATTAGAAGAATCTAAATGATACATATATTTCTATTGTTATTACACATGCTTAATGTGATAATAAAGCCATAATGATACCAATACAAAAATTTACAACATTTCCATTAATGTAATATGTTTATAATAAAAATAAAATAATGCTTTAAAAACCATATAAATATATAAACATTGACAGAAAGAACACACAGAAATGAAACGGCTCACTAGTATATCAGGAAGATAGAAACAAGTCGCTCCGCAGGCAGACCAAGACATATCTGTACCATGTGCATGTTGTTTAATGCATTTGGCCTTCTAATGAAATATTAACTCCTTTTTGGACAACTTCAACACGTTAGTACCATCCATAGAATTTACAGTAGAATATGAAAATAATAATAAACTTCCTTTTTGGATGTACTTCTACATAGGATGGATAATGAACTAAAGAATAGTGTTTATAGAAAATCAACAAATGTATCATCCTATGTTCACTTCTTCTCTGCTCATCCTCTTAAAGTTAAAAAATCTATTTTAGTAGTATGTTTTTGAGAGCATTCAAAATTTTCAGTGCAGAGTTTGTAAAGGAAGAAATCAAAAATATTTATTACATATCAAGTTCTTTAAGGTATCCAAAATTATTAATTGATAATATCAAGAAAAGAGTGAAACAATCCCTGACATCAAACAATGAAGAACAGCTCATAGAAAAGAAATATGTAGTCATTCCATATAACCCCTGTTTGAAAGATCTGCCTCATTTTTGAAAAAGCTGGACCTTTCCGTTGTGTTTAGTAATGATAGTAATTTGTTTAATAGGCTTGTTAATAATAAGGGGGAGGAAAATGGTAGTTGTGTATATAGGATATCTTGTACTGAATGCCAAATGTGTTATATTGGACAGACGAGTAAAGGTCTCTTTACAAGTAGAATTTACATTCTACTGTAAATTGTATGGATGGTTCAAACGTGTTGAGATTGTCCAAAAATGAGTTAATATTTTCATTAGAAGGCCAAATGCATTTACATTATCCACATTATATAGATATGTCGTGGTCTGCCTGCGGAGCGACTTGTTTCTATCTTCCTGATGACGAAGTCATCGCCATTGAAACTTGTAAATATTGATAATAATCATTTAAAATGAGATTTAGAGGATAATAATATTGGACAGCAGTATATTGGGTAAGCAGATAAAACTTTAAGACAGTGATGTTAATTCTATTTATCAGTGATATACGTCAACTTGTCACTTATCTTATCACTTATACAACCCCATTCATCGGTGATAAGGATACTCAAGTCTGTTAGCCTTGTTTTCTCAACGAATGACCTATTTAGGTATCACTATGCACTATTTAATAAACCAATAGTCGTTAATAATCATTATCTTTTTAATGACAGGATTAAAGAAAATATTAAAGACAGCCTTTTCTATGGCGAAGGTTTTGTTTTCTATCACTGGGTTAGTTTCTATTGATAATTTTATAAACATACCAGTTGAACCGTTGCAGATTATGAAATAATTGATTTTCCCATTTCTAGATAAATCAGCGATGCTTTGACATTCAACTATTTCAATGAAACACTGTTTATTCTATAACTTTCCAATAACTTTTGCATTTATTTGTCAGTATATTTTACTTCAAGCTAATATTTATCTTCTCTCTGTGTAATACCTTCTAATAGTCAATGAGAAATTACACAGCCTGTTGTCACCGTATCGATTTTCTTCATTAGTGGTCACTGTTTCATTTTTGAACTCCTATTGCTGGATATTTTTTGATTCTAGATTTCATATATCTTGTGTAATATCTATTTTTGTTGAATTTTATATTTCTTGATTGATATATAATTTTTGTTTTTGTTTGATTTAAACTACGCTAAATTAGCAAATTCCTATACTGTGTTCTGGTAATTGTATGAGACGGATTAAATAAATTTTTAACATATACATCTTGGTCAAAGTTATTAAAGAAGCAAACATGAAAGCCAAACTCATACTGTCCGTCTTTATTTCTGGTTTCAATTGTCGTTTGAAGAACAAAGAACGAGAGATTAAACGTATGACACAACTACGGTTAGAAACCAAAAGTGGAACCATGAATGCGCTCTGATGAAAAGAACGAGTCACAGAGGGCAGGTGAAAAATAGAGTAAAAAAGTGAGTCAGAAGATAATACATTAGAAGAAACTGTTGAACCTTGTGGAGGTTAAACTTCATTGAGACAAAAAAGTGTGAAAGTTGAGAGGAAGCTTGTAAGATAATCTAGAAGGTTCATAAAATGTAATAGTAGTGTAAGGAGAAGATGATACGAACAGGAATAGCTCACAGGTGGTGGTACTCAATTTATGGATATTAAGACAGTAGCTGGTATCATTAAGAGTAGAGAGAAGAGGACACAAATATAACAGAGGTAGATACTGAGGTAAACAGTTAGTTGAGAAGTAAAGGCGGTTGGACATTGCTTCTGAGTTTGCTTCTTGAAGAATTAAATTTATATTTTTTCCTTACAGTCTATTACCTGTATTATGTGGGTGCAAAAGAAACGAAGAATGAGAATGTACTTTATTATATGTGGGGTTTGAAAACAAATAAGTTCAAGTAAAATTAAGATTAGAGAATTTACAACGAGCAGAAATATTGAGAAAACTATTGCGCAGTGATGTTGACGTATTGAAGCTGATAATAATTGCTGAAGATACTATGTTAAAAAAAGCAGAAAAACAAGAAAATTGCTATGAATATATCCAACTCAAAATGTCATGTGTCCAAATGTCATATATAAAGCAGGAATATTCTAGTTAGGAAGCAGATTAAGAAGAAAATGTTTTCGAGATTGGCCAGAAGCTACTTGAGGAAGCACGGATCAAGTCCATGACAGTTCCTTCGATTTGAAGATAGAAGTCATTTAATTGATTCATTCCTTCATTTAATTAGTAATTTTATACTTCTTTCGGAGCGGCCATATTCATAAGTTTATTCTTTATTTTTTTTTCTTATCCATCTTTCAATTGTTATCATCCCTATCTTACTGTATTTCCTCTTCTCGATTGTATTCTGCCTCATGATTCCTGACGCGTTAACAGTTTAGCTCCTTTCTGGCTTACCCAGATTTAGCTTGTCCGTTGTATTAACCGAAGATTTACGTGGCTACTCTGTCGGTGTCCAACTGCCGCTGCGTCTTATGTTTGGTTTCTCTTTGCTCTCATCAGGATGGTTTGAACACAAATTTATTGGCTGAAAGTGTACATTTTTCTATTTATTTGCCTTTTAATTTCCATTTATTGATGTACATTTCGGAGCCAATGTTCTGATCTTAAACATATTTTATAAATGTATATATGTTTTAAAAAAAAATTTTAATTTGATACTAAAATGTGAATCATAACTGATTTTAATTTATAAAGAGATCAAAGTTAATTTTAAAATGTGAATATGTTTTGATTTTTTTCTCTGGGATATTTTTTTCTTAACTGCTCTTATCGTACGAACTAACTTAAAATAATTTTATTTTAGGGAAGGATAATTTTACAGCCCTATGTGTCATACATACATACATAGATTGTGTACATAGTTAGTTTGTACAATGCACAAAAATAAATATACCAATCTGCCATAAACAAATTAATTTTAAAAAAGTGAATGAATTACCATATTTTTGATACATAATACTACCTGGGAGTTAATTCGGTTAATCTGTCTATTTAAATAGATGCCTTATGCAGATGTAAGTATATTGTACAATATAACCATAAAAAGTTATTCTTGAACTTCCTTCTGATCATAAATTTAGACTATGCATGTTATCCCTTTTACAAAAAATAGAATACATAGAGCATTGCAGGAGGTAAGCGCACTATCGACATCTGTTTCTATGGGTTCTAAAGCAGTAAGAATCAATTTTTTTAGTTTTTGTAAACATATATTGAACCATTTAGGTTTGTAAAACAAAGCAAAAGTTTTGTTGCTGGAGGTTACTTCAACCATTTAATAAGTTGATATTTTAGTTCGCCCAAGAAGTTCAGTTGCTAAAATTCGATTTCCCCAATATTACTAACACAGAAATACATTTTTGTTTCTGAAAACTGACTTTTTTAATTTATCAACGTCAATTATATTTTCCTAGACATATAAAACAATATATTGGAATTAAGTAGCATCACACGTAGAACTGGAAGCAATGCTCAAACAATGTCAATTTCAAAAATGTCACGTTATATAATTAGAATAAGTAAAAGTAAAGTCATATTATATATCTGTAATATCTTCAGTATATCATTAATGTGAAACTAATAAACATTATTCTCAAGATCGGTTTAATTATTATTTTCAAAACATTAGAACATTAACATATAATTAACAAGGATTTAGAGATATAAAAATTAAATGAACGAAGAAATTAATATATACAGTAATATCTTCAACCTCTAACCATCTCTACATAATTTTAGTTAAAAAAAAAATGAAAATAATATAACATAATTTAAAAGATTAACATAATTTCTTCAATGTTACTAAAGAAATCTGGTTTAGATCTACTCACTGTCGTTTATATATATAATAATTTTAACAACACAGGAAATAATAATCAAATATTGTCATTATTGTGATGAATATTTTTTATCTACAAATTACTTAATTAACCAACTACATTAAAGGTACTTTTTGTTCATACTAACATCATAACAATGAAATATAATTTCTACTTTACTATATGTGAAGTGTAGCAGTAGTGAAATAGTGTGATTTCGAAATTTTGTAGAATTAACGTGTTCTGTGGACTTCAAAGTTCTTTGTTGACGTTTTATTGCTTGATGTGTGTGTGTGTGTGTGTATGGGTGGGTGCGTGCTGAGTATCCAAAAGTTTTTTTTCACGTTCGAGATAGATCTAATTCTTATTTTGCATTATGTTGACCTTGTGGTATATATGTTCCCTATTGTTTGAGGGCAATATTTCATGATACAGAAGTTACGCTTTTCCCCAAACTGTGATTTTAGATAACTTTTTCCTCTCCTAACCTACTAACTAAATTTCAGTATATTGACATTTTAGCATCATCAGGGAAGTCACAGGTGCAATTAATAAAAACCCCACATATGGTATTTTTAACAGTTCACGAGATGTAAGAAAAAGCGGATGTAGCAAAGAACGAGAAATGATAGTCTGTACCAACGCATTGGACTATCAAATTTTGACTGAATTGATAGTGTGGATAATAAGAGACCAAACATTAAATTAATTATAATTAAATGTACAAGTACAGTTCATTAGAGGACAAAAAGCTGATGTTTTAATTATGGGAGTTTGTACATCTAAAACCGTCCATAATGCTCATAATTTGCATATAATATTCATAAATTATAATAATTCTGAACGATCTCTTTAAACTAACACCATATATCATGCATTATCATGTATATATGAATAGCGATTTATTTATCTATAAATACACGTTTTAATTTGTTCACAAATTGATTAAAATAATGGACGTGTTGTCATTGTATTTTCATAAGACACACATAAGGCCTATGAAATAAGGCCATATTACATTTTATTGACAGTGCATAACATCACAACATGTTGAGGCCTAAATGAACCTGCAAATCGAATTTTCAATATCACTCTCTCATAAAAACAATATAAAAGAAAAGAAGCTTGTTGGGTCCGATTTCAAATTTAAGCTGAATTTGTTCGTAATCGAAATCACTGTTATTATTCTATGTCTGTGTTGAGATATTAAAAGGAATTGAAGTCCTTCCCTCAATTTCAGATCGTCTGTTTTAGATTTGTGTGTAGAGTGCAAAACGTGTAATAATCTTAAACTTATGCTTTCCCGCTCGATTTAGCAGCGCTTTCAATAAAAGTTTCTCAAGTCATTTCATATTGTATCCCTTCTTGCTTCCTTGGGTAAATACTATCTATTTTGAAATTATTATATCATATAATACATACCGAGGTATAATGATAATTATATCATTATACATATAATTATAAATACCGAGGTATTTATAAGATTATTTTACTTAAGAATATTAGACTTCAATTTTGATAATTATATATGTATATTTAATTCACTATGTGTCTCCTCGCTTCACTTAGGCCTGTTCACATATCTATCTATCAGACGACACACAGTCGAATTATACCTTGATTTTCTGTAACCTCTGAATGCTCATTACTTTTGCAGTCCGATATTATATGCTACTTTTCATAATTTTTTTGTATGGAGATGTAAATCTTGAATTCGTTCTTTGTATGCATTCTCTATCAGTGAATTTGTTTAATTTAGTTCTTCAAACCGTTTTATCTATTGCTTAAACGTGTATATAAATATATTGACAGAAACTCACTCTATTATTTTGATATTGGTGCTTATCAGGAAGAGATATTAATAGACTAAGAAGAAAAAGTAGGCTCATAATATATATATTATTAAAGAACGCTCCATATTTGGCTTGTATCTGTTTCTTTCACAATTTCTCCAGTTTTCGGAATTTCTTCCTCGTCTCTTCATTAAAACTATAAAGCTTATCACCAATATTGCTAGTCGACATGTTTCGAATTCATCATCAGAACAATAATGAGAATAATAGTAGGATTGTTAGTTAATATAGAGGTGGATTATTATTGGAATGTTCACAGGGCATCGCCCTGGATCACGGGCATTATGGGGGATTAAGGCAGGATGGTTGGAGTTACCTACTACCTGCCTAATCTGGTTTGGCCTGTTCGAAAATAGTTTTAAAATTCGACAAGAATTATTAAGTTGGATATTTATGGCTGGCTACTTTTATTGAATTATTAATGCTTATAATATTTGTAATTTAACATGGTTTCTTTCTTTAGCGATAATTTTCTTGAAATTGATCATCATTTCTCTTGTGATTTTTGTCTTATGGATTGCTGTTGTATGGCATTTTGGTGCACCGGCAGCACGGTGCAACGTAGATCTTCATAATGAAGTCGTTTTATATATATATATACATATATGAATAATAATCAAAATAACACTTGATGTAATAGATGGATTAATTTACCACAATGAAACAAATTTGGAAATAATGCTCCAAATTCGGAGGATTGTAGTCCTCCAAATTTGGTGACTCACCAATCGAAGTGAGTTCTGTAGTGCCTTTCTGTGTTCTTTTCTATGGTAAGTTAATTAGAATATATATAATATAATATATATATATATAATATATATATATAGTCAATGATTAAACCACAATAAGAATGGGAAAACAAGACTAAGATCCTTCAACCGCAACAAGCGGTCCTCGTCAGAGTCAAAAACCCAACTGTGGTTTAATCATTGATTGTTGTTTCACGTGTTTATGTGAAATCTTTTTATATATATATAGGTAAATGTGTTCAATTATGAAGTACTATAAACGTAAAGTCAATACACGATACATAACAAGAAAGAAAACTCGATAACTTGAACAGTAGTTTACCAGAAGAAGAATACCAAAGACAGTTCGAAGAAAGGTAGAGTTATGACCTACAGGAGTTTAAACAGGGACAAGTTGCATAAACTGTGCGTACATTTGTCAATTCTCTGATAACAGTGATTAATCTGATAATATGATTAATTAAATGATTTCCTACATCAGTTCATCTCAGTAGTTATAGTTAATTAAAAAACATATTTTTACAACTTGCAGTATTAAAATCTTTGTTTTTCAGGCAGTTTGACTAACTAGTTCATCTTACCAAGTAACTATATGGTTATTTTTGTCTTGAAAAGTTTGAATACATGACAAGTAATGTGTGGGCAAGCTTTTTAATTCAATAAAGAAATATTTAAATTTTTTAGGAGAAATAAACCTTTATTAAATAACTTAATTTTTATAACTTACTAGACTACATCTTTAAAATGATATCTAAACTTTGAGGTTTAATCTGAGAAATATTCTCTTCAAAAGACATAATAAGCAACATAATTCTTTTCCCACGATATAATGCTGTCTAAAAGCAATAGATATCATTTACATTTTAATTGCTATATTAGGTATAAAATCAGTTCCATTCATCAAATGGTGTAACTACTAGAATGTACACAATCTCTTTAATGCACATCCAGCTCATTTTATTATTCTCCTTTAAGTAAAAAGAGCCAGTCAGTTAAAACCAAAGTTGAGCAACTGAGGATTTTAAGAGACAGTTATGTGCTAAGATAGCACATTTCAATTGCAACGTGAAATTATGCAAATTAAGATAAACAGTTTCAGACTTTATATAGGTTAGGTACAATTAACTTATTTATAAAAAGTGGTGTAAAACGTTTGCGGTTTAGTGTTTGCACATGATGAATAACTTCCAAAGTCAACTATTCGTAAGTGTCAGATATAGCATAAAAAAGTCTACGTTCCTCCAGTGGAAATATGCATCCAACAAAATTGTAATTAGCTATATTCTCCTTAATATTTACTTGGAATTAATTGAGATGAATTATATGAAGTGTTAAAATATTATATTATCTAGACGATGTTATTACCTGAACTTCAAACAGTTACCAAGCTATTAATTTTAAATGAAACCTTAAACAAAATTACAATTTGGTGCTTGGAAATTTCAAAGTCAAAGCTTTTTCTTTGAAAAAAAAAAAAATATAATAATTATAATGAGGAAATATAACTTCTAATACATCCATTATTTAAGTAATTTTTTTACAAATATTTTGTAATTGAAAATGACACGAAACCTCTATAGATTAACCATATTGTAGTTCTTTGTTTTATATCCAACAAAACTAAAAACACTGCTAATAAACCAAAAAAAGTTGCTAAATATAATGATGATTTTTACTGGAACGACATGAAGTGCGACGGAAAACAATCATCCTAAAATCTTTAAATGATTTATGCCACAGGAATTTATAAATTTTCTATCAAAAACAGGAACAAAAATGGAGAACTTTGAAAAAAATAAACACTTTTGACCGAATGAATCAGTGCTAATGTATACATTAATTAATCAGCAAATTATAAAACAGATCTGAGTAATATTTTAAAAGAATATTACTATAAGTATTGGCTGTCTCATACGGTGGTAAGAAGAAGAGTAATGCTGGAGGGAACTGCCTTTCAGAGATACAGCATGCCACCCAAAATGTCGGAATGTGGTTCCGAGATATAAATGCACTTAAAACAATCCTTGCTCCTTTCAAGAAGAGAAAAGTATTAACCTAAAGCTATCATAGTTAACGACATACTGTTGAATGTTTGGAGGACAAGGATTAAATTGAAGAACCAAGTAAGCAATGTATTAGCTAAAAGGACAAAACCAATGTTCTGCTATACGATATTTTTTTGTAAATTCTGGGTTCTTAACATGAAATCTTCTCTTTGGCTTTACTATTTTTTTGTTGAGGTAAAATGAATGATAATCAAATGCATCAGTGGTGTGGTGTAGAAAAACAACATTCACTATGTATACTATCTCCAGACTGAAAGAGAGATTGACATCTCTCACTTGGGCATTTATATCAAACATGATCAATTTTCTGTTCTTCTTACAAAATAGAAAACCTTTTATGGTATGTAAAATATAAAAAAGATGAATAAACTGAAACATTAATAATTTTACTTAAATTTCGGATAGATACAATACCACTCCAAGGTTATTCTACAGGGGGCATAGAAGTAAACCAAATAATCACATAGATTAAATGCTTTCTAATTTCAATAATAGGTCAGAAATGAATTATGAAAACAGTTAAAGAAATCGATTTCCATGTGAGCACCTGGAAACTGTGAGCTGATGTACAGAATGTATTGCAGATATTATTAATACCTGAGAATTGGTTAGTAAACAATTAAGATCTATTCGCTACCACGAAAATATCCCGAAGTCTGAATAACTTTTGCTTGAGACAAACAATGGAATTGACATACGGATCAAGAAGAGGGCCTGTTAAACATGGCAATAACAGACGAGTACAATTTAGTTTATATAGCTTATTCCCTTTGAAGTTATATTTGCAAAGAGTTCAGTATATTCAAAAGGGGATGTAGAACATGTATTATACGTGTATATACTAAACTACTATCAATAAGTGCATTATTTGACATCATATGATGACATATGACATTTCTCTCTAAAGAATAGGTAGAGCTCTCTGTCCATAATTACTAGATACCTTTGATCATATTATATCTGAATGCCAGCCAATTGCCGGGAGAGAATATTTTTTTGCCAAATCATACCTGAATCTGTAACAGTGAGGGATAGTTCTCTATGTACATTAGTGGAGATTATTAGAGAACTTAAAATCTGAGGTTGAATTTAGTAACAACGATGGAATACATAACATGACAGCGGCTACCTAGCAGAGGAGTCCGATAAGATTCATCACTCAATTCAATAGTTCCAATAACATGTCAGATCGATCAATGACATCATGTTACTTATACCAGATAAAATGATTATAGTCATATGTAAACAAATGATACATTATCAATTAAAAAGTATGAATAGCCACAATAAAATAAAACAAAATATCAGTTAGTTGTTAACAAGTTTGTATTATGTTTACTTACAGTAAAGTTGGGCGAAGGTCATTTCAGATTAATTTAAGCTTAACTTGTTTACTTGTATTTCTTTAGGTGCAAATATATTTTTTCCAATCAGAACAGAAAAATTAATCGAAAAGTGAGAGAGAAACGATAACCTTTTCTACGTTTTTTGAATAACTTTTCTGTCTTTTTGAAACAAAATATACTCGAGGTTACTGCTTTTGTCGTTATAAAATATTTAACTTTTCTTATGGAATATATAGTGCCAAATTACCTTGCTTCTTTTTGCTTTGAATTATATTTGTATACTAAAAAAATTCCTGTTATTAGAGTTTACTTTTTCTGTTTTATTTTTCTTTTACTTCTCATTAATTTTCCTTAGTTTGGCAATGTTGATCTGTAGCAAGCATATAAACCTTTCTCTAACAAATAGATTTTCTCATTGTTATTAGCTCTATGTTATTAACCGTAAATATTGCATGTTTGATTTTTGAGTTGACTTTTTATATAGAGGAATCAATTTGAGCAACTAAGATATAAAATACTGATTAGTTATCAAAAATATTTATATATATTTCCAATTGAACTAATGATTTCATTATAACATAATATTATATGCATGTCTTAATGTAGGATGATCAAATTCATCTTATATGGAAATTGCTTAATTTAAACTATTTTGGTTTCCATTTTTTTTTTTAAAGAATGTCGTTATTTCCAATATCTCAATGGATATGACTTGGTATGCTTCATACATAAATGAATGATAAGCACCGACTTTTAATTTAAATTCCTTTAGAATCAAATGAAAATTTATTCTCTACAAGGTATTTAGAATGCAATATTACTAGATTATAAGAAAGTAGGAGCTGATATGAATAAATCAATACAATATCAAAGTTCATGTCATATTTCGTCTTTAATTTCATTTTAATCACAGAATTAGTAATATATTCCATGATCAAAAAAAGTTGTTTAAGAAATATATTACATACGGTGATACAATAGAAAACTGTACAAGGATAATTGTTATATATAATTCAATCGTTCACTACAACTTCCCACAGGATGAGCTAAATATATTAATATTTAATATTAATATTTTAAGTATATAAATATATTACTGAGAGCTAATCAGAACTAAAGAAAACAACAGAATTGTAGAACATACCGACTGGTGGCATCATATCAAGTCCTAAAAATTGGTACAGGTTCCCTAATATATATTAAATGAATCCTAACACAATTTTCAAATCTTTTAAACATGATTTGTGAAAATATTATACACAATAACAACATTTTTTTATTTAAAAAGTTGAAGGATTTGTATAATATTTTTATGCAATTATTTTCATATGAAGCCACTTGTGATGGCAATCAAAGCCCTCTGATAACTCACACGAAAACTTACCGAAGCAGTAGTAATACTCAATGCACATACCAGTCATCACATTGGTGTATTTACAGTGGGGAACACAGTTGCTACAGTTGAAGGAACGAGGCCCGGAAAGAAACAAGAATGTGCAAAACGTACAATAATAAACTTTTTCTTTCTGCAATTTTACCGAAAAGCTAAAAAGTTCTTCTCTTATAGAATCCTGTTTCTGTTGAATTTCATAATGATGTGTTTACATGTGTGACAAATATTGTGACCATGATCATTCCTGATACAAACAAAGAAACAAAATTTGTCAATATTCGAGCAAAACTAACACTTTTTTTTAAAAAAGAAAATAATAATTCTGATGCTTTGTAAAGAAACTATTACCTACTCGTAACTGGTATCCGTAGTTATTGCAAACAAAAAAGATGTCTAATAATTCTAACACGTAATGAAGTAAACTTATCATGATACCATATTGCGCAAAAGTGGAGCACATCTGCAGTACTCGGATGATAGTTTAACATAAATCTGATCCATCTAGCGATGTGACCTGTATGGAGGCCACAATCACACACACACACACACACACACACACATATATATATATATATATATATATATAATAAAATAAAAAACGAAGGAAACACACAGAAAGACACAGACATAACTCACATCGATATTTCGACAATCGTCGTCATCAGGAGGTGCGAAGAGCGAAGAGCGAAGAGTCCCGCAGGAAGACAGGGCGGTACAGGGCAGTACCGCCCTGTCTTCCTGCGGGACTCTTCGCTCTTCGCTCTTCGCACCTCCTGATGACGACGATTGTCGAAATATCGATGTGAGTTATGTCTGTGTCTTTCTGTGTGTTTCCTTCGTTTTTTATTTTATTGTAAAAAAGTCCGCTGGACCGTTTCTTTTAATTGTGATATATATATATATATATATATATATATATATATATATATATATATATATGATCAAACCACAATAAGAAATGGGAAAACAAGACTAAGATCTTTCAACGTAACAAGCGGTCTTCGTCAGAGTCAAAAACCCAACTGACTCTGACGAAGACCGCTTGTTACGGTTGAAAGATCTTAGTCTTGTTTTCCCATTTCTTATTGTGGTTTGATCATTGATTGTTGTTTCACGTGTTTATGTGAAATCTTATATATATATATATATATATATTATATAAACAAAACTTCTTGAAAAAACACAGACTAAACTCAAAAGACTTTAAAACATGGGACTATGAAAATTTTTATAACAATTTTCTTGAACCACTTTTTACTTTACTATAAGTAAAGTATAGTGATCGTAAAAAATTGATCTCGAGATTTTACTTGTTTTGAGGTACATTTTATGAGGTTTTTCAATGATGCCTGTTTGTGTGTGTGTGGGTGGGTGAGTATGTATCCAACGATTGTGGTCACGCTACGGTCCAGAATCTTTGATGGATCAAATTGATATTTTAGACAAAAATTTGCCACATACTGCAGATGATCTCAATTGTTTGGAAGCAATTATGCATGATGGGAAAGTTACTCTTTTGCCTAAACCTGCTTTTAGACTACATTTTTTTCTCCAAAACTACTAATTCTAGAGTTATGAAATTGTGGCATTATCTTTGAAGTTACAAAGGCAATAAACGAAAAATATACTCAGATTTTTCAAACAACGGCAAATATTTATTTTTCAATAAAATGTAAACATTTTGGCTTATAATTCAACCTGAAAGATTATGAAACCAATATAAGTCATACCGTTAAACGGCTCAAAATGAAACCTTACCTAAAAATAGAACATTTTTTAGAAGGTGAGTTGAGATAATTAGATTTTTTTTAAAATTAGATTTACCAGAGGGCCGTTACACTACATTTTCTGTTAAACATTTCATAAAATGTTTTTTATACGCTAAACGGCTCATTAAAAAACCATGAAATTTTTCCAACAAATTGAGCTCAAAATTAGCAATTCATAAAAAAAATCACGTAATTTTAATTAGGGTAAAGAGAAAAACGCTATAAAACTGATTGTTTATCCTAGACTATCGAATCATCTCATATACATGTCGAATTTATTGATGTTTTTTCCATTATTTACATTGACTTAGACATTTTTTCAATGAATTCACTGAAATAAAATTGATGTTTATAGTGGAAAAATTTAATTAATTTATTGCTCTAAATGAGCAATTAATTTCATATTTATTGCAAATAATAATTATTTACATATTGTAATAATCTATACTTATTGCAATAAATATAAATTTCTGTTGCTTTCCATGGTATTATGGATTTACCTCACAAAATGCTCTAATAACCAATCTATATATTTCATCCTTGAACAAATCTTAATATCAGATGAACATTCCTTTATGGTTATGAATCATCGTATCCTTTGATAATATTGAATTGTGAGGAATGGACTCTTCCCTCAAGAAAGATAAGTAATGTTTGTTCACAATTACGCAGTATTTTCACTGTTCTATTACTATTACAGTTCATATCTATTACTTTCAAAAATTAGAAGCTCCCAGCATTGAAAGTTTTAAATTATACTGAATAGCCGGCTTTGGCTTTGTTTTCAGTATGTAAAACTGGCTAATTACTAATATACATTCATAGCAACCTTATAACATAGTACAGCATGCAGGAAACAGATAGCACTAGCTCAGTGTAAATTGGTAGGTATATATGATTTTTGACTAAAGAAAAGAAGAGTGGTTTTTATTAAATTTAGTTTGTGTACAATTTATTGTTGTGTGATAATATTCGTGTTTTTCGAAAATACTAATAAAGTATCCGTGTACTAAATAGTAATGATATCATCTTGTTGGAGTTTTTCCTTAAAAGAAATTTGCATATTGTATAGGAAAAATAAATTTAATTGAATGAATGTAATTTCAGTGGTACCAGCAGATAGGTTTCAAAGACAAGTTAACATGTAGAAAAGCTTAGCAGCAAGTAGGAATGATATTATAAATATTTAGCTGCGGCGTGATTATCATTATTAAGAAGTCAAATACATTAGCCATTATTAATGACTACCACATATATAAATGAACAGATATTTTTTAATATGGACATTTAGTAATGAATGAAAGCTTATGCTATGATATTACCTCTTAGTAATTATAATTTAACAGACATTTTGAGAAGAAAATTTACTCGAATATGAGGGAATCCAGACAAAAGAAACTATAAAATATACTCTGTTGCGTTTGTTTTGCAAGGTACAAATGACCCTTTTATTATACCTCTGCCAGCAGTTTTTCATCCTATTCTCTTTTTTTAGTCACTAGTTGGTCAGTTCTGAATTATATAGTCTCATTTGTTGATATAAATGCTTTTCTGCACCAAGATGATAAAATTTCATTAATTTAATTAAAATTACACTAAATTAGTTTTTTGTGTTTTAATTTATTTTCATTTCTTTTTCAGATAAAGCAGAAGAGTTATGAATGCTGATGACAAACTAATTACCTAAGGTAAGGCATATTTGGTAATTATTCATCCATTGTATGACAACGAACTGAATTTTCTAGCGATTGTTCTGAGAGATGTGTTGATAATCCGTAGACAGAGTTTGACAGATAGCAGATGGCTCAGATATTATATTGCTTGAAATGGAAGTGAAATCAGTGTCAATTGTTCAAACAAGTAAGCCCAGGTTAAAGGACAGTAGTAGGGTTTCCTCCATCAATCTTCCTCACGCTCCGCCTATGATGTCTTAGAACATAAAACTCCACTTCCAATGCCCATGAAAAATACCAAACCAGCTTTCAAACATAACTTACAATATTTTCAATGATATTTGAAAGTTAAAGAGTGTTGGTAGTAAAAATAAAACTTTATTTCTGAAACATTTCGGTTTTGTAAAAGTAATAGACATTAAACTAAATTATTTTCCATTTTAATGACCAATTCTACGAAAACAGTAAATTTGAATCAGGTGAAAAATCTAACTTCTTATTTTTCTACATGATGTTAAATACAATTTTAATGACTATTTCTTAAAATCAATCCTTAATAATCATTATTTCCCCGAGAGCTCAACAGTTGCCATGTGTAAGTCTCTATAAGAATAGTTAATCCTGGACTCAATTCCAATAAGAAATGTTTGATTACTTCTCATCATATCTACATTCATAGTTATTTGCAATATTTTTTACTTCCAATAATGTATAATAATAAGAAAAAAAAGTTGACAGCTGAACACATGTTATCGAATTCTACTTTTTATGTTTGCTTTATGAATGTTTCCTCATTTTGTGTGCATATCTGTGTCTGTGTTTGTGTCTTTGTTTTTGTGTGTTTGAGTATTTGTGTGGTATGTGCGCTTGCATGTGTGTGTATGTTATCCAAAAGTTTGTAGCAAGCAACAGTAACACAGTTAAATGGATCAAGTTGATATCTTAAGCAGTAATAGCCTCTCTTGAGGTAGATATATATTCTAATCTTCGACAATATCTCATAATGTAAAAGTAGGCTTTATCCTAAAAATTGGGTATTATGATATACATTTTACTTTCTACTAAACCAGTATTTCTAGGCTGTTATAAGTTTTGGGTTAGTTTGAATCTAATAGAAGATTTAACTTGAAAACAATGTTTATATATTTTACTTTTTAATAATCGAAAAAAATATTGCGCACTAAAATGTAAACATACATGATGGACGTAAGATTGATTTTGAATGTCTTCAGACATGATAGAGGTTAGACGACTTAACAGATCATAATTAAGTTTTACCCAATAAAACCATAATTTATGCAAAGACCTAAATATTTGATTATTTAAATAATATGTATGTAAAAAGGCGTTAAATATAAATTTAACACACCGTTATAAATCTATGGTTTAACAGTGTGTTTTTTTACGCTAATTATATTTTGTGAACAAATCTGCTTACAATGTTATCCAAAAAAAAAGAAAAAAAAAAATTATGTATCATTAATTTCAAAAATAGGCAAAATACTCGTAGTTTAAAAACAAAAACTAAGCTTGGAAACACGATAAACTGCGGTAATTATTCGGTTTTTGTACACAGAATGAATTTTTTTTTATGAAATTTAAGTCATGCAGAAATGTTATTTAACGGTTTAAAAAAGATATATGAAGATTTTTTAGATTGTTGATATGTGAAATAAAACAAATTCTTTAACCTATATTTGCAAATGCAAATGAGCAATATATTTCTGATGGATGTCTGACTGAAGGAAGTGTAATCAATCTAAATGTGGCGTTCTTTTACAATTCTAAATGTCAGGTATATAGTATTTGGTGAGTTGAAGAAGACCATTGTTTTTCTTAAAAACTGATACATGGAAAGGTGCTAATTTTGTACTTTATAAAAGACGGCTACTAATTAAAAGTTAATAAAAAGAATTAAAATTACATTTTGTTTACAATCATACTAGAAATATTTCATTTATATATTTATTAGATGATTATTATTGCACTAAAAATAATAAGTAATAAGTTTTATGAGTAGAAGTAAGATAAGTTTTGGGGGAAATAGCATTTTCATAAGCAAAAAAATAACCTCATCGCCTGTTGTTTGCTAAAAAAAAAAAAAAACTTAAAGGAATAACCTTGAGCTATTTAATGGAACGAGATCTTTTGGTACCTTCTAGGAATTAAATTAATCGGCACAATTCATATCTGTATTACTCCAGGATGTGTAAAATGGATGACCATATACTAACGCACGAATTGTTATAAATAAATGTAGGATCCACCTATATTATTATAAAATCAGAGATGTAGGTAATGTATCTGTTACATAAATTTCCCAGTTTATTTTTCTATATAAAGAGATTGCAAGTTATTCGTGTATTCGTTTTCAAGATTTATTTATTATCTTTGAATCCTGCTTGTTCTCGTCTTAACAAAGGTAAAAGGACCAGTTTTTCGCAATCTAAAAGGCCTGTCTTTTTTTCTGACTGCTAAATGGCTCCCTCAAGAATGTATGCATACGCAGTTAATATGATAATTAGTCAAAGATTATCTAGTGAATAAATGAAGGAGATGCAGAAGCTGATTTTATTATTATAAGAAGGGGAATAACCGATGAAGGGGAATTCGACCTGGAGTATTATGCTCTTCAAATTGTTAAAAAATAGAGAAATCAGAAAGGTTCAGATATAGATCGTGAAAAACTGGTCCTTATACCTTTGTTAAGAAGAGAACAAGCAGGTTTCAAAGATAGAAAATAAATCTTTAATATGAATACACGAATAACTTGCAATCTCTTTATACAGAAAAATAAATTGGGAAATTTATGTCATAGATACATTACCCACATCCCTGATTTTAATAATAATAATAAAATAGAATTACAAATATTCTAATTAAATATGTGTTACAATTGATAAAATGTACAAGCTGGCAATAAAACAAATGAATTGATTGATTAAATAGATTATCAATGTGTGTGTTAGTACTTTATCAGAGAGTTTGATATTACGTCTACACGACACTTACATTAAAATAAATACAAATCTCAAATGATGATTAAAAAACTTTACTTTACTACGTTTACTTAAAGGAAAGTTGAGTGCACGTGACTGCAACATTCTATTATTGTTCTTTGCATGTATTTTAGTGGCTTTTAACAAGTATACTTCTATTCATTTATACCGATGATTCTTGTCATCTGTACTCTTTAGTAAGTTATTCCTCTAGAGCAGTGGTTCTCAAACTATTTTGAGATTTTTTGCATGGCGGTCTCTTTATGATATTTCAGATGGCTCCCGGACCCTTTTATTACAACCAGTTAACATATAGGTTACTGGAACAAAACATTTTAGGGAAACAAACGTTTATTCAAACACAGAAATATTTTTTCAAAAAATTGCAACCGATTTCTATTAAAACAAAAAAAAATCTTATTTAATCAATTATTCAATCAGAAAATAGCATCATTGAAATATATTAAAACTTCATTCAATGTGATGGGTGCATTTGCTTTGCCTCAACCAGTTCTTCTATATTTGGCTTAGTTTTGGCAAGTGCAACCCTCATATCATTTATGGCTTCTAACCTAGTTTCGGGATTTTGTTTTGATGGCAAGTAATGCAGAAAATGCTGTCTCACATTCATAGGTGGTTGCGAATAAAATCAGCACCTTTAGAGCCCAGCTTTGCAACTTCAGGATAGGACTGTGCCATTTGGATCCAAAAATCATTAATTGACAATTCACGGAAAACAATTCACATATAATCAGGCAATTCACCTCACATCCAACCAATACAACTCGAGTAGAATCGCGTAAGCTTGTTTGCATGAGTCACACAAACAAAACACTTCTTTGACTCTCCCTCCCTATCCAGAAACTTCAAACGGAAAAAGGTGAATTTGAAATGCAACGCTTTGATATCCATTCCTAAAAACAACGATGTCATTATGACTGTAACAATCCCAAATGGGCTAGTCGACAATTTCAAGTACTGAATGGACTTTTCGCGGTCCCCTAGGGGACCGCGGACACCAGTTTGAGAACCACTGCTCTAGAGCATTTCTGTTGCCAATTCGTTTTCTATCATCTGAGGGGGTCACGAATACTTCTGATTAAGAACGTAAATTATAGAATTTAATTGTTCTCATAGTGCTGATTACATCCAAATTATCTTTGTATTTCAATTTTTGCATTGCAGTAAACAACTACCAATGCAATTTAGATCTTTATAAATATATAAAAAAGTTTTCCGATTAATATTTCGCTTATAAATAAGCGAAATATTAATCAACATTGAGGAAAAAGTTGAAATTAACGAATGAAACTAGTGACTTTTGTCTTACTAATTTTGTCTGACTCTAAATAATTCGTCTACTGACTCTATTGGTTATAAAATAGAATAAATGTTCACAAAGACGATGGAGATTTTCCGAAAGTCACAAGTTTTTATCAAGAATTATCTTTTAGGGAATATTAAGAAGAATGAGGGAGAACTCCAGTAAAGTGACAGATGGTTATTCATATTGCAGCTACGTGCCTGAAATAGCATAAAAGAAAGAGGCAACAAATACCAATTCTTTTCGTATAAATGTTGTATCAGTTGTAAGAAGTATAACTTAAATATTAAATTTAAAAATTCAAAAAAAAAATGAATAAAATAATTGTAAATAAGTAACATTATTAAGAAATTGAAAATTTTCTCATGTTTTGATAATGAAAAACATTTGCTGACTAGAAAATGTTATTGCATGACTTGCCCATTGCTCAATTTCATTACCTGATATCAGTGTTACACATAGAAATAATATTTTCATTACATGAGTCTGGTAATGAAATCCATTTATTACTTATAAAATAATAAATGGATTTGCAGAAAGTTTGGCAAGGACTGATGGCAAACTTCAATCAAGCAAGTACTTATATGTATTTATAAAACAAGAAAACCAAAATGTAACTGCTTTAAATATCAATGTATAAATTAAAAGTTATATATAACTATAGGAAAACAATTAATAGTATCAATAATTACTAACATGGGCTCAAAAACATTATTGATGTAAATGTTTTAAACTAAATTGAGATCAATTTTTACTTTTCTTGTGAGTGTTGTATTTTAAAAACCAATTAAGCAGAATTTGGAATGACAGGTAATATTACGTAGATTCCTGGAAAAATAAACAGGATACTCATTTTCTTTAAGTACCACTGCACTGTTAATGTAAATAAATTTTCTCAGAGAATATATTCGTTTTGTACGATAAATTAATAATAAGTTATCATTGTTTCTGTATCAGAGCATTACATTTAGTTTGCGATTGATATCTAAATTGTTATTTATTTATTAATTTTAAATTAAATTAAGTGGAATTGACGTGAAATAAGAGTATTTTTTTATTAGTGTTATTGATTTTTTTTGGCAATAACGAATAACTATATGCTGAAATATGCTTCCTCAAGGAGGAAAACAGGCAATTATTTTCATAAACATAGAAATATTTGCGATAGTATCGTACCTTTTTGACTATAATGAATGCACTACTTAACAGAAGAGAAATTGATTCCATTAAACTTTACTGAAGAGCTACCTATAAACGCAGGGTTGGAAAGTATATAATAAAAAAGTGTAAAAAATATTTTTTTTATAAACAATTAAGTTCTCTTTCCTGCTCAAAAAACAATCAACTAGTCAGTATTTTTGAGAAAAGTCTGTAGCCAGCACTGAGGAGGGTAATACCCTGATAATTGCTACATTTGGGTATCCTCTTTTTTGTGTATAGAGCGTATTATACTTGTAGTCAATTGCTTTGCCACTACATCCTTGTTCCATACTTCATTTATGAACTCCCTAATATCTTCAATGAACTCTTTTTTCCTATATTTTCAGAGTTCAGCCAGGATATTTTCCTGTTCCCGGTTTTTTATTGTTCTTTAGGCTGGTTATTTCTCTCTTAATCTCTCTATGAAATAACAGAGACATACTTTCGCTTTCTTGTCCATTATCTTTGTTCTCCTGTTCCGTATGTACTCCTCCAGCTGCTGCATTCCATTCAAAAATCCCTTCTGTTAAGGATTTCTTCTTCCTCAGGCAGTAGTTCCTGGAAGTGGCTGCCCCTCTTTATTCCCTTTTGGATGACTCTCTCTTTATCATTATCCCTAGAGCACAGTTTTTGTCTGAAACCATTTTTTGTTGTTTTTTTTTCATTTTTTATACAAGATTTGATTTATTACCAAAATCAAACTTGTCCAGTACTGTTTGGTCCAGTTATGTTAGGTATGTATGGTACTTTTGGTTGAAAGATTAGAAATTGTATTGGTAAAATAATAAAAACGGCTGATGCCAAAAAATAGGTTTAAGAAAAAAAAAAGAATAATAATATTGCTATGACAAACAATAGAAAGCGATACCATCATAAGTTGAACTCACAATATAAATTATTGTTTTCAGAAAGCTTGATTGACACATTTCCATCGTCTATGCAATGTCCAAGTATTTTTTTTACATTTGTTATTACATTTATTATTGCTTCCTGCACACTGAAGTTTGCAATCTGAGAAAAACTTTCGCTCGTTCTGTGAGACTTTGTCAATTTTGGTCCTAGGATACAAATAATATGAGTAATACTAGTCTACAGTAATCCTCAGGAAACTGATACAGCTAGTAGTATCGCTGTTTTAGCAATATACTTCATTCAAACTAACGCTGTACTATTTGTCTAGCATAATGGTGAGAGAATACAAAGTGAAGCCTGGATTCAACCAAGTCCCACTATTCTAATCCTTCTTCGTCGTATCTAGTTGTATATAATAGGCAATTGGTTAAAATTTTCAAATCATATGCACTTTATTGATAGTGAAATGACTAGTTATAGATTAATCAGCCATCTTTAGACATCTGCATTTAGCTCGGTAAGTGAAGTGTGACTGTAGGAGGGTCGGCTCTCATTGTCTTATTGTCTAAAGAATAATTGTGGCAGAGAGGCACTTAAGAATCACGAGTTCTTACGAAAACTAAATTCACCTGACAATTGACGCCATATCTTAAGTTAAATGAGGTGAATGGAGAATTCTAAAGAAATAACCAGGAATAAAACTATAGAATATTCTATATTATTTAAAATTCATTCAGGCTACCTCCAAATAAAACACTTTAAGAAACTCTGGCCTAAACCATATAAAAGTCGTCAGCTCACATGGTTTGGTAGTAGGAATCATATTTATATTAGTCAATCTGCTATTAGGTTTAAATGAATGAATATATCATAATGGATACGAATAACTATTGTGTTAATACTAATAAACTCAAGAAAATATCAGAACAACATTTTCACCTTATCAAAAGAAAATAAAATACTTAGTAGCTTTCAACATAGCTAGTGTAAAATTAATCAGTACAAATCCAACTAGAAACCAAAAATAAGAGAGAAGAACATAAACTTTACTTTTAGATACTCTCAGGTCAGTGATGCAGGTTTACCCACTAAGCCAGCTGTACATTTATGTTTTTTAGTTTAAGATGGAGAATGTTTCATTCATTTGCACTTTATTTCGTTGGTGAATTCATAAGACCTTAATAGCGACTGTTCCTAACTCTTATCAGTCAGCCTGGACCTTTTGGCCAACCCTACCCACGGAATATTAGCTTATATTTTTATTTGTTACCATTACAAGTTTACTACCAATTATTAAATATTATTATATTACAAACTAACACAAGTAATCAAAAATTGACACATTTCTTTAATCAATTATTAATAATTAAGTATGGTTGTTCAATTTCATACTTTAATTTTAATATGGATTTAAATGACGTTTTTACAAGTCCTTCACACAAATATGCAGCATTAATTAATTAATTATTATTTTATAATTATATCAGAAGAGCTGCTATTACTATTATTGATACTGTTTCTTTCCAGAAGAATACAGGGTGGTCTTATATCTTAGATTACTCTGACTGTTCAGAAGAACACTAACTGTTCGAATCAAGTAGATAAGTTTGTTTAACTACTTAATGGATATTTTTTTCAAAATGGTTTTTAAAAATAGTGGATATTTTTTTATGATTTACCGCATCATTTTTTTATTTTTGTACCTTTTCTTACAAATTAATATAATGTACCTTTTTATTATGTAATTAATTAAGAGGATATGGCGTGAAATTAATGTAAAATGAAATTTTCTGTGTTTTATTCATGCTTCTTAGTTGTAATTCTAATGGCTTAATGAATATACAACTTATACACTACAATATTAAATTGTAATATAGAGCTGTTATGTTTCGACCAGATACGGTCAACTTTTTAAGTACTTTCATGAATAAAGTATCTACTTTCGTTAATAATGAAATAACCCTTCTATTGTCCAAAATATAACCAGAGTAAATAATCTATAAAGTTCTTCATTGCATATTGCTATCAAATATTGCTTATCAGAATTGTTAATTTAAATAGAGCTAAAAGATTTACAGTGAATTTTATATTTTGTAAAACCATTTACTTACGATTTTTAAGACTCAACAATGACAAGTCTTAATAAAGATATCTTAACAGGATTAACAAAGTAATCTGAAAGCTTGTTATTAAATTACAAACAATTTGAACACTTTACTGAATATAATTATGATAATATAATATTGTTATGGTAATAATGGGATTATCAAACTTAATTTAAAAAAAAAGAACTAAGCACTTATTAATGCCAGTTATTTGGCATATTTAATTAAAAATTTAAAACATAGCATATTTTACATTTTTATTTGAATATCAAAATATAACACATATTGAAAAAGGAAGAATATTTACAAAAAAATAAATCAAAGGAAACCAATAAATACTTCAAATGTATATAAATAATTAAATGTCAAATAAATAATCAAATGTAATAAATACTTCAAAAGAAACCTTTTCAGGTCCATTAACGTTATTATCAGGTCCACTCAGTCTATTAATACTTTTGCATAGTTAGGTACCAAGGACAATTTGCAATGATACTTGGCTTGAGTTTTGGAATCATATCAAAGAAATGGCTAGAATGTTAGTTTACATTCAAATTATTAATAATAAATATTGTTAATATCATTAATAAAACTGTTGGGTACAATTGCTTTCGTTCTCCTGTATATTGTATAATATTTTAAAGCCATCAAAGTGTTTGGGTCGTCCGATTCGTAATTTACATACCCTTAATATTTCTGTACTGAATACAGATTTTATACTAAAAAGTATGTCAGTCCTGTTTTTTGATGAAGTTAAAGTGTTAACTATGTGGAGTATGTTGCAACTATTAGCTACTACAATAAACGTGTTAGGTACAGACGGTTTGTAACATTCAGTAGACTGTAATTGCTGGCATATGATAATTTCACCAGTAGATTGACAAGAGTACATTTGCTATGTACTCATAGTATTCAATTTAGTTATTCATAATGAAGTATACATTATGTTAAGACTGTGATGTGTTTTTAATAAACATATATCTTTCTTAATGGATAACGACTTCAGGTAGGTTATTTCACGATTGAGTCATTTTATACATAAAGGTAATAATGAAGAATAATTATAATATTTCTGCTTGAGAGATTAAATTCTCTATTTTATGGTAATGCTAATTTAGTTTAAAATCTTGTTGATGAATACAAGGAACAAAGTACTATTAGAAACTATAGCTTTTAGGGATCTTCAATTTAAATTAGTGTAGGGTGTAGTCACAACCACTTACGACTAAGTCACGGCAGTAATTTCTACTTTAGAACAAATCTTGATTGATATTTCAATTGATTACGAAAACAACGTTATTAGTGTTGTTTGAAGATGGGTTTAGAATTCCGAATAAAAAGGAAAGTGGCTGTTTTGAGGTAGACGGAGCTAAAGTAATTAGCTCTGACAAGCTGTCAGTGTAATTGGTATCAAATGGTGAAAATTGAGATAATAATGGCTCCATCTGTATTAGGCCCAACTGATTAATTAAGTTTGGGCCAAGGGCGCAATCGACTTAAGTCATGTTGGTTTCATTGAGGTAAGGGGATTTAATTTCATTGTCACTACACCCACCTAGGAACTTCAACTTCCAATTTATCACTCACACACACACACACACGAAACACACACATAAACACAAACGCACTTGATTAAATTTACACTAATACGTAACAGTAAAAAAACCTTCGTACATAATGCAATAACAGTAAAAATACCTTCGTACATAATGCAATGTTATAAATTCAGAGATAAAATACTTGAAGAGAATAATTTAATCTCATAGATTCAAATATTATGTTATAGTACATACAATAAATAATAGTTCAAAGTAGACAAAGATCTTAATAAGTAATACAATGTCACATCATAAAGATAAAATATATTAAAAGGATAGACAAACTTCACTTATACATGCAATGTTATCATACAAAATATACAATAACCTATTTTAAACAAATTAAATTAAAAACACTCTTTTAATACTATGTTATTGAATACTATATTTCCAGCCTAAACACAAAAAGATGCTAGGTTAAATACCTTATAAATGCAATAACAATATATGTTACAGGAGAAATATGATAATCCTTCTGGAGATGCTACAAAAAGACATATTCTTACAGAATACTTTGTCTTAAAGTTAAAGATTTTTAATATAAAGAAATAATTACAAAAAACCCTTATTCTATAAATTGAGAATTAATCACAAGAAAAATACAATAATCTACATAATGAGTAATTTACCAACAGCAGAGATATACATTTATTCGATGTTGAAAGCAAACAAGTTAGAGAAAACTGCACCAAGACATTTCACACCTACCAATTTGAAGACGCCTGACCTCAGTCTAATGATTCTTGAAAATAGTGCTGCAAACAAAATCAATGTTCGAAAAATCTGTGTACTGAACAAAATATAATACACACTTCAAATAGGCTACTTATCTTCTTTTGTTACATATTTCAGTTTATAGGTTTCTCTTAGTCCAATATTAGTGATATAAAACAACCTTTTCACAGAAACGTATTGTTACTACCTCAGTTATATAAATACACCAAATTAAGTAAATATTGCACTTATGTTACAAATCGAAAAGGGATTTTACATAAGTACAACAGTTTAAGAGGCACGTACATTGTATGGCTAATGCTCATATACTGTTTTAGACCGGGTAGTAGTGGTTCAGCTACACAGGAAGGTTGACTCTTGTGACTACTACATAACGGTTTAATCATATGCCGTTAATTTGTTAGTGTAGTCAGCACCATTGATATATTATAGCGTAGATCCCGGAGTAAAACATGCAGAGAGTTTAGTCATTGACCAACGAAATATGAAATCTAGTAATGCTCAAGGAAGGAGGTACAACTGATTAGAACTCTGAAAGTCGGTTAAACTAAATCAGAAAGTGACAACTGTCCTTGGGCTTACTATGTTAGCCCACAGTACATACAATACACAGTATCAACTGTGTAGTGTACAAAACAACACGTAATGTTCTAAATATAGTTATATCCTGGTGACTAATGAGAATTCAGTTTATGAAATTATTTACGAAAACTAGAATTGAAAAATACTTGTTGAGTATTTAAAATGGTCATCAATTTTTTCTGTTATCACTGACATACTTCATCCGCAGTTCCTTTCTTATATTCGATTAGATTTCTAAAAATATATTTCACTATAGGGTGAGTGCTGGTACAATTAATGAAAACGAAACAGATTTGGAAGGTTGCTTTTCTTGTAGTTTCTAAGAGATATATTTAGCTGGATATGACTGGAGATTGAAAAATAATAAATACATAAATACAATATTTATTTATGACTTAGGTTAACACAAATTATCAGTGTAAATATGTTGTCACTCTCAGGAGAAGTACCGGTTTGGTCCCTCCAAAACCATATAGATATTATGGATGTTCTATTTATAATATAGAACCAGTTACCTATATTGTTTAAAAACTATTTGGATTAAGTCATTCTGTCTAAGAGAATGAATAAAATCTTATATCTCATTTTTCTAAACGTTTGGTCACGATAGGTAATTAAGATATTGCTTATTACTTCATACTGCCACTGATGTATGTCTGTTATTAAATAATTTATTTTAAAAAATAGGTTTTCTTTCATAAAACAGATATGTACGAGGCTCTCATAACTGTATCTTAACCTTTACTTTCACATAAAGTAGCAATAAATTTAAATTTAATTTTTTTTACATTTGTTACAAAGTAAGAATAGTATATCTTTTTGAGTTATTTTTTAGAATCTATAACAATAATAATTATGGTAAATTATCATAATTACAACAGTTATGAACATCAAAGTATGTACTAATCTGGCGAGTAAGTTATATAGTATGAAGCTCCATTTACTGTATAAGGTATAATGGAACCAGTTTAAAGTTGAACGTAATTGTCGAGCTAAATTTAGTTCAAAAGTATTATAATCTAAAGTATAACCGAAAAAAAGAAAAATGTTTAGCATAATGATCACGTTGCAAATAATTTGTATGAATTTATGATTAGTTCTAGGAACAGTGACTACCATTGCTTGATCATGTCATAATGGTCATTATAAATTAATCTTTTTTATTTGTTTTTTCGATCAGTTTACTTTCATAAAAAATCGTCATTGTAAATTGATAAGAGTACCTTCTGATAAGAAATCAAGAATCACCCTGAAAATTTTATTTACAGCTTTAGAAATGATATAGCCACGATTATTCGTAATGACTCTTTGTGTGTGTATGAGAGAGAGTGGGAGGGAGGGAGAGAGAGTTTAAGTGGTATAAGAAAGAGGTTATAGCGTTTTTTGCAGAGAAATTCTTACTCACAGAGACCCAGGGACACACATTTTATATGTATTTTAAACGAAAGTCACAATAACTGAACGTAATGAACAGTTCAATAAAATAATTTAATAATCATGTACTTTTCAATTTGTGAAATAATATCAGGTAATAACTGTTACAACCAGGAAAAAAGCACAGTTATAAAAATCCTATACACAATGTTTATACAGTGTAACTCTTATTCTTGGTTAAGAAACTAACAAACGCACAAACAATGTCTTTATCTTTTTGTCATACAGGATTCTTTTTCTTCTACTTCTTGATGCTTGTATCCCAATATGAGTTATTCCTCATTATTCAAAGCGAACTACATACCTATATCAGAAAAAAATTCCTGCTATTCCCTCCTTTTCATAGATGAAAACAATCAGTGTGCAAAAGTCAACAACTTTCAATCTAAAATTTAATACTGTCCATTTTAATTTCACTTAATATGACTAATATCGACGTTTACATATTATAACAACATGATTAATATTCACCATATACACGTTAAGCATGTATAACATTGCAACAATGTAGGTGTTACTTTCAAAAAAACATTCCATGATTGCCAAATTCACACTTAACTTTGAAAAAAATCATCATAAGCTGCATTTCTTTTAAACATACTATGCTGTTAAGAGTTCATTATGTTAATTTTTCCACGCACCCACATACAGTGAACTCTTACTATTAGTGTGTAAAGAAGTCTAAAGCACTCTGCTAATGTCGAATTTCAACGATTCATGACCAGTCTCCTTACTGATGATTACATGCTTGGGTATATGAGTATAACACTATAAAAGACACCTTCCTACCCTATAAATCGTTATTATATTCAATTAACCATTCATTAGTATATGTAAAGTGTAAATAAATTATACGTAATATCAACTTATGAATTCAATTCTACATAGATGTAAAGTATCAGTAATATATCAATAAAGTAAAGTAGAATCAATAAAGTATGCCCATTTGATTTAGTAGAGATTTCGTGACCAATTTTTTCAACTTCAATTTTAACCTTAATTTTTTGTTTTGTCCTTATTTCTGGATGAATATTTTCTAAATCTTTCAATTCACAGTCGCTGCAGATGCTGATGTGCAAAGTAGTCAGGGATTACTGTGAACACACATACGTACCCAACAAAAACAGCAGGATGAGAATCTAGCAGTAGTGGGCCTCTGGTCCGGAACTGCTATTTACGACATGCACTGTTGTGCATGGTAATATTCGTTGGTCGTTGGACATATACATACATACATATGAATGTATAATAGGCATTCTAATGTTTTATGTTTTTAATAAATGTAGCTTTTTTAGTGTTTGATATATTCTTAATTTAATTCTCAAGCGTAATTGTAATTGTTTAAATAATGGTGCCCTTGAGAGAGAAAGGTTTTTATTTAGAGTTTGTTTATTCAATTAATAAAACCGGCTTTTGCGATTACACGACGACCATTGTTATGTGTGTTTGGCTGGCATTTTGATGTTTCTGACGGTCTTTAAATGAATTATGATTTCAGACGGGGTGGGTTCACTACAAACATCAGTGATTTATGCACTCTTTTCATGCTGACGCCTCTACTGACATTCACACCTATTTATACCAGCAGAAAATTATTTTCATATACACCGCTCTTGCAGAATATAACGGGTCACTTTATTAACATCATCATTCATTGAATTTAATTATTTATGAAATATAGAACTGCATAAAATTATTTGAAATGACATTCTATAGATAAAATATGCATTGCAGAGATTAGGAATCTGAGGAAGAAACAACTAATTTAACTAATTGTCTAAATTTTTTATTAATAACCTCTCTTTCTCAGAACAACTTTCACCTAAAATCAAATTTAGTTAAATGGTGAACCTATGGAAAAGAATGGTCTATATCTGCTTCATGAAAAGACAAATTAAGAATAATTATGATTTCATTTTTAAGTAAAGCTATGTATTTATATTTATAAATATATAATTATATTTGTAATTATGTATAATTATTATAAATGTATAATTATAATAATTATATAAATATATATTTATGTACTACAAATTTAATAAACGAAACAAATTACTCACACACATACACAGATATATCTTTTATATTACAAATATATCTGTCTATATATATTACAGAAACTTACTAATATACTTCGATTACATCCTGATCAGGAAGATAAGTGTGAGACTTCACCTTGTCTGCAGAGCGACTCGCTTCTTAAAGCCGAAGCAAACGAAATATATTTGTCAATTACTTTGATTTTTATTATATTTGCTTTTTTTTAATCTATTTTATTTAGTTTATGGAATCATTTTATTGAACAACAGTTTACAACGTTATATATATATATATATATATATATATATATATATATAAATGATTAAACCACAATAAGAATGAGAAAACAAGACTAAGATCTTTCAACCGTAACAAGCGGTCTTCGTCAGAGTCAAAAACCCAACAAGATCTTAGTCTTGTTTTCCCATTCTTATTGTGGTTTAATCATTGATTGTTGTTTCACGTGTTTATGTGAAATCTTTTTATATATATATATAAAAAGATTTCACATCAACACATGAAATAACAATAAATGATCAATAATCTTTTCCCATTTCATATTGTTGGTTGATCATATATGTATATAACAAAATTTTACAATAAACACGTTAAACAACAATCAATATTCAAACCACAATAATAAATGAGAACAAAAGACTGAGATCTTTCAACTGTAAATATGATATATAATTACTTACTGATATTAATTTTTTATTTATTTTTAAGTTCATCATTAGCTTTGCTCTGATCCTTTCTGATTTATTTAATTATATCTATCTTGTAATTTTTTTCTACATTTCATATCCACATATTTTCTACACTAAGAGATGGTGCGCGTACCAGTACTGCTAGTTAACTTCGGTTGCACCTCCAGCTCTGGCGGGTTTCGTCTCTCCAGAAGATAGCTTTTCCAAAAATTGGAATTAGTATGTGTGTGTAATTATCTGTGTGTATGTTATCCTCATATTGCAGGATTGCCGTACATTACTTGGAATAAAGTTAATGATATAATTAAAAGAATGAAAATAATGAACGATAACTTTCATTTATTCCTAAATCTCTATCTTTTCTCCTTCATTAAATTTGCTTTAATCCTAAATATCGTACTTACTAGTCATGAAAAAAAAGAAAAAAATTCGACATCGGTGTTCGATCTGCTGAAATATCTCACTGGTATGATCTAAGAAAGAAACCTTCTTATGCTGTTATTTTTTTTACCAACAATTGCCTTATTCCTGTAAGGAAAATTACTATTAATTACACCTATTATTATTAAGGATTTTCACTGTTATTAAGAAATTCATATTCATTGTCTCTTCTATTGATGTTACTTCTTCTCTAAAAGAATTAAACGGATTGAATACACACCTTAATGGAGACCTATCAGAGATACGAAATATTTTTCTAGTCACTAAGGATAAGCTATGTAGAGACACACTGGGTAAAGGTACACAAGTAATGCTCTCTTTTAAATAGTTTTTTAGTGTTCAAAGTTCAAATACTAAAAGTGATTTCTAGATTGTGAAAAGTGACAATTGATTTGTTACTTTATGAGTTTCTAAAAAGCTGTTGTCAAAGGGACTCATATATATCTTCCTCATGAAGAGGCAGTCGAAATATAGTAGTAACTTATGTGATTTCTTTTATGTCTGTTCTTTTATTGAATCTAGTTTGTTTAGTTCGTGGAATCGTTTCATTTAATTTGTTTACATATATATATATATATATAAAGATTTCACATAAACACGTGAAATAACAATCAATGATCAAACCACAATAAGAAAATGAGAAAACAATACTAAGATCTTTCAACCGTAACAAGCGGTCTTCGTCAGAGTCAAAAACCCAACTGACTCAGTCAAAAACTCAGTTGGGTTTTTGACTCTGACGAAGACCGCTTGTTACGGTTGAAAGATCTTAGTCTTGTTTCCCCATTTTTCTTATTGTGGTTTGATCATTGATATATATATACTATATTCAATAACTCACCACAAAAGATAGGTGATAAACACATTGAGGCCTTCCGTGTATTACATCGTCAGAGAACAATTGTTCACATTATAACTTAAATATTTCATGTCTATATAATATAATAATATTCATGTTTATATAATATATATTTAATTTAATTACTATGTAAATTTGAATCTTTTGCTCTAAGGACTGCCTGGTTGGCTGACCTGTGATTGCACAGCTGGTTGTCTTGACATCACTTGTGAATGGACAGTGTATCATAGTTAGTGTTTTCATTGTAAATTAAGGAAAGGACTATTAATCAATTGTATAGTTTAATAAAAACTAACAATAGTTTATTTGTCCGACTTTCTCTAAAACTTTCACATCACAAATTGATTAATCGTTCAACTGCTGCAATGACTGAGGAACAGAAAATTCACTTTCACGTTGTGAAACAAAATGAAGGTAAATATGAATTATTAGCTTTATCTTTGGATAAATGTGTGTGGTTTCTAGTTCCTCAAGAATTGGGAGATATTTCTGGTCATCAGGAGTTAATGGCTAACAAGACAATTATAAGCAGCATGAAATCCATAAAAAATATTGGAGGTTATAGAAAAATTGCTATAGCTTTAAATGCAAATCTTCAAAAGAAATATCTTGATGACGATGGTAATTTTCGAATAAATGATTACTATTTGGAAGAATTATTACCAGAAGAGTGCAGTCAATCTAATCCTAATGAAATTTTTTTAATGAATCGAATTAGAGAATTAGAGTTGCGAGTGGATAATCAGAATAAAATAAACTTAAATGAAATTGAACATAAATTTGTAATAAGAAAATTTGATGGAAAACTTAATGCAGTCACATGGATGAATCAATTCGAAAAAGAATGCAATAGATTTAATATCAAAGAAGGAACACTGAAAGTGGAAGTTTTAAAAATTTTCTTAGAGGGAAAGGTTAAAGAATGGTATGATGCTAACATAATGAAATTTTCTTGTTCAGACTGGCAATCATGGAAACAGTCTTTTATATTATTTTATAGTAAAAAGGGTTGGTCTCCTATTCGAAAAGCATTTGGTTTTAGGTATATCTCTGGCTCATTGATAGAATATGCTGTCACGAAAGAACGACTTCTTCTTGAGGCGGACCGAAATATGTCTGAAATGTTCAGAATTTACGAAATAGTTTATAATTTACCATTAGAGGTCCAAGATGAGTTAGACCGAGATACAATTGTAAATATCGATGGGCTCATTCGAGAACTAAAAAATATAAATGAAAGATATGTTTTCAAACGAAAAATTCTAGAAAGGGCGAATGGAGCCTGGTAATAAAACCTATGGAAAACAAATGGATCCTGTAAAGAAGCCTTGCATTATATGTGTATCACATGGCTTCAAGAATCGTTTCCATCCAATTCAACTTTGTAGGAATAAAACCTTGCCAAAACAGCAGGTAAACTTAATAGAACAAAACAATGAGATTGGAAATGAACTCTATAACATGGAGTTCTACAAAACTTGTGAAGAAAAAAACTAAGAAGCCCGGGAAAATCTGCACCTTGTTCACTAATTAAAATTAAAGTCATTGTAGATAGAAAAAAGATGATCAAGGCTGTTTATGACAATGGTTCAACGTGTTCTCTCATTAATGAGAAACTGGTAAATACCTTGAAATCTAAATTAAAAGCTAACAGAAGTGCTTTAAAAAGTATTTGTGGTGTAAATTTTAGTGAATCCCGGGCAACAATACAGTTGAAAATTGGAGAAATAGAGGATACATTAGACCTATTAGTGGTAAAATATAGTGACTTTAATTATGATTTTCTACTAGGATTAGATGCGATAAAAAAGTTTCGTCTGATACAAGATGAAAATTTAAAAATAAAACAAAAAGTATTGGAAAAACAGTAGAGGTTGAACTTGAATCAGAAAATAGAAATAACTTGAATTTATTTTATTTTCAATAAATGATATCTATTGTTAGTTTAGATTTTCATGATCTTCAGACAAATTTAGAACATTTAGATTTGGATAGAAGACAGAAAATTTTTAAAATAGTTAAAGAATATTATTCTTGTTTCGCTAAGAATAAATTTGATGTAGGTTCAATTAAATCTAGCGAAGCCTGCATTAAGCTAAAAGAAGAAAAATATATTTCAAAAAAGCCATACAGATGTTCATTGACTGATCAGGAAGAAATAGAATATCAGATTTCTAAATTACTAGAAGCAGGACTTATAGAAGAGTCGGATTCCCCTTTTGCTTCGCCAGTAACATTGGCTTTCAAAAAGGTAAGATGGTAGAAGAACTCGTCTTTGTGTGGATTTTAGGGAACTTAATAAAATAGTTGTTCCCGAAGCACAACCATTCCCCAGGATTGAGGATTTGATAGTGAATGTGGGTAGTTGTAAATGGTTCACGGTGCTGGATATTAACTCTGCATTTTGGTCCATACCAATAAGAATGAAAGATAAGAAAAAAACTGCATTCATCACTCAAAGGGGGCATTGGCAATGGAACGTGCTGCCATTTGGTTTCAAAAATGCGCCAGCTATTTTCCAAAGAATTTTGGCAAACGTTATAAGAAGATATAATATGGAGCAGTATTGCGTAAATTATATCGACGATATCTTGATTGCTTCAAAAACATTCGAAGAACATCTGAGTCACATAAAATTATTTCTGGATGCGATTATAAAGGAAGGTTTTAAATTGAAGTTAAAAAAATGTGCATTCGCTAAACATTCCGTGCAGTTTTTAGGCCACGTTATAGCAAATGGTACAGTAAGTCCAATTAATGATAATCTTGTGGCTATAAAAAAATTTCAACGTCCTACGAACAAAAAAATGGTTCGTCAATTATTAGGTAAAATTAATTTTTATCATAAATTTATAGAACATTGTACACAGAAATTAGCTCCTTTACACGGTTTATTAAAAAAAGATTTCAAGTTTAAATGGACAAAAGAGTGTGAAAATTGTTTTGAAGACATAAAAAGGTATTTATGCTCGAATCCGATTCTGGCCATTTTCGACAAAGATAAGGATATTGTGATAGAAGTAGATGCAAGTCGTTTAGGCGTTGGTGCAGTTCTAAAACAAAAACAAGAAGACGGCATATTACATCCAGTAGGATATTTTTCAAAGAAACTCACTCCGTCTCAAACAAAAAAGGAGATCATGTTTCTGGAATGCTTAGCAATAAAGGAAGCAATTTTATATTGGCAATATTATTTGATTGGAAAGTCATTTACAGTAATGTCTGATCATAAACCCTTAATTAATTTGCGCTCAAAATCCAGAACAGATGAAGCATTGGGAGATATGATTTTATATCTATCTCAATTTAACTTTAAAATAGTTTACAAGGAAGGAAAAGAGAATATAGAAGCCGACTCTTTATCTAGAAACCCAGTCCTTGAATGTTTTAAAAGCAGTGAAAACTGTTTGAAGATAGTTAATATGATTGAACTGGAAGAAATCAGAAATGATCAGAAAACCATAAAACAAGAAATATCCAAAGGAAAACACATTTTGAAAGAAGGAGATGTTAACTATAAATTTGTACGCAATCGGAAGAGAATATATGTATCAACCACATTTGGCTTAAAATTAATTCTTAAAGTTCATCAATATTATGGTCATATAGGTAGTAATAAAATAGCTGAAAAATTAAGACCACTTTTCTATTTTAAAGATATGGACAAACAAATTCAAAAGTATTGCAGAGAATGTGAAGTTTGTATAAAAAATAAAACAAGATCTTCACGGGCGATTGGACTATTATCAAAATTAGGTCCCGCAACATATCCTTATGAAATAATAAGGTGTCTATAGACACCATCGGAGGTTTTGGTGGCAACCGATCACCCAAGAGATATATGCATCTACTTGTGGATCATTTCACCCGCTATGCGTGGATTAGAACATCAAGTACACAAACTGCATATGATTTTATAAAGTTGATAGAGCCTATTGTTAAAAATAATAATGTTAAAATGTTAATGGTTGACCAATATAGCGGATTGAATTCTTCAAAGTTTAAACAATACATAAAACACAAAAATATCCAATTGATTTTTACAGCAGTGGATAACCCTCAGTCGAATGGCTTAAACGAGCGTCTGAACCAAACGCTCGTGAATAGAGTCCGCTGTAAAATAAATGAAAACAAATATCAGAACCGACCTTGGACAATTATTGCTAAATTATGTGTGGAAGAATATAATAACACCATTCATGCATCAACAAAATTTTCACCAGCCTTCCTACTCTTTGGACAAAGCTCTGAAATTGTACCTGTATCATTACAATCTACAAGCCAGGACATAAATGAGGCAAGAGCACAGGCATTAATAAACTCGAAGAAGAACTTTCATAAAAATAAAGTAAGGGTGGACCACAATAGGAAAGATCAGGAGTTTAAAGAAGGTGATTTAGTATATATTTCAAACGGAAATAAATTAAACCGCAATAAATTAGATGAAGTACGAAGTGGTCCATTCAGAATTACGCAGAGAGTGTCCAAATCTATTTATGAGGTTAGGTGCAGAAAGAAACGCAAAGAAGCAAATTTGTTTCATGCAAGCAAGTTGGTGCCTTACTCTTTATCTGAAGAAAAAGAGTCACCGGGGGAGGAAGATGTAAATTTGAATCTTTTGCTCTAAGGACTGCCTGGTTGGCTGACCTGTGATTGCACAGCTGGTTGTCTTGACATCACTTGTGAATGGACAGTGTATCATAGTTAGTGTTTTCATTGTAAATTAAGGAAAGGACTATTAATCAATTGTATAGTTTAATAAAAACTAACAATAGTTTATTTGTCCGACTTTCTCTAAAACTTCCACATCACAACTATATAAATAATATATAAAAATATGATATTTAATATTTATATAAATTATGATCCGACGAAGTGGGACTTCCATTGAGATAGTGTAAACGACAATACCTACGGTAAGACTACTCAAGGATTGGACTTGATGAGGTCTTGAGGCCACAGAGGCACAGCCACTAAAGCATTGATTACACTATAATAATGAGGACAGAAACAATGGTTATCTTGAATGTTTCTCAAGTGGAAAGCAATCCTATTTGTATGTAATCTTTGCATGTAGCTCCTACACCATTTAAGGTCAAGAATATCAACAAATTTTTAATTTTGAATAAATAGTCTGAGTTTCAGATAACTGTGATTATTTAATTATTGAACAAAAAATAAACTTTAGGAAATTATTTTTTATAAAAGATTAGTTTTTGATATGTAATATTTATAAATTTCAAGACTAAATTCTAACAGTAAACAAAAAACTAAACGTATTTGAGGAAATGAAACGTATTGCAAGTCAAGCGTTTAGCAAAAGCCTCCCAGAAAATAGCTATACCTAGTATACAGTTTAAAACATCAAACAAACAAAAATGAGCCTAAACTACTTACACTAGAGTAGTAGTTTTAAAAGTATTTATTATTTGTTTATATGTGTAATAAAGCTCATGTAAAAGCACGAATAACAGTGAAGAACATTATATTGGGAAGCATTCGGGAAGCTGTCTTGGGTAAGATATCTAAATGGAATTCATAAATGTTCGGTGTTTTTTATGAAAAGAAAGAATTTTATTTACTATTGAGAACTGTGTGAATAAGGAGCGCAGGTTAGGCGACTGGCAGAGTTTAGGTTCGACAAAGAGTTACAGAGCTGTATTTATTCGCTTGCTTCTCTGCAGTTGACATTTTTATTTCCAGTTAATCGTCACTATTCTATTCTCCCTGGAGTATTCTGCATACAAAATCAATTCAACCATCTCGCTTCTAAACAGATCATTTTAGAATATATCTTCATATACTGATAAAATAAATATATTTAACAACAATATTTTGTAGTAAGCTATATATATATATATAAACTTTAACACATAGGAAAGAACACAGAAATTCACTACAGAATTCACTTCGATAATTTGACATCAGTTGTCATCCGGAAGAAGTGCAAAGTACTCGAGTTGAGAAGCAAACTGCTACTCATATGCTATATGTATATTTAATGATTGCTGTACATCAATGACTGCTACTCATATGCTATATGTATATCTAATGATTGCTGTACATCAATGACTGCTACTCATATGCTATATGTATATTTCATGATTGCTGTACATCAATGACTGCTACTCATATACTACTACTACTATATATATATATATATATATATATATAATAGTTCAAAATTGAAGATAAGTAATACACAAAGTAAAGAAACACACTTACAAACCAAATTTTCGGGAAATCCGTCTTCAGGAGAAAAGAGAAAGGGAGACCAAGCACGTTGTAGACACAACGGCTGTTAACCGGTCATATATATATCAGTAAATTATTTCCCTATTTTGATCCTTTCGTATTTTCTAGATACTTTCTCAAATCTTCTTATTAAAGATTTCCACTGGGAGGGAAGAGTATAAATAAGCTAGCCAAACGATTTGCTATTAGAAGCCATTATTTATTACTTATGGCTACAGAATAATTACACTACACTATTGGAAAAAAAGAAGTAAAAAACAGAGTAGTTTCGGTTATTCAACAACCATTCTCAATGTAAAATCTATAAAATATATATATAACATCTAATTACAACTACAAGGTTAAACTAACATGATATAAATTGATAGTGTTCTTCCTGGAAGGCTACAGTCAGGTTGGCTGTTTCATACCTGTTAACTTGTGATACCAGTGTCACCTCCTGCTCCAGGCTTCTCATTCTTCCTCTCGCTTTTTCCTCCATACACTTTGAAATCCTGTGGAATCCACCGGCCTGGGCATTCATTGATGGTTTTTTATCTAGTCAATTTTTATCATGTTAATTTAATCTTTTAGTTGTAATTAGATGTTATACATATTATTTATTGATTTTAAATTGAGAATGGTTGTTGAATAACCAAAACTAGTCAGTTATTTACTTCTTTTTTTCCAATAGTGTAGTGTAATTATAGTACAGCCATAAGTAATAAATAATGTATTCTAATATCAAATCGTTTGGCGAACTTATTTATAGTCTTCCTTTCCAGTGGAAATCGTTAATAATAATTTGAGAAAATATCTAGAAAATACGAAAGGATCAAAATACGGAAGCAATTTAATGAAACATATTTAAAAGAAGGCCTGCTCCTTAAGTATATAAATATATGGTATTGTTTTTCTAACCGCAATTACTGATAAATACTTTTTCTTCGTCATGGAATTTGGTCAGGGTTAATGTATGGAATCACCTTTTCGCCGACGTTTCGTCTTTATTTTAAGACATCCTCAGGGCTATAAACTAACAAAAACCAATGAAAATTTGTCATATCTACTTTACATTCATCATAAGAAATTCAAAAAACTAACCGAACCAACAAAGCATTGTTATCTGCAATGACAGATAACGGCTTTGAAGTGTCCCAGATACAATTTTACCTTCACTTAAAGTACAAAACTGTTTATTGAACTTCACTCTTATTTAGCTAAACTATGCTATTTGCAATAGATAAATGCAATTAGTTTACTGTTCAGCTTGTAACGATGATAACATGTTTAATACCTGAGATGCTGAATGTTCAAAAATTTATATATGCTAGAAAATATTCAAGATTCTGATTGGACAATATTGGGTATAATTAAATGAATTTCCTTTACTAATTTTGAAAATCATATTTTAAGAACGAACGAAAATCATAATATTATTGATTGATCCATTGAGGAACAATTATATTTTGGGGTCCTAGCTAAAAATGTGTCATATCTGTGACTTGCAAAATGTTTGAAATGTTGAAAAACCTTATCTTTATGCGTAAATATTATCTCAGTTGTTCTCTTGATGTCTCTATCACTCTCTTGCTCTCCCACTTTCATTTACATTCAAATATATTAAAAGTAATAAAAAAAAACAAAATATTGAATCTGCATTATTCGAAGTAAATAAATCGTGACTATTTTGACATGAAGTATTTCCAGAATTACTTTATTGATAATAGAATAATAAAAACAATAACAATTTTGTATAGATCTCTTTATGCTTATAGAGTAAAATAATCTTTGTCGTAAGGAATTTTTGGATTCATCGTAATTTTATGGCGCATAATGATTTTTTAAACTGTTTTTTTTTGCATAACTTAATTATTTTGAAGGCGGCCATGAGCCTTAAGAAGGCGAATAGGCTGATGGAATTGGAGAGGGTACTCGAGAGCATTATGTTTAGAGGGGAGAAGCGACAATGCAGAACCAGCTGCGGCCTGTAGGAGGGGGTGCTTTGGTGATAAAGTCTTGTATTTTATAGGTGACTAGTCCACAAGACAGATGTCTTCTTTAGGGTCTATCTCCAAATAGCTTGTTAGTACAATCATTTTCTCTTTGATTAACTAGTGCTTAAAATATTTTTCTATTTTTGATATAAAATCAAATCTTTAATTATTAATATCAAAATAAGTATATTACATTTGTATATAACATCATTGTTTATAAAAAAACCTGACTTATTATATATCAATTATACAATCTAATAGCAATTAGGAGTGTTACAAAATACGTAAAAATACCTTCATTATATTTGTATATTTTTTATAGCATTAGGGCGATGAATTTCTGATTGGAATAAATGTTTAAATTTCAGTTCAATTTTTCTATTATAAATATCTGAGTTCTGGCTTGAATAAGACAGATTGACTTTACATTAGAAGTAATTAAGTCATTGAGTCTTAGTTGAATCCAAACACACTGCTTTGTACCTGATAAAAGTCTTTGATAAAACTTATAATTGAAGTCTACAACACAATGGCGAGTGCTTGCTTACTTTCTAACTATGTCAAGTTTTGTTCTCAGAAGCACTTTTTCAGTGTTCTCATTTAGAGAGGGAGAGGCAACAAAGATAATTAATAAACTGGAAAACTGCAGAAGTAGTTATAGTAATAATAATTACTGAGTCCTTCGTTTGAAGTATTGCGATTCGTCAACTCTAGAATAGCAAATACTGAGTCTCATAGAAGTGGACTATACTAACACAAAGATTTCTAACTCTTTGAAGCTCAAATCAAAGTACTAATTCTTTGGATTTGATTTTTTTTAGCACCTTTTTTCATAAGCAGAAGTAAAACTATTTTTTATTATTACTGTGTGGTATTTGCTCTTAATCTTAATTAATTAAAAATAAACTGGTATGATTATAGAGTAATAATAATTCAGCAGTAGTAGGTCCGTGACCTGGAACTGCTAATACAACGTGCACAACGTTGCGCGGAAAGAATCGTTGGTTGGTTGGTAGAGTTTTCAAACTACCAAACAAACCGTATAAATTTGTTACTGTTCTACTTTAAGTTACACCTGTTTATCAAGTAAGTATGATAGAAACAGAAACCATACAATGAATTGCAAAAGCCAGAGAGGAATGAAGATGTTGCTAAAGAGATGGAGTGACTCTACTATGCAACCACAGTTCAATTTTTTATGTCTATCGCAATGAAATATTCGATAAGGAGATGCAACTTGAAGGAGAACAGTAAGTGATCAAAACGTTTAGCTATTTTGTCCTCAGACTTATTACGGGGGACTCTAACTTCCTTTCGATGTTATCTATACAGAAATGTGTGGTAGGGGAGTAAACAAACACTTGTAAAATTATTGTCAATATTTTACAGGTAGTACTGCTTTTCAGGTATTAGCAGAAATAGGTGTATTTATATTTCTTGGCCATGAAATAAATTCTTATTTTTTGAAGAATAATTAAATGCAGAAAAGTACTTCAGGCAATTTTATAAAATAGAGCACTCTTAAAGTCATTTAAAAAACTGTTAACTACATGTGAATGTCCTTCATCTGACGATGACCTGGTCCCATCCGAATGTTGCTTGCACTTCTATTTTTCCCTAGAGCATACTCAATGAACTGACATCCTTCTGCAGTGTTGTACCATTTCCTGTTACCTGATTGTATACAGGGTTGCTTTTATCTTGAATTTGTTTTCGTTGTTGTCAATTCTGGAATGCTTCTTCAATTTTTGTTTACATTGACGGTGGTCCATTCCCAGGAGACTTTTCACATCATCAGATCAGTTGTTATAATTTTTAACAAAGGAGTCAGTCCCCAGATGCTTTGTTCTCTTATTTCATTAGCCTTTCTTTTTTACTATGCCATTAATCAGCAGATAGCACACATTTATATAACTTACAAAGCATTTTGTAACACTTCTTTTTATTTTGTACTGTCATTCCTAATACATACATCTATTTATATTACCTTGAGTCAAGTATATTGATTGTGAAAAAATTTTATCTCGAGATTTTAAAAGAGTTACATGTTTTGTGGTCCCAGAAGTCGTTTTATAAAGTTTTTTCGATGATGTCTGTATGTGTGTGGGAAGGTGGCTGGGTGGGTGAGTGTGTATCCAAAGATTGTGGACACGCTACAGTCTACAATCTTTGATGGATCAAATTCATATCTTACTAAAAAATTTGTCTCATAGTGAAGGTGTGCTGTATAATGTGGGAGCAATTATGCATGGTGGGAACTTAATCTTTTTTGCCAAAAATTTTTTTTTGGACATTTTTTCCAGAAATACCAATTATAGATTCTTGAAACTTTTGCATTAGTTTTGGGGCTACAAAAACAATAAACAAAAATATCATAAGATTTTTAAGACAACCGGAAACATTTCTTTTTCAGAAATTGTAAACATTTTGACTTAAAATTCAATCTAAAAGCCATTGAGGGTAATACAAGCAATACCGCTTGACGAATAAATTTGAAATTATGTCTAAAAATAGAACACTATGTCCAAGATGAGGTAAAGCCATTTTTTTTAAAATTAAACTAAACCAAAGAGCTGGTAGACTATATTTGAGGATATTGGAAATAATTTTTTGATGCTAAACGGCTCATTTAAAAAGAATGGAATGTTGACAAAACATTGTATAGAAAATTAACAATTTATAAAAAAATTTTCTGAAACTTCCATTACAGCAGAGAACAATAAATCCTTAAAAACAGAATGTTTATCTTGGACTAATGATTTCCTTGCTATACTTATATTTAGTTTTTTAAATGAATGTATGTTTACATTCATTTACATTTTTTACATTCACTTAGACATTTTTTGAGTGAAGTCACTAAAATAAAATTGATGTTTAGAGAATTAATGAAAAATTCGTAAATAATTTAATAACCTAACATGAGATGTAAAAGAATAAAATTCTTACAAGTAAAAAATCAACGACAATCAGACATTTAATTTCTGATACTTTCCATGGTATGATAGATTTGTCTAACAAAATGTTCTAATCAGTCTATATGTTGCACCCTTGAACAAAATTTAATATCAGATGCATTTTGTTTTGTCTTTATGAATAATATTAACTTTGGTTAATATTGAAGTTTGAGTAATGGACTTTGAGTAAAAATTTCAAACTTCTTGCTAGAAAACTTTTAAATTATACTGAAAAGCCGGCTTAGAATTTGATTTGAGTATGTGAAACTGACTAATTGCTAATATATTTTGTCTCAATATACATTTACAGCAACCTTATAAGAGAGTACAGTAAGCAGGCAAAAGATTACACTCGTATAAAGTACGTTGGATTTTTTATGATTCTTAAGAAAGGGAGAGAAAAGTATTTTTAAAAAGACACTAGCATGCCATGAAATTCCCAGTATTATCATTTTATAAGAGACCAAAAATGAAAAACACAATTCAAAATGGAAAAGAGCAACATCTTACATCTTAAATTAAAAATGATCTTGAAATAATTTTTTTTCTTACTTGTTTCTGATATTTTTCAAACAAAATAGGAATTATTTCAAGTTTAAATGGAAAACTTTGTCTTAAATGTTCAATGTAGAAAGAGGTTTGATAAAGGATGTAATAGATTCACTGGGGTTTTGGAACAAAAGCTATCATCTCCTGTAAAGAGTTAATCGGTAACACGAAAACTACACTTTCGTTTTTCAATAATGATATTACTGCTTTAGTTATACTAATGATATTATATAGATCAGTGGTGTGATATACGAAACTAGGCATATATATTGATTAATGGATCAATCACTATCTATACTACCTCCTGGAATGAAAGACAAATAAACATAACAATTTGGACATTTATATTATGCCTCGAAGGGACATTATATATGATATACCCAAGAATTATAATATCATGTTTACTTATAGTAAAGTTGAGTGTAGGCCATTTCAGATTTTTGTTTGCTTTTCTTAAAAGAAAATACCTTTTTAATCTACACTGGGCTTGTGATAATGGAGGATATAAATTATGTATATTCTTTGTAAGGAAGACGTTTCAATAACAGAAATATTTTATAACCTTCTATTATGATACCTTTTCCGTTATTTCTATGATAATATTTAAAACTGTATGCCTGGAGTAAAAGTATATCTTATTGTAAATTGCAACTTCTTTGTATGAGGGAATCAAAGTAACAACAACTATATCGACAAATAAATTAATAATTTCTTACTAATTTCTACAAGTATTTTTTTTCCTAGACCCACAAGTTTAGGAAAATTCTATGTGAATACGAAAATTTGTTTATAGGAAAAAAAATGAGAGATGTAAAAAAACTGTTTACTTAGGGATGAATTCAAACGAACATGCCTCAACCCTCCAACTGTGCTGTAACCTCACGCAGAATGGGCAGATACAACCCCACATTTATTTCAATCAGTATTTCCTTAAATAATGTTAAAATGTAGTTAATACATTAGGTGATCATTCTATAATTCGTAGCTAAAAAATAACAACAAATACTGCAATGAAATAAAATTCAATCCCTAGATATTTAAAAACAAATAGACTGGGATGTTTGTTTTCAACTTTTCCTCATATAATAAAAAAACTCTATCACTGACCAGTGTATGTCACAATGTAGTATAATAATATATTATGTATCAGTGTTTACAAACACAAAATCATACAAGTCAACCTTATGAAATATTCAACTTCAATTTTTGTTTGTTATTAAAAACTGTTTAAAATATCATGTTTTATGACTAAAATGTTCGTCCAATGCTAGAAATAAAGAAGTAATGTAAAACAGATCTTGAACAAATTTATACAAACCATTTGATTATATTGGTGCTGTGAGAATGAATGTTACAGTTTATGAAATAGCCATACCTACAGATAAAATGTGAACGGCATTAAACTGTTAGGTTTGACACTTTTTTAAGATTATCGAGGATTCCTTATTACGTTGACTTGAAACAAGCGTTGTCTATAATTTATTCCGTTTTCTTTTTATTTGATAAGCCGATTGCCTGTCTGTAGCTGCAGTAGCGCTGTCAATAACATTTCAATATTGCTCATACTAGAACTGCTGTTATTTTTATTTTACAACAAAAAAATGTCATCATTTCATTTTTCAATGAACAAAAATAACAGTGATGAAGACCGTCGCATCGGTGTAGAGTTGATTTGGCGATCAGCGGAGTAGAGTTACAAAATCTAGATATTATTTGGAAATGTGATATTATGAATTAAATAAATATTCAAACCAGTAATTTTCCTATTAGATAATTATTACTACAATTCTACTGATGCGCTACGTTTATCATAGTTTTTATTGTAAAAAATCTATTTACAAAACAATTATTACATACCATAGTTTGGTGGAATTAACCTGTCATTTATGTTAGGTGCACAGGATTATACTCTATAATCTATGCACTGCACATATACTCTAATTACAGTTTTCACATCAAACAAGTAGTTGATAATTTTTGTTCATAATTATATTAGTAGTTTTTAATATTGATATATAGTGTTTTATGAATTGCTTGTCGCCCTGGTTTTTTGGCATTTTTAATGATTTTGATTGAATTATACATAATGGAGCAGAAAATAAGCAAACACCACCATTTAAGGCAACATACCATAAATTATCGTCACGGCACCGCTAATTCCATGATATGTTAAATAAATAAAGGCTAAATAATGTAACTGAAAATAGTTTGTTGTAATTTTATTTTCGTTTATGTTGTATTTATCATAATACTCGTAGCTTGCTCAAGAATACAATTCTTTTTCCCTTTTTAATAAATTAATTTTTTTTTGTACTGGTAAAATCAATACTCTTGCTTTTAAAAATTATGCATTTATACAATGTGTGGTATTTATTTAGAATAGTAATAGACAGGTTATTTGTTATATATGTAACATGTTACTTCTCATAAGTAATGTGTTTCGTGTGCCAAGGTTTTTATTAACCTTTTTAGCAATATATTTCTTATATTCACATTGAAGTGTGATTAATGAAAATAGATTTTGCAAGAAATTGATCAGTTTTGGAAACTAAAAATTATTTTACTTCCATGAATCATTATTTACTGGTTTATAAAAAGCCGGCTGATGTTTGTTAGCTGTTACCACCTGCCATACAAGTGTACTTCAGTGTATTATGTGTCCATTTTTTTTAAAGTACCATCATTTATGTAGTTAATAATAAAGGAATGAAATGCTTGATAGAAAGTCATTTGGGTCGGACAGAGGTATTACATTTCGATTTAAATAGTAAAGGCATAAGAAATGATATTCAATCTCTTCAAATTGATCCCGGATTAGAAATAGTGTCTGTTGCTAAGGCTTTTCTTAGGGATGAATTCCTGTTCTCATAAGATCTACATTCATCCTGCTTAGCAGGGTTAACACTTAACTTAACCATAAACCGATATCTTTCGCTTTATCTGTTACTTAATAACTTATTCAGACTAATATTACATATGTTTTCTAACATTAAAAAATCTTATACTTTTTACTTTGATTACAGTTATATCTTTGATAATTATATCTCCTTATTGGTAGCTATGTACTCAAGCAGGTCAACTATCTCAGTAGAATGGCTACGCATTAAAACCATACGACATCAGTTTACAAATAAAAGAAATGTTTTTAAAAAAATCCACCTTTATTAGTGTTGTAGTTCACTAAAGCCTGATTTTTTAATTTCCATCTATTTCACTTCAGACTATCTTTTGTTCCTTGTAGGGACTGTTTAGCAGCTGTTTATGTCATCTAAAAATTATCCCAACGATGGATAAATAAATTTCAAATTCATGTATCCATGTTCAAACTAAAATATCAGGTTTCATGTAATACGAAATTTAAAAATTATTAATTACAGCAATAAAATATTAGGACCATGCATCATTTAATGATAATTTAGTTTACTGAAAAATGATTCAGACTATTACTTTCCTAAATTTTACGCTAATAGAAACTAATACAATCTAATAACACTTTCCTGGTAGATTTACACAAAAACTTCAAGGAGGCTGTTTTATAGTGCCCTAACTAAAAGTAAAAGTTAATTTTGTTGTTTCTTTAAGTAAAGTAGGTTGTGACTTAAGTTGATCACAAAGGCGCTGGAGTGGAATTGAGATTGGATTTAAAAGACATTAAAGAGAGAACCCTAATAGGCCTGTAAGCACGCCGACAGTGGCAGTAAACCACACTTCTCCAGCCATTTCCTCACCTTCTAAGTGGATTTTCTTCCACCAAGACAACACCATCTTCAAAAGTTCAACATATAATTACCAATTGCAATTGACTTTAATATTATCCTGCTGTACAGTTTAATAGAATATTATCTGCAAGATCAAGTAATCGTATATTTATATATATCTTGATATAGCTTCTTGACAACTGATTTTTAAAGTTCAAAGATGGGTGTCTTGAGAATTTTTGGTCTAAAGAAATTAATCTTCTGTTTATACGCCGACGTTTTGCCAAAAATTGTTTCGCATATGATGCTGGTAGATAGAGGCATGGAGAGTAAATAGTTTCTTACTCACAAAGAAGCCTTGAAAATGCCAAACAATTTTTGGTGAAACGTCGACGTATAAACAGGAGTTTAATTTCTTAAGACCAAAAATCCTCAAGAAACCTCTATTTCTTTCAACTATATATACATAAATTATTGACATGTTTCTTTTGTCTTCAACCATCTTCAGAATGTCTGATATTGTTATTTACCAAACAGGTATGTAAACATAATAGAAAGGAAAAATTACACTAAACTTAAGTTTGGTTACAGTATGGTTTCAAAAATTATAAAAATTATTGTGAGAAATTAAAAAACGACTTATGATGGTTGGGTTGTTCTTCCTAGTAGTTTTAGTTGCCGTGTGTTTCCTGTATGCTATTGGTTTAATTCTGGTTTGTTTTCCAGAATACTTGTATAAAAGAAGGTCTGCTTCCTACCTTTACTAATATATATATACATATAGCAGAGTAAACTGTAGGTACATATTAAAAAAAGAAACACACAATGTTGAATGTTTGGTTTAACTGTCATCAAGAGAAGATATAGGGACAACAAGCGCACTTGCAAAGCGACGGTTGGAGACCAACAGTGTTGTCACACTTGTGCCCGGTTCAAGTGAAGTAAGAAAAATAAACTAAGAGTAAATGAAGAAAGTTAAAAACCGAAGAATAAAATAATAATTATTATCGCACTGTGAAAATGAATAAATACTAAGGGAATTAGGAACTATATTTAAATACTACAAATCTGATGAAGAATATTATTATAAATTATATCTTAAAAAAAATAAAACTTTAAGTTGTATAAATAATAAAATAAAAGTTTAAGTTAAAAATACTTTTAAAGGAAGCCAGAACACAATAAAAAATAAAACAAATTTATATGTTATAAATAAGAGTATAATAAAAAATGAAAAATATATATAAAATAAAATTTAAAAAGTAAATAACATATAAAAAATAAAAATCTTTAATCTTTTTAAATAAGTTTATCTATTTTAAGTTTAGCCCGGATGTACAACAGGCGTTCACCGATTGCTATCATCAATGGCAGATTGATGTTTTTACTATCAGAGGAAACTTATCCTAGTGTCTGTAACCTATAGCAATTATTAAAACAATTAGTCATCCTTTGGATTTAATGGAATTGCTTTAAATTTTTTGGTAGACCAAATCAAACGATATTAAGCTCTATTTATAGAACGAAAATATTCCAAAGAACAGCACTTTGTATATATTAGTCATTTTTGTGACCTCTTTTAAGTGTGTCATTCATATTCAGTTTAATTTGTTCGTGGAATTGTATTATTTAAATAATTATAAATATAGCAAAGTCTTAGTTTCAGTATTGTTTCGTTAGCTCAGTCTAACTTCTGAATGTATTACTATGGTTTAGATATTTTTTTATTTCAATACAAATAGAGTTTTATTTTTCAATTTCTTGCTCAAGTTTCATTGCTTTTCGTTCCTTTTCCCACTCAGTATCAGGTTTTCTCTCTTCCTCTCTTATTTCCCACCTCTCTTCTCTTTCCAGCTCCTTTATCTATTTCATCCCTCCCTATCTATTACTTTACTACCCTCTTCTCCTTTCTTACCCCTTTATTTTGTGCACATCGATCTAAATCTCTGAAAATAAACACCTGTAGCAAGTATTTACAGGCTGCATATACATTATTTTTTTTCACTTTAGGTATATTATATATTAAGTTAACTTCTTCATATTTTTGTGTTCCTTTTTAGATAAGTGTTCAAATATATATAGAACCTTTTATTCTATTAACGATATTAATTTGCTTATATTTATTTTCCTAACTTGTTATTCATTTGATGTTTTGATATTAGTTATTTAGATATCGTTCTTAGTTAATTAACATATGTTAGAGTAATGTACATTAAATAATGAAATAAACTTCTTACATAGTGTGCTGATCTACAGATAAATTAATTTGCTTAAATAATAACTAAAAGGTTATTTTAAGAATCACATGTGTTATTTTTTGCAGTTATTAAATATATTTTTTTAACATGTTTTTGTTATTGTTTTTTCATCTTATTTTATAATTTGAGATTATGTTTAAGGTATTTTTTTAACTGGCAAATCAGTGTGTTTATTCAATATCTTCCTCACGTTTGATTTATACAAAATCCATATATTCCATCTTACAACTACTTTCGTTTCTAATATATTCCAATATTTATTCCAAAGTGATATGAGAAAGTGGGGTTCCTATTTTACTATATTTTGTCGCTCTTCCTCCATGATTTAATCTGGAGGAAAATATTATATTAAAATATAATATTTTAATATTAATAAGAATAAATTTTATAAACTGTTCCTTGACTATTTCAAGAAGAAGACAATTGAAATAGATTTACGTTTCAAAGCAGTTAAATCATTTGACTGTGTTTTGTTTAATCTCTATCAAAGTGTGACGGAAGTGATGTGATGTAGAAGAGTCATGATTACAAAAACGAGGTAATTTCTGACAAGCCACGCCTGCAGTGGTATGAACATGATAAACAGCCAGCTAGAAGAGATATTGACCTGATTTATTACCCTGCTGACAATGGCTTCATTTCTGCGAATTGCTGAGCAGGGTGCCATTGAAATTATAAACCAAAATACCTGGTTATCCCACATTCCATTTGCCTCGAATATTTATTTGTCAAACTTGTGATTTGGTCATATATGTCGTTAACTCACGTAAACTAAGTGAATATGTCATTCATAAATAATTTTAAAATGTATAGTTTTTCTTATTTGTCATTTTTATGAATTTCATTAGTTTTGATTTTTTCCTTTAATTTAAAGATCTGCTTCACCAAAAACCGTTATCATGCTAGAAGCACCGGTAGCCCACTGGTAGCTAGATCACTAAAATCGAGAAAAATTAGTAGTGTTCAGAATATGGCTAGGTGCGCCATGTACTCCGATTAATTTAGTCCGCCATAGTTCATAGGCACCAAATCATAGATGAATTACACCTCATAAATAGCACAGCACAAATAGCCTTAAGTGAGGCTTTTAAATAAAAAACAATGCAACTCAGACAGTTTTGGGTTCTATAAAACCAATCAGATGATTTTTGAAAACAAGCGTATACTAGTATGTATACTTGTAATATACTGTAATTGATCTATAACTGATTGTTGATGTCTAATAATGTAATTTTGTTTATTAGTGATACACAAAAAAAATACATTACTGGTATTATTGCGTAATCTTATTATGTGATGTCAACATTTTTGATAATTTAGATTGATTAGTTTTAGTTAATGACAGTAAAAATTAAAAGCTGTCACAGTAATAATCCATTTAAAATAATGTTTGCTATTAGATCTCATTTTACTTATAAAAGTATTATTTATAAATGTGATATAGGTTCTGCGATAGGCAACTTCATATAATGTATTCTCTGTAATTTATATATAGTATGTTTAATACTGTGATGTTAGGTGTAGAAATCATTAAAACAATGGGATTTCTAGATACCAAAGGATTCACACATTTGGAGGTCCCAATATCTATTTTAACTTTCTTTTTTGTGAGTATGCGATGTGTGTCCGAAAATTTGTAATCACGCTGCAGGACACAATATTTGAAGGATCAAAATTATATTCTACTTTCAATTATTGCTTTTAAGTTCATTTATGCTTGCTTTCAAAGAATGAAATACTGTAAAAAATGTTATATAAAAACAGTATAGTGTAAACAAAATTACATGAAATTCTGATTCCTACATAAGGCCATATAGATGTAAAATATCATTAAAACATATAATATTCATTTAAATAAATAATAAGAAAAATAAGAAGAATAAAATGTTTTAAAACAGTAAATGCAGATACAAAATGAAATAAATATTTTGTTTTTCTGCCTATGCTGGATGGTTATTTAACGAAAGTTTTTAATATACATGCAGTACCTCTTACGAAAAGTTGAAGTCAGACATAGCATTCTTGGTATATTTAAAGTCCTCATGGTTTTGGTAATGTGAAGTATGCAAATTGTACTCTTTTCTTTATTAAAACATAACGGTTACTAATCACCACTTCAACGGTGATTCTATTATTACCTTTTAGTAAAAAATGTTGTCTTAATAAGAACATTTATTAGGCTTACAACATTCAATGAATATAATTACACTTTACTTTACAGCTGTAAATTATCATCTCTAATAACAACTTACTTTTAATTAACAAGAAGTTAAGTATATAATTTCATGTCATCATCTTTATATGTAGGAGGAGAAATGATTCATATTATATTGAAAAGTTATCATAACTGGTGTTTCTCTGATTGTAATTGAGTTTTCCTGTCATGGCTCATATTTCACATCTCGGTGGCCGACATTGATCAAAGTAAAGAATATATACCGTCTTCCATCACAGGAAGGAAACTCTACCCTTTTTTAACCCTCTCCTCATCCAAAAAGGAGGAAATTGTCACACATGAATAATCACAAATACTCTTTTTGCAATATATCAAATGAATTATACTTGTGCTACATCCTTTTATATAAATGTCATAATGCTCATTAAGTTTCTGATCATATCATTTTTCCATTTTAGTAGTATTTATTATACCACAGAGGTTGCTGGAATCATTTGAACTAATATAAACATCTAATTTCGAAATATGTCTTCCCCAATCGGGTTCTTTTGGAATAATTCCATTTTCATAGAGTGACAATTATATGATGACTTCTCATATAGAATGCCTTAATAACAAGTATATGGTCATGATCTAGCTTTACGAGGTTTAATGTTTTATAATCATGATTAGTCATGGAGACAACTCAGTTCTGATCATCTAGTTGTCACTATGAGAATAAGGAATGTACCAGGTGTGACCAACCCTTTGTTTCTCATGCAAAGACTAAGTCCCTTTCAAACCTTTAACTAAGATAATATAGATATTCTTGCCAGCTATGTATATACTTGTTTTATATATATATATATATAATATAATATATATATATAAATAATATATAATATAATAAATCAAAATATTAAAAAGTCCAAACCGGAACAGAATAAATGAAAAAAGACACAAATAGAAGAAATCGTACCTCTTCTTCTTCCCTTCTACTCTCTCCCTGACGACGAAGTTCAGTTCGAAATATCGATCCAGTAAGTTTTCTCACTTCTTCTATTTGTTGTCTTTCTTAATTTATATATATATATATATACATATTGGTATATTGTATATATGTTTATGATGATGTAGACAGACTTATTAATTGTACAGGAAAGGGTTTCTCATGAACATAACTTCAATTCTACTAACCTGTTATTGCAGTTTGAGTTCGTATTGATAACATTAGTTAGTTATTTCTAAAAGAGAAATAGATGGAATAAAATATTAATATAATAATTATCAGAATTAACAGTTTTAAGGAAGAATATTTTTACGTAAAGGAAAAATAAATGTAATATCGTTGATAAAAGTTTATCCTTTGCTTTGCTTTTACTAAATCTTTATCATTAGGATTTAAATCGGTAACTGAAAGCAACAGACATATCTTGAGATTGGAATCAGGTCGTTGTAATTTCAGCTTGATCTTGATCATTTTCATGGATGAAAATGCCTTTTCCTCATGTAGTGCAAATAGATTTATAAATGGAAGCAGGCAGTCTGCTTCTTCAGAAAATGACTTTAACGCCCATGAAGGCCTCAGACAGTAATATGATTTCTTCAACCCATTCTGTTTTGCTTTTCAACTTCATCATAACACATTATTTTGCTTCTTTAAATGTGAAATGTCAAATTTTTCAATTTCATTTTGAATTTACTGGTCTGGAACTAAGGACTGGAAACAATTTGTCCTTGCCTTCAGTTTTGAATTTAGGACCTTGCAATACCTGGTATTAACAAATAAAAATGCTAAACCAAACATATACTCTCATTACACAAAATTGTTCCTTATTTGACTAGCTTTTCTTTCTCTTTTCGAAAGTCATGCACAAAATTTTTCAGTTTCCAAAATTTTCTGAGAATTTGCTCTATTGAAACGCATTGCACCTTGTAATGAAGAATGACCTGACCATCTACCATATCTAAAAGTTCATATATTCTTTGACTTCTCTTCTACTTAAGATTCCTACTTTAATTTTCCTCAAACATTTCAAAACTGTCATCATAATATGCTGCACATTCAACATTCTAATACACAGAGGCTCTTGGTGTACGATGCAATGATATTTCAGAAGAGGAAGGCCTAAGAACATTTCAAGCGGGGATATAATCCCAACAACTATCAATCACTGACGGTTCTTCATCAGTACAGAGATTTAAATCTTTTTAAAAATTTCTTTAATGATTTCCTAAACATGATTTTAGTTTCCCAAATATATCAAAACTTGTAGTTTTCCCATGAGTGGCTCAAGGCCAATAAGTTCTTCAAATATGTTAGAATTAGCACAATTTCTATTATAGTACTCAACTCGGCTACATCAAACACGCCAGCAGATTTATCATAGGAAAATAAAAAGAAAGACTATGCAATGTCATGGACCTTCAGTTGATCTGGTACACCTTGAAAAATTTCCTGAGTGCAGCATTTGGTAGTTTATTTTGAAAAAGTGATTTTGTTTACTTTTAGGTTTCGATTACTTTTAACATTTGCTGTGATTGTCGGATTTGTTTACATTTATTTACATTGTTTGTATTAACTTAGATATTTTTTAATTAAATTGATGTTTACGTGTGTATTGAAAAAAATTGAAAAGATTTAATGACCTAATAGGAGGCATGAGAGAATAAAATTCTTACATACAAAAGAAGTCAACTCTAATTAAACGCATAATCATCGTTTAATGATGATTTTCATGGTATGATGGATTTGTCTAAAAAAGTCCTATAAACAAATTATATGTTGTTCCCTTCTACAAATTTAATATCAGATGTACTATAAATGAAATTATCCTACGCATAAACCAGAGATGAAAATTGTTGATAACATTGTAAGACACTTATACATAAAAAATTAAAAAAATGTTTATTTCAAATCAAGAGAATATTGAAATTATTTATTTCCGCTGTTCATACTTCTAATTGTTTGAATAACAATATTTTAAAGTGTTTCAGAAAAAGCATATATATATATATATATATATTTTGATCTGTTATTTCATTGTCATTAATTTATAAAAATATTACATTAATAAAAAGTTTATTAATTTTACAGGAATTATCACAGCTTTATTATTATATTTAACATGCAGAATGTAAATTGAAATGTATTAAGCATTTCGATTTTTCTAATTCATTTTTTGGTGAATTAATGGTATTTCTTCAAGACTGAAATTCTTAAGTAGTCATGATAATCAATTCAAATGAGATTTAGAGTATTAAATGCAATGGTTTCGGACACCACATTATTGGATAAAATCAGATAGAAGATTAAGATAGCCAAATAATGAATACAATCATGATTTAATCCTAGAAGATATAGAAAAAAGAAATGTTCAAATTTTTAAAACCTCAAAAAATGTTTTTTGAATGTTGCAATAAGTTCTCACATATGATTTCTATGTTGTAAACTAGTTTGATATCTTTTTACTTAAAATAATGTTGACTGTAGGTCATTTGAGATTTTTAAATTTTCATTTTTGTAATTTAGTTTAAGATAATGAAAGAGATTAATTACTTAATTACTTCTTAATCCTCCAAGTTCAGTGCTGAAGGTCACAGACGTCTAAACTTTTAACTTGTGATTTGTTTGAAAGAGGGTTGACAATTTTACTACTAAATCATAATGGAATATCTATATCTGGTTTTGTATTTTTTTCTTAGTGAGAACGACTTCTATAGATCTGTATTAAACAATAAATTTATAAAAAAATTGTCCTGTATGCCCTCAGTGTTCCGCGACACGCTTTTGTCTCATATGTTGATGATGGCTGCAGCCACAAAACTCATCTTTTGCATCGATTATAGCAGTGAGGTTCTCAAACCTTTGATTGCTTGTGGACCCCCCTAAAAGCTACTTGTGGACCCCCTAAATAATTTCTACTTTGATGGATCTTCCCACTCCCCGTTGATACTCATTAAAAACATAATCTATACAAATTTATACAAATATTTGTTTTTAGGTAAATGAATATTGTTAATTATAAAATTAATTTCATTACGTATCTAAGGCACTGTCTTGAAAATACATTAAAATGATTTTTAAAACAATAAACAAAATATTGTCTTCATTAACATTTCTATAAAGAACCCTGAAATAAATTGTAACCGAATTAACTTTTTATGTACCATAAAGAGAAGTGCAATAGATAATTTTTATATACATTGGAACATTTCAACAAACTGACCAGGATATTAGGCCTTATATTTTCATTAGTGTTTTGATATATTGTACGGCCAAAGCTTATCTATGCTTTCATTTATGTTTGGTTTGCTGATAAATTTATATAAACTTAACATGGAGCCCTAACCACGTGTCATGGACCTTCAAAATGCTACTTTCCTTATGGACCCCCAGTAATCCTCTGTGGACCCCTGGGGGTCCATGTGGACCACGTTGAGAACCACTGGATTATAGAGATGTTGAAGTTATTTCAAACTACTATTCTGAATTGATATTGCAGTACCTTTGATTATTTTTGTATTAACATATAATTAGATTTTTCTACTTTATAATAAGATTTCGTTTGCTACTACAGTGTTTGTATTGTGCATTTTTCATTATGCCTGTCAATATTAGTCTAGCCAACATATATGGTTGGAGACTGGTTATTGAATTAAAATATATTTAATTTGTATTACCTGGTGTTTGCTGAGTAGCAACTCTGTTCTTTAGGTTTTCATTTAAAATTGAATTGACATTTTCATTAAACAAACTATTGGCTCTTGTTTCAATTTCCTTGATATTTCTGCAAAAAATATCGAAGTTTAACGCCTTTTATATTTCATGAATATTAAAGACTTAATTTCTTCATTATTGTAATTGTGGAGACATTTAATCTGGGAATGATTACTATGATGCTTTTATCTTAGTTTTTTATCCCCTTCATTGACACCGATAAGCAAATATTAATTTCATTACCCATGGTATATTATATAGTAAAAATAAGGCAAGTATCTTCTTAAAAGCTGTTTAAAAAGCATGAACTTTATTTGTGATTCCTCACATTATGGAACAGCTGTCAACGCACTCGCAGTACACAAGATATTTGATACTATCTCTCTTGGACATTATATTCTTTTCAAAAAGACATACAATAATTAGTGAACACCAGTCCAATCTGCACTGTCATGCATACCACTCTGGCTACCTTTTTTAAAATTTGAATTTAAGGTTAGATAACTTCAAAAGGCAATAACTGCAGTCTTGATCAAAACCGCCTGACTGACTCCCAAAAGAAGTTTCTTGAACTAAAGCAGTACAAATCAACAAGCATGTCAACGTCTGTGGATTGCACTCCTGACTGTAACATGCAGTTCTCCACCGAATACCTCCTTTGTTTTTGCTTGTTGTAATATAGAGGTATTTCAATTAGTCATTTATAAAAAGCTGAATTTCTTAAGGATATTTTCCTTAGATTCAAGTAGTATGTTACATGACAATCATTTACATGACAATTGTCACATTGTTGTTATTTTACAAGACAAATATTTTATACATTTCGTCTGTAAAAGTAAAACATGTTTGGACTGAAAAATACTTTTCATGTTTTTGTATTTGTAGTTGTGACTTAAATGTGAAATAGTATTCCCCAGATGTCGAGATTCGGGTCTTCATAAGACAACAGGTCTTTATAGTGACTGCAAACTTGGCCAGGCCTGTAAATCACCTCAAAACTTTCGCAGCAAGCACAAATCTTCTTACTTTGTCTTCAAGTTGTCAAGATGAAATGTACTCTGCTTTAAACACCCACCTTATTAATTAAATACCACCTCCCTTATTCTTCTAGAACTTCTCACACTTGAAGTCACCAGGGATATAATTTAATTAAATAGTCGTTCCCAGTTAAATATTATTATAACAAGTAATATGGTGAGTATAAAAACATTTAAATAAAATTTAGTGATTTGTGAGGTGTAACTTTATATTAACAGATAACAAATTGATGTTTTTTTTTAATCGTGCAATCATTTGCACTCTGCTATTGCCAAACACTTTGTTTTGCGTGCATGCCAGACTAGAGTTACGGTGTAAGTTGCTAACACGCTATTTCAGTTGGTTTGGACATCTGCATACTCACATTCCGTTTCTTCAGCTTTCAAGGATTAACTGGTAAAATGACATATGAAATGAAGTCATAAAAAATTCACAAATCCCACGCTTTTTCTCTCTCTCCAGTCTATACACTGTATATCCAGAAGAAAATATATTTCATAATGGATAAATCTATTATACATCCCCGCTATAAATTGGATATTAGGTTTAAATTACTAAATCGTATATTTTTGATTAGTTAAATTGGAATATTAATAACAAATTGGAAATTAATTTTAAAAGCTGTAAATCTTCTTACTATAAAGAATGTACAATATGCGTGTGCAAATGCATACAGTGTTTTCTACGTGAATCTTAGTAATTTATGATCCCAAGCAGAAATGTACTCTGTCTACACACAAGCAATAAGCAGTTGATAATGGAGTACACAATGAAGTAGTTGCTCTGTAATCTGTTAGGCAGGCTTCATTACAAAACCAATTCAAACTTAGTTATAACAGGTTATTTCTTTCCGTGCAGCAGCAATAATTTCTTACTAAAGTAAGTAAGGATTCGATATGTCGTGTCTTGAACATTTTCTATTAATCTTTACATTATTTATAACCAATTTTTAAGTTTGTTTAAATAATGTTATCTAGTACTGCATACTGCTAATACTAAGACTTAAATAACTTATTACAATATGTTATAAAACTAGAATTATATGACATCAATATATTTATTATGATATTATTTTTATTTGCATTTGTTTAGGCTGCTTGAGACCTGAAAAATGTGCAATCAGGAACAAAAACTAAATAGCTTTCCATTTATTGAAGTTTTATCTTCATCGTTCAACTAACTAGAAATTCTAACTGAAGGCTTGTCTGCAATTTTATCGTCATGACTTTTCATCCTGGAGATATGTCTGCAATTCAGGCTTGATAATTTGCCTTCAATGCTATGACCTGTGTAAAATTCAATCTATATGAATCTCTTCAAATATTTCCTGGCAAATTTCAGGTGTAATTGATGATTTGTCTGCAATTATATCCTGATGATTTATGATGAATTGCAAGAAGTTTACCAAACTGTCTTAAATCATTCAAAATTTATTTTAAAAAATCCTCAGTGTATGTCTTCAACTCAATTGACAGTTAACTGACATTAAATTCTTTACGATTGGATGAAACAAATCATAGTACAAAATGTGTTGTTTTGAAAACCATACATTACTATATTCGCAATGACCATCTCAGGAATCAGTGCAATAGCATTTTATGTGAGCACAGAGTTAATAACAAAACTGAACCACTTGATGTACTAAGAGACCATATATATTAACAGCAACAGGGTGTTGTACAGAACAAATGACAGTGCAAAGTAGATGTCTCATTTCATAAATTTGTCTCTTAAAATTTTAAAAAGATTCAAACGACGTATAGATATTTGCTGAATATTCTATTTTCTTTTAAACATATGGTTAGTTAATGCATAAATTATTATATATCATGAAATTCATCGACAAGTTCTACGTATTTGGGTTCCATCTGCGAAAGCTTGAGACCTTGATGATGATTTTTTTTCTCCAAGGTTAGCCTTGAATATGGTTGAGAAGTTAGACGATGAACAAAACTGCTTGTAATTGCAGTTACAAATATTCTACTCTTTATACAAAAGCTGTTCATTATTTCAATATACATTGTTGTTGTTAGTGCTGCAGTCCATTGTTTGTTTAACCATGCTTTAGGAGCTTTATCCTGCCCAGAACAGAAACTCTATTGTCTTTTCTA